>CAOLHI010001109.1:0-441966 GCA_948474755.1 Ctenosaura bakeri | reverse complement strand
AAATGTTCAAGGCGTTTCTTCTGTATTATCTGCTTGCTCTCTTCACAACAACAGCACAAGGTGATTCAATGGCCATTTCTGCACTACACTATTATAGCATGATGATTCCACTTTCAACATCCTATGGAATCCTGGGGTTTGCAGTTTTGGGAGGAGTTAGCTGGCCCCTCCCTACACTGCAAACCCCAGGATTCCATAGGATGTTGAAAGTGGAATCATCGCGCTATAAGAGTGTAGTGCAGAAATGGCCAATATTTTGTAGTGCTGCACCAAACGCATTGATCAATGAATTGCTATTATATTACTTGCTGCTATTATTAGCCAGAATCCTGTGTTACAATTATGCATGCATAATCTTGAGTTATGTACTCATGAATGTTAATGTACTCATGATCCCTGTGTAGCCCGTAACTTAGAAAATACATATATGAAAGTCTCCCCATCTCCACTTACCAAGAAGCAGCTGATGCAATTGACAGAGGTCTGTTCCCCTGTTGATCGGGAAGCAGCTGACTGCTGTTTCCACTCCCACCCACCCTGGCATGAGCAGTCTCCAGCACAAGGACAAATTGTGACAAGGGTTTTGCTTCTACCCATGGCAATGGAGATTGCTCATGGTAGGAGGTGGACATGGCAGCCAGCTGCTTTCTGAGTGAGGGGAACAGACCCACATTGATTGCAGCAGCTGCTGTATAGTAAACAGGGAGGGGGAATTGGGTGGGATTCATTCCATAGCACCATAACTATAGTGCTTATGTATATATAAAAACCATACAGGATTCTGGCCAAATGCACATTTCCAGCAGCTTAAGGTACTTCTCGTATGTTATCTGCTTGCTGTAGTCACAACACACTTGTGAGGTCATTCAGTATTTCAAATAGGTGCGGTAACAAAATGTGTTGCTGTTGCTTTTGCTGTTGCTTTCGTTCTAGCAAGCTGCTCTTTTCTTGCTAAGAGAAACTCAAAGCAGCTTACAGTTAAAATACAGAAAAATGTTTAGAAAGGGAATAATGTAATACAAAACAACCTCCCAAACAAGTCTAAGGAAAGATCCATTAGCATAAATCCATATCCTCCAATTGTTCCAATTGGATAGGGACAGTCCTGATTAGTCCTTTGCCATCCCAATTTTCCAGCTGCTTTTAAAATGTCCCAGCTTTTTCTGTTCTCCTTCTACTTTCCCCCTTTGTCTTCAGCTTACTTCAGTTCCTGCAAAGTGAGTTCAAAATGCAAAATTAATATACACTCTATTGACGCTGGCCATTTCTGCACTAAACTGTTGTAGTGTTATTATTCCACTTTCAACCTCCTATGGAATGCTGGGGTCTGCAATTTAGGAATGGGCATTTAGATCTCTCAGCCAGAGAGCTATTTGGCCTCAGTGAACTCTAAACCCCAGAATTTCACAGGAGACTAAAAGTGGAATAATAGCACTAGTGCAGAAATGGCCTCAGAAAAGGAAAGAGGAGAGGGAGGAGTGGAATCTTGTCCTTCCCAGTAGGCTGAGGCAAAAGCACATTGCTGCAGCCTCTCCTAGATTATGTATTCTTTCTCATTAATAACTTGCCATCTTGACCATACTTTGATGTTGCTTGGCCACATATCTCCCAGTTTTCATCTATGGAATGCTGGAGTCTATGTAAATCTGACATTTTAAAACCTTTCAAAAGCCTGGGAATAGAATATCTCTTTAATTTGTTGAATAGTGCAATGCCCGTATCCAGAAGGCCCTATATTATCCCCCTGTCTGGTTTTCTACTTCCTCTCTCAGCCACCAAACCTTTAACCAGTGTTTTATACCCCCTGAGCATGATCTCTCTTTTCCTGGACTGTTTTGTGGTTCCTTACCCTTTTTCCACTCCCTACCGATTTTTTGTATCTCAGCAAAACGTGGTTTTAGGAAACCTTGGTGACATTCCTTATTTCAGTTACATAAGCAATGTTATTTACATAACCTGAACCTCAGGCCCTTTTCGCACGGGCCTTTTCTCGCGCGACAGCCCCGTGAGCCTCGCAGGAGTGGGAGCGTCACTCCGCACGACACACTCCCACTTCCTCCGGGCTCACGGGGCTGAAGTGGCGCGAGCGCGGGTTTTTTGATTTTCGCTTCGAAGTGAAAATCACCCGCACTTGCGCAACGCTCCTGGTGCCCGCGTGCACTTACCTCTTGTGCGGAGCGTCGGGAGCCGGCCGGGTCGCGCTTCCTTCCCTCCGCCCCTGCGGAAGGAAGGGGCGGGGCGGGGCGCTAGCGCGACGGACACGACATGTCCTGTTTCGCACGCGCGCGCTGGGGCGGACACAACAAGCGCCTTTCTCGTGCGCGCGCAGGGGGGCAGATGCGACAAGCGCCTTTCTCGCACACACGCAGGGGGGCGGACGCGACAAGCGCCTTTCTTGCGCACGGGGGGGATGGAGGGGACAGGCTCCTTTCTCGCGCGCGCGGGGGGGAATGGACGGACGCGCGAGCCGCCACCGCCTCCAGGAGGCTGCCGCTTCCCCGCTCGTTCCTTTGCCTGCGGAAGGAAGGAGGGCGGAAGCAGCAGCCTCCCAGAGAAGGCTTCTTGCGTGAGCCACCCTCCTCCGTCACGCGAGCGCCGGTGCTGCGAAAAGGGCCTGAAACAGAAGAAATTATTGAGCAACAGAGCTGCAACATTTAACGAATTATAAAGCTTTCAATCATCTTTGAAAGGTGCCATTGATTAACACCCAATTGACAGGAGAACAGACCTCTGTTGCTTGCAACAACTGCTTGCAACAAGATTGATGGGGTCGGGTCTGGAGATACTAGTTAGTTAAATGACTAAAGCCATTTCCCCACTACACTGTTCTAGTGCTATTATTCCACTTTCAACCTCCTATGGAATCCTGGGGTTTGTAATTTAGGGAGGGGCCTTTAGCTCCTTGGCCTCAGGAAACTACAAACCCCAGAATTCCACAGGATGTTGGAAAGTGGAATAATAGCACTATAACCGTCTAGTGCGGAAATGGCCTGAGTTAGTTCTGCAACTAAGTAGTGCATGCAAAATTTAGCGTATAACACTAAGAATTTACTTTTCTAAAAAGTCATTTTTTCCTAGCTCTGAGCCTCCCCAAGCTTCACCTCACTTGAACTTGCTCTGATTCATGCCAGTTCCCAGTCACTATCTTGACCATCCCGTTATAGATTGCATATCCCCCTCTGGGCCAGCAGTTACATCACTGCTAGATATAGTGCCCGATAAAACCTCTGGCAAGCATTGGAAATAGCCGTCGCAGGCTGTCTCTTTTGCACCCACCTTGGCAACATTCTGCAGAACACAGGATACAGCCAGCGTGTTCCTGATGTTATGCAGGCACCAAGCGTTTTGAATCTCCCCATCGTAATCCACCTTCTATCCTGACTGTGTCATGCGACAATTTTGAGGAGGGGGTAAAACAAGAGAGTTACCAGGGAGCTTTGCTATTGCACCCCAATGGGGTCCCTGATTTGCCTTAGGGGTTCTGCTTAGCAACATGCCAAACATAGCACCCTTTGTTCCAAAATGTACTTAGCTTGTGAGTTAATCCAGCCCAACTCTCTTTATTTATAACTCTGTCTATTGTTATAAATAACGAAAGCTGGTCCGGATTAACTCAATGAGTGGTCTGTTGTGATGGTATGTTCTGGATGGACGATTTTGGCCCCGGTGAAGCTTTCTCATTCATTCAAAGTCTGGTCGTTTCTGGCCTCCCTCTTTCCTATCCACCGGGGAGCCGACAGTCCTTCGACTCATCCAAAGGCAATTTTTTTAAACTCATGGATTGGGTGATTGATTCCCCTATACCTCACCTCTCTGCAAGGTCACTGGCTCTTTTGTTATCTATATCTCTTTCTATTTAATTTGATTTTCTTTAAAGCCCCAGATCATTAGCCTTTCTTTTGCTCCTCTCTTTCCCTTCGACTCGGCTCGCCAGCCGACAGTGTCGCTTTAAGGATGCAGAGACCTTTCCCAGATGGAAAAGGTCATTTGTCTTTCACTAGTCAACACTTTCCTCCATGAGTTCATTTAAACACTGCCAGACATTACAGGAACAGAACTCAGCTGGGGGTGGTGGTGGTGGTGGTAGATATCTGCTTCTTAAGTCACTCTGTTTTCTGTAGGTGGCAAAAGTAGCTGCGGAGCAAAAACTCTTTGGTTCCCATAGCAATTGAACATGACACAATTGCCATAATATTACATACCCCCTCCCACTCATCTCTCCACCTGTTTTAGTTCTTTCCTGGGTTATTAGAATTCTACAACATATTTGGATATAGCACACAGACACATACCGTTGCTACTGTGGCCACCCATCGTTTGTCACAGTGAAGTGGAGCTTCGATTAATGAAAACCTGAAGGCAGGGTGGCCTTGTGGCTTGCTTTACAGAAGGGTAGTCCTCTCTTGGAAGATATTCTTCAATCCAGGGGTCTTTTGGTTCTCCAGGCATTTTTGACTTCAATTCCTGGAAGTCCACATCAACTAGTGTTTCTTGGAACTGAAGTCCAAAGCAGGGGGAGGATTAAAAGGTGCTTTATTACAGCAGTTCGTAGTCTGTAGCAGTGGTGGAGCTTGGAGTGTATGAAGGGAGGCAGGGCTATGGCATGTGGGGCATGGCTGCGGTACGTGGGCTATGGCATGTGGGGGCGTGGCCAGAGCATGTGGGGGCATGGTCAGAGCATGTGGAGGCATGGCCAGGGCATGTGGGGCATGGCCAGGGCACGTGGGAGCATGGCTATGGCTGAGACACCCTAAAAATATTGCCGCCTGGGGTGAACCTCTCCCCCACCCCCATCCCTATGCAACTGATCTGTAGCTTGCAGGCTGCCAGGGGTCCATGATGTCCTCACAGGGGGTCTGCAAAGGCTTGAAGAAATGTTAAAGAAAGAAAGATGGACAGACAGACAGATGGGTGGTCATATATTGGATTATATGGCCATATATGGTCATAAATTGATCACATATGGTCATATATTGATCTCAAAGGGCAGGAGTCTTTTGCCAGTGACAGACATCATTTGTACAGAATTTCATTACAACGTCTCCAACTGTTCAAAAGTTAGGAAAATAACTGTTTGATAGTAAAGCTCAGCACTTGCTACTTCTGCATGCAGTGAGAATACGCAAGTGAATGACGGTGAGTGGCTGTGAGAAATCATGTGACTTTTCTTGCTAACATGCATACCAGAAGCCGCCACTTTCATTCTCCTGTGGAATTCTGGGGTTTGTAGTTTCCTGAGGCCAAAGAGCTCCTTGGCTGAGAATTCTAAATACCTCTCCTTAAACTGCAAACCCCAGGATTCCACAGGATGTTGAAAATGGAATAATAGCACCATAACAGTGTAGGGTGGAAATGACCAGTGTCTTAGGTGTACCTGGACATACCTGCTCTGGAGGTACCATACAGCTGCCATAGAGTTCCCTCTCTCCTTTTCCTTAATGTAACTGTAATGTGCCTAAAACCAGAGAGATTACTAATTTTCCTGGAAAATTAGCTGCTTAGGAACATGCATGATCCCATATCCTTATGTCTGTTCATATTTCTTCATCCAGGATTAGTCATCTGCCTTAGTCATGAGCCTTATCTTGCTCTCTCTCTCTCTTTGTGTGGCCTGTATAGAATAACAGTGAGCCCTATTTGACCTGGATATCAAGAGAGGCCACATGAGTGATGTTTTCAACCAGTTAACTCATCTCTTGAAAGCCTCCCTGGTTCTGTTCTCTATCTGTGGCAGTATCGTTGGGCTGAGAAGCCGAGGGTCATGAACGTTTGAGCCAAATCTCAAAAACGAGTGTGCTGCCGCAAAAGCCACCATTTCCCGTAAATCAACAGGAGCAGCTGCGAAAGGGAAGACTGGCTCATTGTGCACATGGCGTCATGTAACCTTATAACATTCCACTGCAGTTGGGTTTGGAATACAATGCTCTGATTTTTTTTTTTTTTAAAAGAAAGGGTTTCCTCCCTTTCGGGTCATCTTTGGCATGCCTGCGGAGGCTGCCCGTCAAGAATCAGAACTTTGGCCCTCAGAACACTCTGGAAACAGAAGGCTAACCCGACGGGGAGAAAAAGGGAGCCATTGTTTTGCTATATACTGGCAAGAGACTGGGAGGCTTAGGGGAGTCAGAGCAGTCACCCTGGCTAAACTAGTGTGGTGTTGAGGAATGCAACTCTCCTAATCTTGGAAAGTCTGCAACTGAAGGGCCTTCATGAAACAATGGGGCATCAAGGGCTGGATTTCAAGACTGAAACCCCTGATCCTCCTTACTTACGGTTCTCTAGCATGATTCATAGAATCATAGAGTTGGAAGAGACCCCAGGGGCCATCCAGTCCAACCCCCTGCCATGCAGGAACACCCTCAAAGCACCCCCGACAGATGGTCATCCAGCCTCTGCTTAAAAACCTCCAAAGAAGGAGACTCCACTCCATTCTGATTCCTCACTGCCTTATCTGATCTATTGCATGTTTGTCTGTAGAGTGATATAGTTTGACTTCACTTCTTCTTACTTTGGATGGACAGATTGGATTCAAGATAGGGCGGCTGTAAGTTTAGTCTAGAACTGATCTTGGAGCAGAACGTAGAGCTCTATCACCTTCCAAATTCCAACTTTCGGCCACAGCTGTCCCCCTCCAACACAGTTGGTGTATCACCAATGGAGAGTAGAGGAAGGACACATGGAGGAGAAGCTGGTTCTGATCTTGTCACTGGACACTGTTGGGAGAGGATGGCAACAGTTCAAGGAGTTTGGTAGATGAGAGAGGATGTGTATCTTTGCCTCACTTGGTGGAGCTCAAAATCTGCTAAGGATTAAAATTATGGGAGCCCCATCCCAGATCCAATCTACATCTTCTCTTCACTCTGGTCATGTTGCTATGGCCAAAAGACTCCGTGTTGTGAAGGAATTATTCTGAGGAGGAAAACATAACTTTTTTGCACAAAAATCTGTTTCTGGAGCAGAAAAAAATGGGCTTCCTGGACGGAAAAAGTTCTTGCTTGTCCAGGAAACTTGTTTTTTGAAAAAAGAAAAGAAAAAAGATTATTTTTCTCTACAGATTAAATCTTCTGCAACGTTTTACAATGTTCCAATGCCAGGGGAATACTGTGGAGAAATAATCATTTTCTCCTGCAGTGGAGACAAAACTATTGTATTCATCTGTTCTTGCATGTGAGGATGTAATAGGCAGGGATTTTCATCTTGAGCTGCCACTGCTCCTTTTTCATCCTCACAACAACCCTGTGAGGTAGGTAAGACTGAGATTAAAAAAAAGAGAGAGAGACTGGATCTGAAGAAATGGGTTTATTTCAAGAAAACTCATGCTGAAATAAAAACCAGTTATTCTTAAGGGTGCTGCCACATTCCTTTTCTCTCCCCCTCCCGTCGTCCTTCTTATGCTGCAAATAACCAACACAGCTCCTTCTATGAAACCCAGATCTCCTGATGAACTTCAGTATCTGCTGAAATAGAGAAACAAGCTCGGCACATCCCAGCATGAATCGGCAGCTCCGCAGGCTTGTTATCTGCAGCATCTTGCTTCCTCGGGAGACCTGATGACAGGCGCACTGTGTTTGAATAAATTGGCCTCTGGCTCCGTTCTTCTTAATTGTGATCTTGGCTTTCTCGTTCGTTTTGGCTCCTTCTTGACAGCGTGCAAACACAAGCCCATCTCTCCTGCTCGTAGACCTCCATCTCTCAGTTGCATTCCATTCGAGCAAACTTTGATATCCAGGACAAAACTGTTATTCACATCAGCTATCGTGGTGCACCATCGGAGTTAATTCAGATTCCTCCCACTGTTTCCTTCCTACTTAGATTTCCATTTTTCTTTCCTCCAGGACTGCCAAGAACACTCCAGTCTCAGAAAAGGATGTTGTGAGACTTCCTGCATCCTGGGTGGCCTGACAGCATCTCCGTTACCCTATCTCACTTTTTAGGACACCCCTGTGGAGGAGGATATAATATGGCTGCTAATTTCAGGCAAAGAGGCATACTTGATAATCCACTTATAAGGTCACTGTGTTATAATTTCACCTTCTGGGGTTGGAGCAATGGAAATCCAAAAAAAGAAAAGAAAAAAAAGATGGGAATTTCTGATGGGGAATGGGGAGTAACCATGCAAGTGTGTTGCATCAAAGGCCATGAGAAGGGTGACATGGTTTGGTCTCCATCCAGCATCGCTTCAACATAGCATAAATATCCACAGGTGGAGAGGCTTCTGTCTGTCCACGTAGACAGGCATACAATGATTATAGAGGTGCTGAGACCCCAGATGACCTCTATGGATCTCAATGCTGATGTCGTCATTGTGCGTTTGGCTATGGGGAGGTTGTCACACATTTCTCCATCTTCTGTCTGCTGGCCACAGAGCATGGGATGGTCATGCAAAGTGGCTTCAGGGTTTTGCAGTAAGCTTGGAGAGGGGGCTTTAGGTGCTGCAGAAGGAAGAAGGTGTTGAAAAATTCCAGCATTCTCTCTCCCCCATTTTGTTCTTAGAGCAAGTGGGCATAGCTAGCATAGGGCTTCCTTTCTCTTTTGCATGCCAAAGCTCCACCATTCACCTTTCTGTCATTTAATTGCATGATCATAAATGGTGTTCAGGGGATCAGATCCTGTGACCCAGGCCAGTTGCTTGGGTCATCGGTCTTATAAAAGAAAGAGACCCCTTTCTTGACCTCCCCTCTTCTCCTCCTCTCCTCCTCCATTTTTGCTTCCTTTTCACCCTCTCCAACCATGCTTTCATCTCCATCAGAAGATGGTGAGTTAAGAACGAAGCTAATACTATTCATTAGCTAGTTAGGATGTAGGCTCCCCAGTGCATATGTCAATGTAGAAGCCATTAGTAAACTTTTCTAAGTTTGTAACTTGAAGCTGCCTGCATTTGTTTTGTTTCTTCAGTCAGTTTGAGATCAGAAAAGCGATACACAAATTTAGAGATGCTTTTTCTGCTACTTTGCTAAAAGGAGGCTGAATCCTTACAGTTTTAGCTTCCGTAGAATTTCTCAACAGGGCTAACACCCTGGGAAACTCTAATTTCCAACAGAAGGGAACACCAAACCCCACCACCCCTAAAAAAGGACATCCACACATAAAACCATAGAGCTGGAAGAGACCACATGTGCCACTGAGTCCAACCCTCTGCTGTGTGGGAATATACCATCAAAGCTTTCTCAACAGAGGGCCATCTGGCCTCTGTTTTAAAATCTCCAAAGAAGGAGATTCCACCACACTCTGAGGCAGTGTATTCCACTGCCAATCTGCTTTTACTTCCCAGTTTTTAGGTAGAATCTCTTTTCCTGAAGTTTGAAACCATTGCTCTGTTTCCTAGTTTCTGGAACAGCAGAAAACCAGCTTGCTCCATCTTCCATATGATATCCCTTAAAATATTTAAACATGGCAAGTCGTCTCTTCTCCAGGATGAAGTGCCCAGCTCCCTAAGCTGCTCCTCAGAGGGCATGGTTTCCAGGCCTTTTACCATTTTGGAAAAAAAAAATTGGTTTGCTCTTCGGACCAATTGCTGATTTTTGTTTTGCATTTTTTTTCCTTCTACCATTTTGGCTGGTCTCTTCTGGACATGTTCCAGCTTGTCAATATCCTTCCTGAACTGTGATGCCCAGAACTGGACACAGTATTCCAGGTGGGGTCCAAGCAGAATAGTGTGGTTATATTACTTCCCTTGACCAAGACACCATATGCCTATTGATGCAGCTTAGAATTGCATTGGCTGAAGAATATTATTTTCCTGCTCAGGGAAGGGATGTCTCTTGTGCAAAACAACCATTTCTCAATTTTGCATGAAATAAGTCTCAAGTTGCAAAGATCCCCATCAGCTCTGGTCTGCATTGTTGAGGATTTCTCAGCACACGAGGTACATGCTTTTCAACCACTTTTTGGAATATTTTTGAATAGTCTTCCCACTCTGAGGTCACCAGCCCTCTGTGCACAGTCCTCTGTGTCAAAGTCCTTTTCACAATGGAGGGTCTGGAACTGAACGAGGCACTTTAGAATGCTACTGAAGCCATGGAGAACAGGGTAGAAAATTAAAAGACAGACATGATTAAAAGTCTGCCTTTCTTTTTTGCTGCAGAATGGATTTTTTTCTCCAAAATTGGAGCTCCAAAGGAAAACACTATGGTTGGAGACAACTAGACCTGTTTAATTTTTTTTAATGGAAAAAAAAAAGCATCTTATTGATTTGCTGGGTCAACTGGCTTCTCAAAGCTTTAGGAATAATGGATTTAAATAGCTGAGATGTCACTTAATCAGAGGACAAGTTGTATCGTCCAGATTAAACAGGTCAGAAAGTTCCAGCTGTACGCTGGTAGAATAGCCTAGCTTCCTAGGAACATAGGTACAAAGTACAAAGGATGTCCTAGTTCAGATAGAGAGGAACCTTAGAAGGCATTCTGTTTCATAACCAATGACAGTAAAAAGCTTGCTTATTTACGGAAATGGGCACGGAGTCTATATAATGAGAGCAAATGGAATGAAATTGCAATAACGAAAAAGGGCCCTTTTAGGCTAATAACAGTAATTAAATCCACCGCATTTGGAGACCGAAATGGCATCGGGTTGCTTTACTGAGGAATGCCATTAAAAAAGCAGCAACAACAACACACCACTATCTGTAATTTTTTTTTGAAAAAGAAAATGTGAGAGAGTTGTGAGGACAACGCAATATCCTAGAGATCAAGGGCATCCTAGAGATCATTCTGTATTGCAGATAAACAGATTGGTAGCTTAGAGTTCCAGATCTGTAACTGCTCTGTGTTCGGTAAGCGTGCCTAGTCTTAATGGAAGACTATGGGCCTTTCCGCACTCCACTGTTATAGTGCTATTATTCCACTTTCAACCTCCTATGGAATCTTGGGGTTTGCAGTTTAGGGAGGGGTATTTAGAATTCTCAGCCAGAGAGCTCTTTGGCCTCAGTAAACTACAAACCCTAGAATTCCACAGGACGTTGAGAATGGAATAATAGCACTATAACAGTCTAGTGCAGAAAGGCCCTATGTAACTGCTGCCCCCGGCCCATCTTAACAGCCAGCAGCCACACTGGGGGAAAGAAGTTTGTTTAGCTGCTCACTGGGGTGCCCTGAGGATCTTCTTTCCATTCCCATGCCACCAGCAAGCAAGGTCCCAATTGGCAGACCTAATGTACCCATTGGCAGTTATCTAATGTAGATTGCAATAGAGTATTTGAGTCTGTTTCTGAGCACCCAGGTGTGACCATTTTTGTGCAAGATTGTTTTCTGCATACACACTCAAAACCCAGCAATTTTGCACAACAAAGAAGGCAGAGGCTGAACCATTTCCCTCATTTGATATATTTTAGTCTCATATGTAAATCACCTACCCACCCACTCATATATCATCTGGCATGTGTGTGTATCTAAATTAAGAGTGCCATGTTATCGTTCTAATCTCCAAAGGCAATTCGTGTTTAGAGTGGATTTTCTTCAGTTTGTTAACACAGCGTTTAGGAGTTCTTTCCCCCCTCCAAAATTTACCCTCTTCCTAAAAATAAACGCTGGGTAATTAATCATATTCCAGAAATAGTGATTCTTTCAGCCACTTCTTTAACTCTTGCTACTCCAAAGGAACACCTGCTAGGCTTTAAGAAACTGACGACTGTTTTAAAGCATTTAATAACAGGGATCGGATGATAGATATGTTTTTTAGGAGGTAGATAAACTGTGAACGGATTTTTCTTGGCACCTCGAGCGCTGTAAAGTTTTTATTGGGATCAGAGTCCCACGGATATATCTGGTCATAGGATTATAAAATCCCACCCCACAAGGTAAACCAAATGCTGATTTTAAAAATAACATGAAAGATGCAGAAACCAGAATAAATATTCCAAAAGGGAAAAAAACCCTTGTGGTTTATATGTACTTGCTCTGAAAGGTGTGCCTGTATGTTCCAAAAATGATCATCTAAAGAATGTCTCTCCAGTTGCAAGAAAAAGAGGGGTTTAATATGTTCACGGAGAGAGCAACTTCACCAGCATTCCCCCACCTTAGATCCTTCCATGTTGTTGGATTAGACCCCTCATCATCTCTCACCCCAACTTTGGGGTGATGGAATTTTAGTCCAACAATATTGATGGATGCTAGAGTTGCTAGATCCTAGAATCAAGCTCTTCTTCTCTGGTCCTCTGGGAAAATGGGAGAAATCTCAGATAATTTCAGGAGTGTGTGTGTGTGTGTGTTTCCTCATTTGTTAGACTTGCATTGCTCTTCTGAATGTCATACTCTGATCAGCTACAGTTGCTGCTGAAGGGTCACCTTTGTTGCCTTGAATTGTCTTCTGCGTGCTTGCTGATAGTTTGCATGCACAGAGGAACTGCTCTGCTTTATGACTCTTGCTGCATTTGGAGAGCTGAGTTTTCAGAAGTAAGAATGTAGGCCCCATAAGTCAGAGCTTTCCCAAACTGTATGTCAGCTGCAGCGTGTAGGTGTGTGAATATAGGGTGGAGGGGCTGCATCTCCTGCCACTGCCCTAGTATTACCCTGACTTCTGGGGGTCCCCTGGGGGACACCTTGATTTGCTCCAAAAATGCAAAGACTGGAGGAATTAGAGGAACGCTGGCTATGGCAGAATGAGGAGCAGGGTAACCCAGCGAGACCTTCCACCCAATTTTTATGGGGTCAGACCAAGCAAAAGCCAGCCAATTGTATCAATGAATGAATTTTATTAACAATATGTTCTCGTGCACAAACACAGTTACTCACCCATGCACACAAGGCCTATCGAGAAAGGAAAGAGGTGAAAGCTAATAGGGGATAAGGCAGAGAAGATGTGAGGGCAGTAATACTGCACCTGTCGTTTTCGGTCCAGAAAGTGGCGAGAAGGAAGGAGCCCAGTGAAGAGAGGTGGCTGAAGGGAGCACTCAACTAACAGAGTGCCGGTCTGCTAGTGTGGTGGGGAGTTCTCTGAAGAGGGTCTTGAAAACGGGGACTACGTATAGGGCAGAACATACCTTGGGGCCAGACCCCTTCATGGGAAGAACAATAATTGAAAAATACTGCACAATAGTAACTTGATGGCTTGCATGATTGGTTCATGGAAATGGACCTCACCCTTGTAGGATTTGTCGAAGTAAGCATTGCTCAAATCTGGTAATCCCCTCAAGTTGGTTTTTGTAGCTGAGGACCTTTTGTTTCCGCCGACGTGCCTTGCCTGAGGTCTCCTTGGGAAATGTGACTGGTGATTTTCCTGGCCTTGATCTATGTCTGGTCACTTGACTTATTTGTTTATGCACCCACCTGGGCAACCTCTCCGGCATATTTTTGATATTAATTTTATATCCCCCTGGGATGGGGCTGGCCAAGGGGGTAACACCAGGCTGAAGAAGACCCCGGTGAGGGTAGCAGTGGTGGAGCGGATCTGGGTGGAGAGGCTGCCTCTCCTGCCACTGCCACTGCCACCCGGGCCGAGGAAGCAAGGGTTTAAAGTGGCGGCAGGCCAGGCTCAGGTGGAGCGGCTGCCTCCACTTACTGAATTACTACTGAAATACTGTGTTGCAAAAGGATGCATGTCTAAAAAGCGTGTCACCAGCATGAAAACTCTGGAAAGCTCTGTCATAGATACTTAAAAGATGCAGACTTTATTGTTCTGTAGCCCTATACATCTTAGGTCCAGGCTATCTGACAGACCATATCTCCCAATATGGGCCTGCCTGGATCTCTTCCCTCCATCCCATCGCCTTCACCGATAGGGCTGAGGAGTTTACGAGAGAGGGCCTTCTCCGTGGCTGCCCCTAAACTTTGGAAGTCCCTCCTTTCCTAGGGAAGCTTGCAAAGACTTTTTGTTATTCAGACAGGCCTTTAGGACTGAAAGCTTTTGACATGGGGCTGTAGATGGCGTATCATTTTAAACTGTATTGCTCAACTTTAAAAATATTTTTAGTGGGTATGTTTTTAACATGGTTCATAGTTTAATTCAGTTCCAACATTGATCTTATCACCTTGAGTCTCTATCTTAAGAAATGTATGTAAGAAATGTAAGAAATGAGATGTATGTACAGATGATGATGATGATGATGATGATGATGATGATGATGATGATTTCTTCCTTGTCCAGGGCCCACAAGACAACTGTTCTAGCTTTCTCAGGCACACAGTAGAAAACCTGGAGCAGATTGTCCAGGGGATTTGAACAAACCTGGCCTGGATCAAGAAATGGATCTGCTGCAAATATTACAGCTCCCAATCAAGTCCTTAAGTCCTTAAGATTATAGGCAGAACAGATGTTGGTGCTGAATTCCACAGTAACACATCCTGTGGCAGCTGGTGGTGAATTTATTTTGGATTTCAGTTCTATATAGGAGCTGTCCAGGGTACTGAACCTATTTCAGGGATATCGTTCCCATCTCTTAGACAGATTATTTAAATTTCACACTAAAAACTGGAGTGGATTGATTGCCCCACTGACCTGAAAGCTGGCCAATGCCATGACTGATGGGGAAATCCATCCCATTTGGTGTGCAGATGGTCTTGGGAAGCAGCATCAGAGAATAGTTGAGTTGATTCCAAGGTTTGGACTTGGCTTGGACTTTGTCACATCCTGATCAATGGTGGCTTTCTTGTCAGCAGGGTGTGTAATCTGCTCTGAGTTTTATCTTGAACTTTGAGCTATCCAAGGTACTAAACCTTGTTGCCAGATGCTCTTTTAAAGTTTTGCTGAAAACCTGGAGTGGACTCACTGCTCCACTGACATGAGGGCTGCACCACGTTGCTCAGCTTCTCCAATTTAGAAACCTGATTTGGCAACCGAGATTTGGGTCCAATTTGGTCTATATTGATCTGGACCTAATCTATTCTGAACTGTTGCTTGAATCTAAATTGAGATTCAGGCATCTAGATCACCAGTCCTTTCCTTTGACCTTGCACCGGGAAAACAAAAATGGTTGCAACTTTTAATCCCCCCCCAAAAAATTTGCATATAATTTGTTTTATAAGAAGGGATTAATTCAATCCATTTTCAGGCAGGTAAATTTTCAGACAGAGAGTTTTGTGCTTCAAGATGTGCAAAGTTTCCTTTTCTTTTAACCAAAACCAAACAAACATACAAAGCAATTCTAAAAAGCTGTTGTTGACCGTTGAATCTTGGCAATTATTTCTACTCAGTGTTTGTTTTCACATTCACCCCCTACAGTATCAGCCAAATCAGTCAGGGTATAACTAAAATACATTATAAGAATGAAAAAATAACAGCATACTTGAAGACAGAGTGTTTGCTTGTCTTCTCTACCAAATATTTTGTCACTTGGAGCTAAGTGCTCTTGAGCATGTGCAGAATGCCTCCACTAAGGATGAAGGTATGGGGAAGGCAAAATGAGAGGATTTGCCCCCAATAAGAATTCTGCTCCCCCAATAGAATTTTTCTCTCATCCTCAGATTTCTAGTATTGCAGAGAGAGAGAAAATTATTTAGACCTAGAACTGTTTTATTTGCAGTGTTCTCATTGCCTTGGTAACACAGACTGCCTCTTTTCTTTGGATGCCTGAACTGTATTTCCAAATGTTCAACTGAAGTTTTAAGTTACGGCAGCACTAGAAATATGGAGACTTGAAGGAACATTTCAGCTGTTGAGGATGAATTCTTATTCAGTGATGGCAATTCCCTCATTTTGTTCTGCTCTGAAATTAAACAGGAATTGGAGAGGAAGGGCTTCAGTATATCTCCCTCCACTGTTAGAAACCAAGTTTTCCTAGAAATTCATGCAGTGCCTCTTAACTACTGATGTCACCACTGTTCATATAGAAGAACCATAGCTGGACAGTGAAAGAAAACATGTCAAGTTGTCAGAAGACACTCAAAGAACCTGACAGAGACCTTGGTCTACAGTGCAACTTGTCAGTGGTGCTCGCACTGGAGGATACTGGGAGCTGCAGTGCAAAAGAGGAACTTTTCCACACTCTGGTTCTTGTTGTTGTGTGCCTTCAAGTTGTTTTCGACTTACAGTGATCCTATCATGGAGTTTTCTTGGGCTGAGGGTGTGTGATGTACCCAAGGTGGGCTTCCATGGCTGAGTGGGGGAATTGAACTCTGATCTCCAGGTTTGTAGTCCAACACTCAGACCACTATGCAACACTGGCTCTCTGATACAGAGACTTAAAAGCAAAAATATCCCACCACCATTTATTACTCAAGTCTATTGGGCCTGCTGGCGTTCAAAGACGACATGTGATGTTGACCTCCTGACTTGAATTCTCCTAGCAGTTTTGGGCTTCGCTGCAGCCAAAGGCAATTTGATAGGGCCTTCATTATGTAAAGCAGTTTTGAAGTTTTGCAAGGTGACTTGTCTGCAAGGATCGGCACTGGGCCTCATGAAACGCTGATGAAGTCAAGGCAAGCCAATAAAGATGAAGGTTTTTTTTTTTTTTTGCTAAAAAGCTGGGTAGATGTACTTTGCAGAGAGGGTTTTTTTTAAAACGATAAAAGAGGTTTTGATTCACCACATCCTACATGTTTTTGCCAGTGTTGATCTCCATGATGATTACACATTTTCCTTAAATAGATGTTTTCTTGAAACTGTCTCAGTACAATTTAGCTTTTCAAGTTATACATCAACCCATTGTTGCTTCTCTCTCTCACACTCTCTCTCTCTCGCACATAAATAGACACGCACTCACAACAACCTGGTTTAGAAGTGTGCCAAAGTCATCAACTCTTTCTGAGTAATGTTGCTTTGTCTACAGTTTGATCGCACTGAAAGCTTCTTTTTCAAAGTAGTTACGGTGGTTATCCAAAGGCCCCTCAAATGCCACCTTGCAAAAAACTTTTGGAAAAAAACTCCATGACACAATTCAAAAGATTCTAAATTTAAAATTCGAAATGAAACCTGAAATGTCCCTACTTAATATACTGGGGGCCACAGAAAGAAATGAGAAAGAATATAAAGATACTTCTATATTTAATAACAGCAGCGAGGTTATGTTATGCCCAGCATTGGAAAGAGAAAGATGGTCCAGTTATAGAAGAATGGAAAATTAAAGTTATGGAAACAGAAAAACTCTCTCGTTTGTTAAAAGAAAATTCTACTCAACAGTTTGATTGAGAATGGCAATCAATAACAGATTGGATTAAACGTAAGGAGAGATAAAAGGTTATTAGATGTAATAGAAGAAAGAAAGTGAGAGATGTTTAGTTGGAAATTGCAATTAATAGATGTTTACTTTTTAAACTTAAAATTAGTATGTGTATAGAGGATAAGAAAAGGAGATTCTATAAAAAGAGAATGTAATTTAAAAAATGAAAAGAGGGTATAACTTGAGGAAAATGCTAAAAAATTAAATCGGGGGTTGGGGGACAAATGTAGATTGTTTTATTACAGGAAAGATCAAAGTTGAAAGAAGCTAAATTTTATAATGGTGAATTTTTTTCATAATTTTTTTTAAAAGGTGGATGTTGGTATGCACTCTCAAATGGGCTTCATAGTCTTCAACATTTCACACACGGAAGCTGAAAGTGTGGACAAGATGGTAAAAGTTGTTAGGGAGGAAAAACAGGTAAGCAAGACTGCAGCAGTTTGCTTTGGACTTGGCCTATGGGAAAGGGCAAGACTCCTCTCTTCCTCTCGTCTTCCTCTGCTGAATTAATTGCATGCAACTCCTTTTTCACTTTGAACTCAGTTTGAGAAATTGAATTACACTGAGGACAAAGGGGGAAAAAGTGGAAGGAGGCGAAGAAAAACAGGGCATTTTAAAAGCAGCTTAAAAAGTGGGATGGTAGAGGATGAGCTAGGGCTGTCCATGCCAGATTGAAACATTTGGGTGGTAAGTGGCTTTGACTTATTGAGAAACCTCTGAGACATCCTGTTGTTGACCGGTCTTGCAAATGCAATGTCTTTGCTGAGTCCATGCACTGCCTGCAGCACGGTCTTCCTCTTTTTCTATCTCCTTCCTTTTCTTCCAGAATTGTTCTCTTTTCCAACAAGTCACATTGTGCCAATGATGTTTCCAAAGTTATGACCACCTCGGTTTAAGTCATTTTGGTTTCCAGGGAGAGTTCAGGCTTGATTTTTTTTCTTTTGGCACTGAATTGGGGTTGATAACTGGAACTTTCTGAGACTCAGTCATAGTGATCATCCTTTGGTTCCAATATTCTTTTTCATGCCTTATTATATTTTTAGCTCAATCTTCTCTCTCCAAGGGCTTTGAAGGGTATCCATAAAGCCTGACCTGCAGAATGAGGTGGTAGAGATAGCTGTGTGAGCTCATGTCAAGGAGTGGTAGGGAATGACCACAAATGTTGTACCAATCCCATAAAATCCCATTGATGATCAGTCCAATACCTTCAACCCCACTTCCAGCAATCACACCTGTGTTTATAGCTGGGAGATAGAAACTTACTTAATACTATTCTAGGCTGCATCAATAGGAATATAGTGTCTAGATTTGAGGGAAATAACAGCCCCACTCTATTCTGCTTTGGTCAGATGTCACCTGGAATACTGTGTCCAGTTCTGGACATCACCATTCAAGAAGGATACTGACAAGTTGGAATGTGTCCAGAGGAGGGCAACCAAAGTGGTAAAGTGGAAACCATGTGCTATGAGGAGAAGCTTAGGGAGCTGGGTATGTTTAGCCTGGAGAAGAGAAGGTTAAGAGGCGACATGATAGCCATGTTTAAATATTTGAAAGGATGTCAAATGGAGGATGGGGCAAGCTTGTTTTCTGCTGCTCCAGAGGCTAGGAGATGGAGCAATGGATTCAAGCTACAGGAAAAAAAGAGTCCACCTAAACATTAGGAAGAACCTCATGACTGAGCTGCTTGACAGTGGAATGTGCTGCTTTGGAGTGTAGTGGAGTCTCCTTTGGAGGTTTTTAAACAGAGCTCGATGGCCATCTGTTGGCAGTGCTTTGATTGTGTATTCCTGCATTGCA
Organism: Ctenosaura bakeri; assembly: GCA_948474755.1. Lineage (NCBI taxonomy): Eukaryota > Metazoa > Chordata > Lepidosauria > Squamata > Iguanidae > Ctenosaura > Ctenosaura bakeri. The sequence goes on along the minus strand of CAOLHI010001109.1, from coordinate 423,083 downwards.
GAATGGGGTCAGACTTGATGACCCTTGGGGTCTCTTCCAGCTCTATGATTCTATGATTTTATACTGATATTCATAATACCTGTGGCCATACAAGAGCGTTACAATGAAGTCCAATAAAGTCTGCCCAAATGTGTTTTCCATTGTGTTTAATGGGACTTCTTTCTAGATGCATGCAGGTATAAGAGCAGAGCTTTGACACAGTTGGCTTACAGTACACACTCAGACATCTCAGTTTTGTTTCTGTAGACCACCCTCACCCCCCGCAGATATTTAATTGGTTACAAACCAAAAGAGACCAGAATGTGTATGATCTACAAAATTATTTCCAATTTGTTCAGCTCACTAGAAAATATGCCTCTAAAACACACACACACACACACACACACACAAACTACAGGCTAGTCAGCGGGGTATTAAATCAAATGGTAAAAAAGATGAAAAATGTTTCACTCCATGTTTTATCTGCAGCCAAAAAGGATATTGCTTTACATTTTTGCGAAATAGAAACTGCATAGCTCACAATTGCCCCGAAGCGTCGAGATTCTGCTTTTCCTCCCCCATTCCCCACCCGCCCCGGGACTGCTCATTAATTTCAGATTCGACTTGATTAGACGAGGACCGAACATGACGGTCTGAAACATCTCCTTTCATTCTTTCATGTTGCGATCTTGGCAAAGCCGGTCTCTTTTCTTACCCATCCAAAAACACAAACAACACAAACACTCTCTTTTTCTCCCCAACTTCTCCCTTCCCCTCCCTTTGACCCCCCATGTCCCGATATCCGTATGGACCAATGGACAACCTAAAGGGAACCTTTGTTGTTGCTATGAAATGCACAAGATGGGGGAATGAAATAGCAGCCGGTAGCCAACATCCATGGGATACTGGTAATCCCATATAATTGCCAGAGTGGGGCGTGGGGACAACCAGCAAAAAAAGGAAGCTTAAAGCTTCTTTGTTTTCCCTTTGGTAATGGTGGAGGGATTGCTGTCTTCACCCTGAGAACCTCCAAGATCCAATGAGAACATTCTTGTCTTTTCAAAGGCTCAGCCCATGAAACTCAATCCACATTGCCTTCTCATTAATTTGGCTAAATAGATTAAGCAACGGGAAAGGTGGGCCTGGAAGCATCCCAAAGAAAGTTTCTTTTTTCTCCCTCCTTTCCTGAGGTGAGATGTTTTGGAGTTGCGAGTCCATCCTTTCAAGTCCTCTGCCCCTTCTTTTGGACTGGATTAGGGAGGCCAAATGGATTACTCTTTGTAGGTATTAGGACGGAGGGCCTTTGCAGAGAATGACAACCCCCCCAACACACACAAACACACACACACACACACAAACAAAATTCCCTGATGGCTGGTTTCAACAGTAGGCTACTAAAACCTACTTAGTGCAAACATCCGTAAAGCTGTCAAGAGCCAGGGGCTTGTAAAGGCAACCATGTAAGTACACCCTTGAGCTAGTGACAACATGTGGGTGGAAAATGAAAACCCGATTTGCAGGGGTTCTTGGTTATTATGCATTCCCACTTGGGAGTGTGGAGAATCTCCTCCAAATTTTAGTCTGAACTTTTACAGAACTGTCCAAGGTGCTGAACTGCTTTTTTTATAGAGGGGTAGGATTCAGCATTTAGGTGAGATTAGACCATCCTTATTATGCCACGGAGAACTAAGGTGGCACAAACATTTGGTTTCAGGTTCATTTTTTATAAGAATGTACCAAAATGCACAAATTTCATCATAGAGTCATATTGCTGGAGGAGACCTCAAGGGTCATCAAGTCCAACCCCATTCTGCCATGTAGAAGTACATAATCAAAGCACTCCAACAGATGGTCACCCAGGCTCTCTTTAAAAACCTCCAAAGAAGGAGACTCCACCACAGTCCCAGGCAGCATATGTAAAAGGGATGGGCAAACACAATACATGGCTATGCTGGTGAAATATATTGGGTGTAATTACTCAAGGATCTCAATCTAAATGTTGACTTTTCACATAGGTCAGCACACAGGCAGCATGGGTTCACTCCCAACTTATGGAGATCAGATAATCCCCCCCCCCAAGAAGGGTGATCAAGATAATGACCAGAAGTCTGGAAACCAAACCTTATGAAGAACAAGTTAGGGAGTTGAGTGTCTTTAGCCTGAAGAAGAGAAGGCTGGCAGATGTCATGATAGCCACCTCTAAATATCTGAAGAGACATCATGTACAAGGAGGAGTGGGTTCTATTTCTGCTGTGTCAGAGGCTAGAACATGAACCAGTGGGTTCAAATTACAAGAAAAGAGATTCCAACTAAGCAATTATGGAAAATGTCTTTACTGTAAGAACAGTTGGACAGTGGAATAGACAGACTTGGGGATTGATGGCCTCTCTGTTTTTAGAGATCTTTAAACAGAAGTTGGACGGGCAATTTCAGGAGTGCTGCAATTGTGCATTCCTGCACGACAGGGGGTTGGACCAGCTGGTTCTGGTGGCTTCTTCCAAGTCTATAATCTTCTGTGATTCCATGCTATGAGCCCTATCACCAAACTTTCCTCAAACAATCCCTGATGCTGAGTCCCAACCAAAATCTCCCACAATGCAGTGTCCTTCTGGGGGCATTGTGGGAGATGAAGACAGAGCACCCCCAGTTTCAGTGGTGATCAAAGTTCTACTGTTGCCTTCTCCTCCAGGCAAATGCACTGAAGGAAGACATTGAAGTTGGGGGTATTTTAGCATGAAGAACGCTGCCAAGTACCTCACCAGACTTTCATCTAATCCCAGCTTTCTCCATACGTTGCAAAATGCGGGCCCTAAATATTTTTAAGCTAGTCCTTAAATTGACCTGGGCATTCGTGTCTGAATTTGTCAGTGACAATCCAAGTCAGTTTGTTGTATTCCAATAGACTGGCCCTCAAGGCAGTACTTTTTTTCTTTGTCAGCTTCAGCAACTCCCCCCCCCCGCGCCGTACCACTCCTCAACCAGTAAAGTAATCATCAAATGAGATTTTTCTGTATCTAAGAGGTTCACCTTCCCCTGTTTCACGTAGTGACCTCTTCTTGTTCCTGGAGGGCAGAGCCCAGGACGTCTCTTTGAGGCCTTGATAATTGCCACTTTGATACTTGCCAATGGAGTGTTCAAAGAGCAGAGAAGTTTTACAACCGGCCTTTCCTCCGCAAACCGCAAGTATTCACCTCTGTATAAAAGGGGCCATTCTTTACATACGCTGGATGCAAGGCTGAAGTCGCCCCTCCTCCTTTCCTTATAAAAGTTCAGGGTGATTATTTTTTTTTCACTTGAAAGCTTTCTCTTTCGAAGACTGGGAGATTCTGTGTCAGCATTCAGCAAAGCATCCCAAATGTAACAATCTCTGCAGGCACATTTCACATTGTCACAGGGATGAGATCCTGATGGTGACCATTATGTTCTTCTTTGGAGCATTCCGCACTACACTGTTATAGTGCTATTAACCCACTTTCAACCTCCTGTGGAATTCTGGGGTTTGTAGTTTCCTGAGGCCAGAGACCTCTCTGGCTGAGAATTCTAAATGCCTCTCCCTAAACTGCAAACCCCAGGATGAATGATCTAGCTTATTAATTGCAGAGTGAGCAGCAGAAAAAAAGGAGCTATGCAGTGGCAGCTGGCGGCTCCTATATTAGCAGGAGAATGCATCCATGGGAGGGTTTGACTAGTATGAAAGGAGCTCTCCAAGGTTCTGGACTCATTTAGGGATAAATTCCAGCACCTTGGAGAGCTCTTTTGAAGCCTCAATTGAAACCTAGAATGGATTCACTGCTCCAATGACATGGGAACTCCCAGCCACCTATGAATAGGGCAATGTCTTCCACTGGCCTTCCCACTTCTTCTGGGCAGCAGTGTAAACTGTATTAACAGAGTTTCACTCCAAATCTCCTTGTTGTTGTTGTTACTCTATGCTTTCAAGTCATACTTATAATGATCCTAAGATAAACCCATCACAGAGTTTTCTTGATAGATTTGTTTAGAGGGGCGTTGCCCTTACCTTTCCTGGAGGCTGAGAAAGTGTGACTTTCCCAAGGTCACCCAGTGGGTTTCCATGTCTGAGTGAAGATTCAAACCCTGGTTTCCCATTGTCCTGGTCAACACTCAAACCACTAAAGCATTCTGGCTTTCTATCTCCTATCTCCTTCAAAATATTGAGCACCTTGGATAACTCTTTTAAAATTGGACTAAAACCCAGACAGGTTCTCCACCCACTAGTGATGCCACCAGTTGGGAGACCACCTTGGCCAAGACCATTCAAGCATCTGGGGCTCTGTTACAATGAAAAAGAAAGCTCAGAACAAGACTTGTGATTTCTCATTCCAGCATTTCCCAGAGCAGGCAAGAGAAAAATGCTCCCAATGTTGTTTAAAAATAAATATTTTTGTAAAGCAAATGATGAATATCAAATCAGTTTCTCAATGTAAAAGCAGTGTTGTAGTCTCCTGCTGAAGTTTATATCACTATTTCATCTAGGCAAAATTCTGAAATAAATAAATAAATAAATAAATAAATAAATAAATAAAAGACCAGAAGGTTGTGAAGTGATGAAAAGAGAAATAATCTTTTATGGGAAGCCCTCCACCTTTTCCAACCATCTTGAAAACCAACCGAGTCTTTCCATCCAGCTGTTCTTGTGATCCCCTATTTAAACTTCTGTGCTTAATATATCCAGCTTATTTATTTTTGAGAGGTCAACAGACAACCGCCTGCTAAATGCCTGGTTTTACATTTGACTGTGGGACAGACGTGGCCTTTGGAATACCTGAGGTACTCAACTTTTCCTCCTCACAGGGATGGACTACTCTGATTTATAAAACTCTCCCCAGAAGATGCAATAGCAGGTTCGAGAATGGGTGGGGTTAGGATCCCTTCCTGGGTGGCAACTTTTGAAAGGAAGTCATGCCAGGATCACCGCAGAAATAGGATCATAGGAGACCACAAAGGCCATTGGGTTCATTCTGCCATGCAGGAATATACCATCAAAGCATTCCTGACAGATGGCCATCCAACCTCTGTTCAAAGACCTCCAAAGGAGACTCCAAGACACTCCAAGGTGGCATCATATCCCACTTTTGAACTGCTTTTGCCATCAGGAAGCTCTTCCAAGTGCTTAGGTGGAATCTCTTTTCCTGTACAGTAGTTCCTCCACTTACTTACTTTCTTTCTTTTTCTTTTTCTTTTATATTATAATTTTATTAAGTTTCAACAAATAACACAAACAATTATTTCTGCAATGTTTACATGCAATATTGTTTCTTCTTCCTTTCCTTTCTGGATTACAATTATTAATATACCCTCTATTTATTATACCACGTATTGCAATAAAATGTTAGTAGTCAATAATTTGTTAGTTCCTGCTATATGTCTCTACTTTACGTGTTACATGATATTTCAATGATTATTACCCTGTGTAGTAATTGATATCATGAATTATGTATTGCCTTCTGTCTACACCCAACCCAAATCTGTAACAATCTTCCACTCTTTATTAATGATTTCCCTTTTAGTCTTTGTATAAGAATGTCTCCATTTCTATTTTCCATAAAGGTTGTCCACCACTGTTCAATGATAGATATAGTTTCATTTTTCCAAAGTCGTGCGTACTCAATGCGGGCCGTCGTCACCATATATAATATTTTTCTCCAATATTTCTTGACTGACGTTCCATCTAATATGTGTGTCATGTTTAACAAATAAAATTCAGGTATCATCCCAAATAGAAACTTCAAAATTGAACTTATTTTCTTGTGTATTTCTTTCCAGTATTTTTGTGCTTTGGGACATGACCACCACATATGAAATAGTGTACCAGAGTTCTCTTGACATTTCCAACAGTGACCTGTACCCATCTTGTAAATTGTCTTTAATTTTTCTGGTGTCTTGTACCATCTATGAAATAGTTTGTAATAGTTTTCTTTTAAATTTTGAGCAGCAGTAAATTTCTGTGTTCGTTGCCAACTCTGTTCCCACCATTCTAACTGTATTGGATGTCCAACATTTTGTGCCCGTTGTATCATTGCGACTTTAACTGTCTCTTTCCCACGTTCTTGTTGTAAAATTTCTTTGTACAAATATGCTAATAGATGTGGCGGATTTTCTCTTAACAATCACAGTAGATGGATTTGCTCCTTTTGTGGTATTCCATAAGTTTGTACATCCATTTGAAATCTTTCCTTTAGCTGTCTATAGGGAAACCAGCTTAGTTTTGTTCCTTCAGTTTCCAATTTCTCTCTTGATTTCGTCTTCACACCACAGTCTTCTGTTGTTTCTAATAGGACTTCATATCGTAACCATTTGTCTGTGCCTGTCCATCTCTTTTTTTTCTTTTTCTTTCTTTTTTGAAATAATTTTTTATTGAATACACACACAAAACAAAGCATAAAACAAGAAGAGTCCCATGAGGAACAAGCCATCAAACTAAACAGTACCACTATATCCATAATCTCCCATCTTCCATTGTTACTAATTTAAACTTTAAACATTGTGATGCTATCCTATTGTATTATTAATCTTATTATTGATTGTGGCTAGAATAACCCAAGAAAATGGGAGGAAAAAAAAGCAATATTCCAACTATAGAGGAATGGCAACATGAAGTCTTCAAAATGAAAACTATGGACATTCTAGCACACATAATCAAGGGGAACGATGAAAAAATTAAAAAGGAGTGGACTCTGGTAATTAAACACTTTTTTGTCATCCGAGCTATGAGATAAGAAACTGATGATCGTCACATTATTATACTTTACCTTCACAAAAGAATAAGGCAGAAATAGATTCACAGGTTTCCCAACCAAGCTGACAATACAATACACTTGATATGCTTCGAGGGGAGAGTATGTGAATTTAGGTTAGATAATATATTCATATATTTTATAGAATGATTGCAAATAAGGGTGGGCTATTCAAATGCAGTGGAACATAAGTCCATTTCAAGATCAGTTAAAGACTCTGGAGTTACTTTGGTACGAGTTAGAAGATACAGAAGTTTCCTAATAAAAATAAATGATAGGAATGATGGAACTAATAAACCCAATTGCATACTGAGGAAGGAATACAAGAGGACTGTTTTTTTTTAGTATTTCTTTATTAATAGAATTTCATAAAATGGATGCAAGCATATACAGTAGAGTCCCGTTTATCCGACGCCCAGTTATCCGACCATCCGGATTAACCGATGTCGCGACGGCCTGGGGGCGTGACTGTGGGCATTTCCATGCCCCCAGGCATGCCCAGGCACGCCCCAACATGCCCCCAACACGCCCCCAAAATGGCAACCGCCACGGGCGTCCGGGTAATCCGACCTTTTTGGTTATCCGACGCTGCGGCCACCCGTTTGGGTTGGATAACCAGGACTCTACTGTATTGCAATTTTCTCTTTATTTTTCTCAATAGATGAGATACGTATTTTGACTCTTTTTAAGTTATTCAAAATCCAAAAGTAGCTCCTCTGCTTTCATGAGGGTTTGGGATGCAGAATCCATGCAGAAGTAAAAACAAACAAACCCTGAAAATAATTTCCCCCGCACCTGAGTGAGTGCTCACTTGGGGTGGGGGAAGATATTGTCACACAGTTTTGTATGTTTGGAGAGAAATCATGCAAAAAGCACACTGAGAAAATGGGAGTGATTTGGAAGATTTTGGGGGACTGGTTGTGGGGTGCTTTAGAAGGGTGCACTTTTCTTATCTATGAGTTAGGGTGAGTTCTAGGGTGACTTAAAAGGTTGAAGACAACTGCATTGTATCTGCTCTTCTAAAACCTGAGCCCTGATGTATTGTTGGACTACAGCTCCTAAAACTGTGGCCCAATGACCATGCTGGAGGAATTTCTTGTTCTTGTCAGAGAGGAGAAAGAATAGTAAGATGAACAACTCAACCGAAGAAGTCCACTGCTGTGTTGCACTGTGATAACCAGCTCCTGGGAGTGTGGTGGAGTCTCCTTCTTTGGAGGTTTCTAAACAGAGGCTGGATGGCTATCTGTTGGGAATGCTTTGGTTGTGTATTCCTACATGTCAGGGGGTTCGACTCAATGGCCCTTGTGGTCTTTTCCAACTCTAGGATTCCGTGAGTCTATGAATCCTACATGCTCAGATACAAGATCTGTACTCTCCAACTGTCCCACTTTGGCATCCCTTTTCTCCAGCTGCTTTTAGAATATTCCAGTTTCTTCCTCCTCCTCCCACTTTCCGCCTTTGCCCTTGCTTTACTTCAATTGCTGCAGACTGAGTTCAAAGTGCATGTGTAGTTTGCACTCAATTAACTGAACAGGGAAAAGGGGGCAGAATCTTGCCCTTCCCAGAAGGCTCAGCCAAAAGCAAACTGCTACAGGCCTTCCTAGTTTGTGTGTCCTTCCTCATTAATAACTTGCAGCATGTTGACCACACACTGATGTTCCTTGGCCACACATGCCCTGATTTTCATCTGCGAAATGCTGGAAGGTATGATAATTAGATACATGCTGGCAAAACCCCACTGTCTCAGACAAAGAGCGGGGATTTCCCATAGTGTTCCACACTCTGGGAATTCTGTACCCATTCTGCCCAACTGCAGCATGCCCTGGGCATTTGGATCCATGCCCAAACCTTACCCAGGACCCTGGAAAAACCCTTCTCCTCCCCTTCCTTTCCCTACAACCTCCCACAATGTTGGAAACGATCGATGGACTTCTTTAAAAATTCCTGGAGTTGACTTCTCCCCCAGCTTTGAGGGTGGGAACCAAAACCAATCTGTGATACCAGGATCTCTCACAAAGCTTTTGTCTCCAAAATTTATCCCCTCCTCCTCCTTTTCCCCCACTCAGCCCCGTTCTCTGAACGATTGGCAAATGTCAGATCAAATAGCTGGTAAAATGGCCGGCGGGCATAGGAACCCATCTACAAACCAGGTGCGTTGCCCTGACAGCTTCCACCTCCTTTTTTTCTGCTGATAACCACTATTATAAGACAGCAGCTTCAAATCCTAGAAGAAGGATTCCTTCCCTTAGGGGACAAGTGATTCATTCTTTCGATGAGGTCAGTGCTGCTATAAGCTCTACCCGGGCGAAAGCTGCCAACTTTGTTGAACTCTAAATAGGGATTATTATTTCAGAAACAGGAGGCTGAGCAGGAGAACGGGAAATGCTAAAGAAATCCAAGGCCTGGGACTAAATGTGGCATCTATAATTGGTGTTTTGGTTGTGACAAAGGGTCTCTCTTCTGCCCTATGGTGAGAGCGCACTCTTCTTTCATGTGTGGGAGAGTTGGGCCGATACGCTCTCGGATAACTCAGGCGACTTTATCAAATCCCTTTGGATTGCCTTGAAATTCCTCGGATGTTTCATCCGAAGAGTAACCAACATATTTGCTCCTTATTTTGCTGGAGGCAAACCTCAACAACATTTTGAAGGGATGGGCTGATCCCGTCTCCCCAGCCTGCTGAGAGATTTGTTACTGAAAATCAAAAGGAGGCCTCCTTCCAAACAATGTTGATCTTGTTGTTCTGAGACAGAAAACGCAATTTTGGTCTGAATTTGTGTTTAGGAGAAACCTTTCCCTCCCAGAGAGACACTGGGACATTTTAAAAGCATTTGTCTTTAGGAGAAATTTCTCCCTACCAGGAAGAAACTGGGACATTTTAAAAGCAGCTGAAAAAGTGGGATGGCAGAGGATTCATTGGGACTGTCTCTGCCAGTTCAGGAAGGTATGTAAATAGCACGCTATTTACATCCCCTCCTGAACTGGCAGAGACAGTCTCAATGAATCCTCTTCCATCCCACTTTTTCAGCTGCTCTTAAAATGTCCTAGTTTCTTTTTCCTCCACCCACTTTCCCCTTTCCCCCTCAGCTTACTTCAGTTGCTGCAAACTGAGGCCATTTCTGCCCTACACTGTTATAGTGCTATTTTTCCACTTTCAACATCCTGTGGAATTCTGGGCTTTGTAGTTTGCTACGAAGAGCTCTCTGGCTGAGAATTCTAAATGGTTCTCCCTAAACTGCAAACCCTAGGATAAAATTCCATTGTCTATATAACTAGAAAGAACTGTTTCAATTGTTTCACTCTAGTAACCCTGCTGCCTTGGAAGGGAACTTCAGAGCCTTGCAAAAGTCCCCAAGAAGGCCCTTTCTTGTGTCCCCAACGAAATGTAGCTGTGAGTTTTAGAGGCCTCCTCTAAAATTTTTTAAAGCCCATGCAAAGTTGCATGGGAGAAAAAAATTCTCAAGGATACTCAAACCCATCACTGACTACCAGTTTGTAAGTAATAGCCATTGTTTGATTTGGAAATATTTCTTCCACCGGATAAGGCAAACCCAACTTATGACCCACTACAATCAAATGGTGACAGCATTTGGTATGTTGAAACCTGCCAGTTGATTTTGGAATCCCTCACTCGTGGTGTGTATCAGCTAGCCAGGAAGGAAGCTGTCTTGAGCCGTGACTCTGGGGGAAAAGGAAGGGATATTCATAAAACAAATGAATCAAGCAAAAGAAGGAAGCTCAGGCCATTCTTAGTGGGTTGCCACTACTTGAAAATGATGGACTGTGCACACCTTGATGTGTGGGTCATACATTATCCAATCTTGGCTTAGACAGCCCACTTGTACACCGGTGATGTAGACTTTGCCATACAGAGGCATGGAAGTGAGTTGCTGGCAGTTTGATGAGCCACATATGGCTACACTATTATTGGTTGTTGTTGTTAAGATAAGTTACATTTATATCCTACCTTTCCCGTGAGCTAAAACAAGGTTGGGAAAAGAGAGGTCCATGGGTGCATATTCTCAGCAGTGTCATTTTGTGGTCCTCTTGGGTATACCTCAGGGACATAGTGGGAGATATGGTTCTCCAAGATCCCCTGGAATCAATTGTTCCTTCATTCTCTAATAGTGTTTTACTGCTGAGTTAATAGTAGGCTACATGACTTTCCACCTCTGTCCTTTTTTCCTCACAGCAACCCTATCAGGTAGGCCATGCTGAGAGGGTTTTCTGGCTTAAGACCACCCAAACAGTTGCATGGCCAAGTGTGGTCTGGATCTATAGCTCCTAAGTCCAAGAACTTGGAGCTTCTCTGACCACTACACATCACTGTCTCTCTGATTTGTTGATTCTTCATACCTCCCTTTGCATGGCAGATGTTGTCCATGCAATCCATCCCCACCCGCATGTGCAGATGCGCACACACATGCCAATGTTCCTTGTGAGTGAAGGGAGCCTGGAGTTTCCATGTAGCCGGGCATCACCTTCATTCTCTCAATGGACAGGCCTGTGAATTCAGCTTGCCTTCCCCACCTCCTCGTGTTTTACTTAAAAACCCACACTGACTCACTTTCCTCAAAAGGAAAGGGAAGTATTAGAGGGAGGTTTCTAAAAAAGAGAGAGAGGTTTTGTAGAGCATGGAAGCAGGACGGAAAGTTCACAGTCGTTTGGCGAGCAGCATGGACTCCATCCAAGATTAGATGACCAAGAATGATTTTTTTACTCTTCCTGGGAACTCTCATCTCTTCCTTTGAGAGCACAAGAGGAGCTCTTTCGGTCATGCTCAATCACTCAAATGGCTTGATACTAACAAGGAATCCTTGAGTGAGGTCAGGATAGTTTCTCATCACTGAGTAATCCTTGGTCTGGCTTGGAAGACAGAGCCAAAACAGAAGTTAGGAAATCCCGAAGATCAAACTGCTCGCTTCAACAAGGTCTCTCTTTGACTCCTTCATCTTTCACTGGCACAAGACACGGTTCTTCCTCCATGTACCGCTGTTCAAAAACACACCTCCAACTGGTTTGGAATAGATCTTGGTGAAGCCTTGGCCCTATGTCCAACCTTCCTAGGGATTTACAGAGGGAGAAAGATTGAGAAAGAAAAATTAAGGGAGACCATTTATAGCAAGAATGTAAATTTCCAGCTATTCTATCCTTGGGTCCAAAGATGAATAATTATTGCTGTTCTCCCCAATGTGGGTGAAAATAAGTTTTCTGCAGAGTATTCTGCCTGTATTTGATTACTCTGAAATGTTCTGAAAGATTAGCCTGCACAGAAATACATGTGGGTTTTCTCCATAAAAATCATGCTTTCTGTGTAGAACTTCTGGAGGAAGCCTGTTTTCACGCATTATTCTGCACAGAACCACATGTGACTTTTCTGAACAAAAACAAATACCCTATTTTCTGTGCAGAACATATGGAGAAAACATGTTTTTGCACAGCAAAACCAAACGATTTTCTGTGCCACATAATCTTCTTCAACAGCTTGGAACCATTGAGTACTGGGAGAATGCTACACAGCAGTCTTGTGTTTCTGTCTTATTTCCGTTTTAGGGAGAGTTTAGGGAGAGGCATTTAGCATTCTCATCCAGACAACTATTTGGCCTCAGTAGACTACAAACCCGACAATTCCACAGGATGTTGAAAGTGGAATAATAGCTCTATAACTGTGTAGTGCAGAAAGGCTCCAAGAGAAAGCCTTCCCCTTAGCATCTCAAGAACGGGGTGGGTTCATCTAAGGAGATACTGTCTTTCATAGGCTGGACTTAAGCCATATAGGGCTTAATAGGCCATAAGCAACACTTTGAATTGTGCTTTGGAATGAACTGGTAGCCACTGGAGCTATATCAACAAGGGAGTTATATGCACCTTGTAAGTGACCCCCCTCAACACTTTGGCCCCAGAATACTGGCCCCACCGAAGATTCTGATTAGGAAGAATGTGCTACCATCATCCAACAGAGATGTAAGCAAAGCATGGTGGGGAAGATCCTAGAATGCAGCAGAGCCGAGCTTCCAGCATGGAATAGTTCAGCCTGGACAGGGAGGAACATGTCTTAACATTGCGCTTCTGGCTGAAGGCAAACAGTGCTGTGTGCCATAATTGCTGGGGACAGGTGTGTGTGAGCACCAGGAGCAGTCACAACACCTTCTAGGGCAGACCACACCTACTTGCACCCAGTAAACCCATTGGCGCTGATGCCCTTGAATTGTGCTGACCTAAGGGAGAAGAAGAAAGAGAAGCTGATCTTCCCTTGCCTGGGGCAAACCCACCCTTGTTTACTGGGAAAGACTTGTATTTGGAGAAGGATGTTTCTGGTCAGCTGAAGTCTCTCCCCTCTTACAGTCTTTCTACTGGTGGATCAGGACTTAGGGCACATACGTGGGTCACCACCATTGTTTTCCTTTTACAGGTCATTTACAGTACAGCCCTCTGCAGGCTTACACTGAAGTAAGCCTTTCTGTGTTCAATGAAGCTTATACCCATCCTGCAAGATCTGCAACCTGGCAGCACAATTTGATGTGTGTTTACACAGCCGTGAATCTCAGTCTCTCTCTCTCTTTTCTTTCTCAAAGGGTCTTACTCCTGGGAAAATATGCATAGGAGATCTCTATTTCCCTACACTATGTAAGACTTATGGTCTTCTTGTAGATTCTTGCAGAGATGTTTTGGAGTAAAATTATGCAGTAGTTCTCAGTGGTTCTCAGGCTTCAGTCTTCCAGGGACTTCAGTTCCCAACATTCCTGCTATTGGCCGTGCTGGCTGGGATTTCTGGGACCTGAATTTCAAACCATTTGGAGGACCAACATTTGAGAACCACTGATCCAGAGCATGTGTTATGGTGTTAGGTTCTTGTTTTCTCCCTCACCTACATCCACTGGCATCTCTCTCTATATTTTATCTCTATCTATCTATCTATCTATCTATCTATCTATCTATCTATCTATCTATCTATCTCATAGAATTGGAAGAGACCACAGGGGCCATTGAGTCCAACTCCCTGCCATGCAGGAATACACCATCAAAGTATTTCTTACAGATGGCTATCCAGACTCTGTTTAAAAAACCTCCAAAGAAGGAGACTCCACCACACTCACAGGCAGCATATTCCACTATCAAACTGCTCTTACCATCAGGAAGTTCTTCCTAATGTTTAGATGGACTGTCTTTTCCTGAACTTTGACGCCATTGCTCTATGTCCCAGTCTCTGGAGCAGCAGAAAATAGGGAGGTTCCAACCTCCATATGACATCTCTCCAAATATTTCAGCATAGCTATCATGTCATCTCTTAACTTGCTCTTCTCTCGGCTAAACATACCCAGTTCTCTAAGCCTCTCCTCATAAGGCACGGTTTCCAGAGATCTTCATAACATCTCTGTACATTTCTTTGAGCAAAAAGACATAGCCCTAGCTGATTTACATTAGCTCAGTTGCTAGATAAGATCTGAATTCCTGGAACAAAAAATTCCTGGAACAAAACAAAATTCCTGGAACAAAACTGCTCACACAGCCAGGGCTAGGTGTCTTGTTATCCTCCCAATGTTTTGGACTACAGTTCCCACCAGCCCCAGCCAACATAGTCAGTGATGAGGGATTATGAGTCCAAAAATCAGGAGGGTGTTGAGTTGCTTACACTAAGAGTAAGTATTCCATACAGATTACAGCTTCTATTCCAATGTCCCTTACCATCTGTTTGCTTGTAGAAGGTGCATATGGATTTTTTAAGGAGCAAAAAGAACATGATTCTTCTAACACCTCCTTGTAAAAAAATGGAAGAAGTCACAGGATGAGTGGGTGGCATTCCTAAGAGGTAGAACGGTTCTGCATGAAGGTGAATGGATTTCTAAATTTCTCCAATCAATCTACAGTTGCAGCATGGTTTTCTTTCAGGAATGATGCCTCAGGCAAGGTCTGCAGAGTTCAGAGTGTCTGGAAGGAAAAAAAAAGATTAACAACCTCCATTGTTTTGGACAGGAGCATCAATTCAGATCTCACACTTGAGGGCCTGTGGAAGTTGACTGTGTGTTCGTGCCCCTCTGTTGCCCCCCCAGCCCAGTGTCTCAGGTCTCTCTTTGTGGAGACATCTGCTCTCAGAAAGTTATTTTTCAAAACGAACAAGTTATCTTTCCAAAACCCCCAAATTAGTTGCATTTTTAAATAAGAAGGCTGGGATCCTGCATTGAGAACCTTACATGCATCATGTAGCTATGTCTTATGTGTCCCAAAGCTAACCCCACTGAATCCACCTTGTAAGCAGAGCATCCCCCCCCCAAACATGGCTATATGTTTCTTTTTGGAGAATGAGGGAGGCATCCAGCCATCTTCCTGTCACTGGACATGCTAAAACTGGCATTCACAGTGACCTTGGGGTGTCTTCACAAGGTCACTGCAGATGATGTCCTTGTAGCTCATTCCTCCAGAAAATAGCTGCCTACATCCAGGTTGATCTCCCTGCTCTCTGATGGCATGGAATTGGCTGTGTTAGTGGGCTGTTCTATGCTTACAAGGTGGGTTTTGGGGGTGGGGGAGGGATTTTGGTGCATGGTAGGAACAGAATTTTGACCTTTGCAACAATGAACAATGTGAGTTATAAAGATGTGGGTCTAACTTACACCATCATAAGTGCTGGCTTCCAATTTTGTGGGGCAGTGAATCCACCCCAAGTTTTGGTCCAGGCTTCAAATGAGCTATCCAAAGTTATCTTCGGACTAGGGTTCAACACTTCAGACAGTTCCCTTAAAGTGTTGATGGATAGGTGGAGTGGATTCACTGTTCCAGTGACATGGATGCCCCAAGCCACTGTGGATTCTATCTGTAAGACAGGAAATTGTGGCTGACCTCTGAAGAAGATATCAAAAGTACTGAATTTAGTTTGGGACAATTGTTCAGCACCCTGGATAGCTTCTTTATAGACTAAAACCTGGAGTGGATTCACAGCCCCACTGACATAGAAATCAATTACCATTCTAAACTATTATAAATGGTAACTATAACAATAGGCAAGTCTAAGACATGAGACACAAAAACAAAAGGCAGTCTTGATTAATCCCGTGTTTCACTTTTTCAGTTGCTTCTAAAATGTTCCAGTGTACCCCTTCTCCTCTGGCTTTCTTCCTTTGTCCTCAGCTTATTTCATTTGTTGCAAAATTAGTCCAAAGCCCCAGAGTGGTTTGCACTCTATTAACTCAGCAGGCAGGAGTGGCTGAGCCCAGTAGGCTCAGACAAAAGCAAACTGCTACAGCTTTACTTAGCTTGTATGTTCTTCTTCCTTAATAACTTTTGCCATTCTGACTACAGCATGATATTGCTTGGTGTTCTCATCTGTGAAAGGTTGGTGGGTATAGAATGAACTAACTAAGGCCATTTCTGCACTGCACTACACTGGTATAGTGCTATTATTCTGCTTTCAATATCCTGTGAAATCCTGGGGTTTGCAGTTTAAGGAGGGGCATTTAGAAGCCAGAGAACTCTTTGGCCTCAGTAAACTGCCAATCCCAGAATTTCACAGAATGTTGAAAGTGGAGTAATAACACTATACCAGTGCAGTGCAGAAATTGCCCCAGAACTAGCCATTATTTAATGTCATCCAGTTCTACCACCTAATATATCATGATAGGGTCAGGTGAATCTGTCAGGCTCAGTTCTTTTGGTCTCCCCTACTGGTGAAAACATGTGACCAGAAGTTCTCTGTGTCTGCTACTCATTCTCCTCTCCATGTGCTCAGTATCAATGGACAATTCCAAGGACCCTATTCAATCTTCCTAGGGGCTGAAACTCAACTTGGATGGAAGGAAGAGGAATTGCATGGCCTTCTAATGTGGTTGAGCTGCAGCTCCCAGCAGCTGTAGCTGGCACAGTCAATGGTGAGGAATGCGCTGCTCACCAACATTTCTCAGATGTAGATTAGGACCTATGTGGCCAAGCAACATCAGAGTGTGGTCAAGATGGCAAATGTTATCCATGAGGATTAATGCACTAACAAAGACAGGCTGCAGCAATTTGTTTTTGACTGAGCCTGCTGGGAAGGGCAAGGTTCCTCCTTTTCTGTCTTTTCCCAACTGCTCAGTTGAGTGGAAACCACTTTTGCACTTTGAACCCAGTTTTGCAGCAATCAAAGACAGTTAAAGGCAAAGCGGGAATGTAGAAAGAGGAGAGAGAAGTTGGGACGTTTTTAAAGGAGATGAAAATGTGGGATTTCAGAGGATTAGTCAGGTCTGTACCTGCCAAACAGGGACAGAGAGTACAAAATGCTGGGACTTCCACATCTACAACATCTGGAGGGCCTAGCATTCTCACTCCTGAAGCAGAGAATGTCTTCATATGGAGGACACCCTACCTTGCACGGACACCTTGCCTCCTAAGGAAAAGAAAACAGCATGGAGGATGATTAAACAGCTCAAGGCATTGTCTATCCCTTCCAGACACAACATACTGTCTCATCTGTGGCACCAGAGACAACAGAGAGAGCTGTCTTTACTCTCCGATGGCCACTGTTTACTTTCCCTGATGCTACCGGAAGGTTGGCTGAAGGCCTAGGCATAGCAAACCATGCCGAGGCCATTGAGAAAGAGCCCAGTCTGGTGCTGACTAGTGTCTTTTGTTACTCATCCTTTCCCCCACCCTGCATTTATATGGAGAATGGTGCGTTGGCAGGCCGGGAAGGTGATGAGCAAACACACAAGCCTGGCTTTTACCTTGCACAACCCCTGGCTGTCAACCTCTTTCAGGACAGCAGGAAACGGCAGGGGATGGATGTCTGTGGCGATGGACATGGTTTGCTGGTTAAATAAAATAAGGAAACACAAAATGGAAACCCCGGTGCCAACTGGCGGGAGATGGTAGCCATGTCTGCCGATCCAGACACTCGTCCCATTGAAGCGGGTGGGGGCCTTTGGCTGAGACGTGAATGGGGGACCAGGAATGAGCTGGACAGCTTCTGCCTTGCCAAGCTGGCAAAGTAGAGAGGCTAAGTGAAGAACAAAAGAGCTGCCTGATTAGGTTAAACAGGTCCGCCTAGTGTCGCATTCTTTTGTAACTCTGGCCAGCCTTCTTTCTCTGATCGGTCCTCTATTTTGTGTTCTGTAATTCCCTGGAGGTTGAAGGGGTTTCCTCAGCAACATGAACTCTCATGTTCCTCCTATGTGTGTGAAGCCTTCTGGTTGTCTTGGGGCCTATTAGATTTCACAGTGCTGGAACATGTCCAGAGGAGGCCAACCAAAATGGTGAAGAGTCTGAAAGCCATGTCCTATGAGGAGCAGCTTAGGGAACTGGGTATGCTTAGTCTGCAGAAGAGAAGATTCAGAGGTGACATGATAGCCATGTTGAAATATTTGAAGGGATGTCATGTCGAAGAGGGAGTGGGCTTGTTTGCTACTGCTCCAGAGACCGGGACAAAGAGCAATGGATTCAAACTACAGGAAAAGAGATTCCACTTGAACCTCAGGAAGAACTTCCTGATGATCAGAGCTGTCCAGAAGTGGAATATGCTGTCTCGGAGTGTAGTCGAGTCTCCTTCCTCGGAGGTTTTTAAGCAGAGGCTGGATGGCTATCTGCTGGGAGTGTTTGGTACATGTTCTTGCATGGCAGGGGGTTGGACTGGATGGCCCCTGGGGTCTCTTCCAACTCTATGATTCTATGATCTTGGAAGCTAAGCCAGGCCAGATCTGGTTAGCATTGGATAGGAAACTGCCAACAAAAACCATGTGCTGTAGGCTATATTTCAGAGGAAAGAACTGGCAAAACTACCTCTAAGTATTTCTTGCCTAAGAAAATCTTATAAAATTATGTGGGTCTCCATAAGTTGGCAGATGACTTGAAAGCACATACACCACAGTGCACCTTACAGATAGTGGAATACCAAGGACAGTGTGCTTAAGAACAGGCTGTTGGGCTGAAGGTTTGGGGGCCCTATCCTGCAGAAATGATGGTGACCTTTCTTATTGCTTGGGAAACATACTGGCAGGGGGATTCAAGGAGCTGTAACCCAAAAGTAACTTTACTAAGTGTTGCTTTTCTTGGCTCTTCCAGTCATGCCCCAGCTTTAGTTAAAGTGAGGAAGTAAGAGAGCAGGCAAAGAGGGAAAATGCAAATTCTCTCAGCTGATCCATGGAAGCAAACTAAAGTATCGAAGGCAACCACTTCCTACTAATAATTTTTTCCTAGCCAGGATATTCTCAAGAGACTGAGATGCCCAGGAATAAATGTTAATTTGAATTCCTCTTCTTCTTTCTTTTTTCAGTTGAAATATACTGGATGCCAGTGTCTTTCTTTTCTGTCTTCTAGTTCTGGAAAGCACTTGGAAAGTTAGCTCTACAAAAGTAATTAGTTACAGTTATCATGGACAAGCCCCAAAGTATTTCATCCCTGTCATAGTTGCAATAAAGAAACCCCAACTATTTACTTAGCAATTTCATGGAACTGACAAAGACAGTTACTTTTACTTACTTTTTTTTTTAAAAAAAGACAAATACTACAAGCAGCTGGTCAGTGTGTCACAAAGCATAGACTTTGCTCATCCTTCTTGTCATCACCTCAGCTTTTACAACAGAGCATGAGGTATTTGCACAAGTGAACCCAAACCATGTGAGATTCTTCCTCCACCAGTTAATGAGACCACATGCCTGTAGTTAGGAAAGCAACTAAAAATTTAGATTTGCACCGTCAAAGGACCGAAGTTATCCCTCATTAAGTTGCTGCCATAATGTGTTGCAACTAGGTATTTGGATAAAGGAATTGATTACACATAACTAATTATTTATTACATTTGATTTCCAGGCTCTGGTTGATCCTTATCTTCTTTTCTTTAAAACAATGGGAGTGTATATCTGTGTTATAGTGGCATCACAAAAGAAGTTAAATTGTTTCTTGTGGAGTTGCCACCATAGCAAACAGTACCATTGACGTTAGATAATTTGCTATACCACTGACATTGGATAAAGGAATTAATTAAACATAGGCCATTTCCACACTACACTGTTTTAATGCTATCATTCCACTTTCAGCATCCTGTGGAATTCTGAAGTTTGCAATTTACTGAGGCCAAAGACGTCCCTCCCTAAACTGCAAACCCCAGAATTCCACAGGATGTTGAAAGTGGAATAATAGCTCTATAACCGTGTAGTGCGGAAATGGCCATAGCTAATTCTTTGTAATGCATTATATTCAAGCTCACATTGGTCCTTGTCTTCTCCCCTTTTTTAAAAAGGCAAGTGTATAGTTGTGTTGCAGTTACACAACAAAAGGAGTACGTTGGCTCCCATTAAATTGCCATCGTGACGTTCTGTACCATTGATATTGGATAAAGAAATTAGTTGCACATAGCTAATTATGGGTAATGCACTATGTCCAAGCTCTGGCTGAGCCCTGTCTTCCCCCTTTAATAAAGAGGAGTGTGTATTTTTCTCTGTCCATGTGTGAGTGCACTGTGGTGGAGTTAACTCAGGCTTGGCACCATTAGTTAAGGTAGCGCATGGATGCAACCCAGCCAAAAGCATGCACACACACACAAAAAAAGAACCCTGAACCATGAGGTCATAGCATTATCGCATTTCTCTCCCAGCCCGTTTTCCTACTGCTTACAATTATCACTCCTTTTATTCTTGTACATGGCTTGGGAGGACTTTGATCTAGCCTTTTTCGCTTTGGATCCTTTGATCCACTTTGGCTTACTTTGTCTGTAACCTGACCCGCTTGCTTTGCTTTCTAATCCCCCCTCCCCATCCAACCTCTTCTATCACCCCCCCCCATTTCTTTCAAGCTGTATCAACCACTCTGTCTCCTTCCTTTCATCTTTCTTTTGTACAAGTATATACAAGGGCTGAAACAAAGAGACTACAGTGTTGAAACAACAGCTCTGAGAACCATAGAAGTCCCCCTGTTCGAATGCAGGGGTTTAGAGGAATTCCTTCATCCAGCGCTTCAAAATTCTGCAGTTGTAATAAAGCCAAAGGAATGTGCAGATATTAAAAAAAAATAAACCAAAAAAAAAAAAACCTCCAACCGTGGCTGCCCCAGATATTTAGGAATAGGAGCATTAATGTTAATGAAAGATTTCCAGCTCTGATGCCTATTTTGGCAGCTTCTATGGACTATGTATTCTAAGGACATGTCTTTTCTCCAAGGCATGGGATGTATTCACATAGTTTGGCAATTGTTTTATGGAGTTAGTTGTGCAGTTGCTGGACAGCAGCTATGGTCTAGTGCAATCGCTGGACTTAGGCTATTTCCGCACTACATTGTTGTAGTGCTATTTTTCCACTTTCAACATCCTATGGAACCCTGGATTTGTAGTTTAAGGAGGGGCCATTAGAATTCTCAGCTGGAGAGCTCTTTGGCCTCAGTAAACTACAAACCCCAGAATTCCACAGGAGGTTTTAAGTGGAACGACAGCACTATAACAGTATAGGATGGGAATGGCCCGAGAGTCTGGGAGACGAGGGTTCACATACCAGCTCAGCCATGAAAACCCATTGAGTGACCTGGGACAAAATATTATTGTTGTTGTTTTGTGCATTCAAGTTGTTTCCAACTTATGGTGACCTCAAGGTGTCCCTATCATGAAGTTTTTTTGGGGCTGTGTGTGTGTGATAAATCCAAGATCACCCCGCAGGTGTCCATGGCTGAGCAGGGAATTGAATCCCAGTCTCCAGAATTGTAATCTGGCACTCAAACCACAACATCATGCTGGCTTATTGTTGTTGTCGTGTGCCTTCGAGTCGTTTCTGCCTTACAGCAACCCTAAGGCAACCGTATCCTTGGATTTTCTGGGGCTGAGAGTGTGTGATGCACCGAAAAGTCATCCAGTGCAGTTCCAGGGTTATAAGTCCATTGCTCAAACTGCTATACCACCCTGGCTGTCTGGACAAGTCATGCTCATTCAGTAGTAGGTGAAAGCAATGGCAAATCTCCTCAAAATAAAACTTAGGGCAAAGGACGTGACTTGCATTTTTCTGGATCTTATTACATTTTATCCCACTCCCATAGCTGTATAAATATGCTTTATAACCTGAGGTTTTAATATCACTCACTACTGCAGCTGAAGAAGTGGGTTTATATCTATGAAAGCTCATGCTAAAATAAAAAAAAGTCTCAATGGTGCTGCCACATTCCTTATTTTATTTATTTATTTATTTGTATCCCACCTCTCCATATGGATCAAGGCGGTGAACAACTTACAAATAGCATGTATTTCTATACATGCCCCCAACAAGCTGGGTACTCATTTTACCGACCTGCAGAAGGATGGAAGGCTGAGTCAACCTTGGAGCCGGGCAGGATCGAACTCACAACCTTGCGGCTTGCGGTACTGGCATTTAACCACTGCGCCACCAGGGCTCCTTTCCTTTCTCCTCCTCCTCACTTCCTCTCCCTCTAAATAAATGCTGTATGTACAACAATGACCCTGGAGAGCAGGGTTTGAATCCCTGCTTAACCATGGAAGTCCATGGGGTGACCTTGGGCAAGTCACACTCGCTCAGCTAAAGAAAGATCACGCTCCGATTTCTCAGCACCACAAACTCTCTCCTGATGCCCCCCCCACACACCCACGGAAGGAGATGGGCGAGAGAGAAGAAATATAGTGCCACCATACCAAGCCACCCCCCCTCCGTTTACCTCTCCTTTCCCTGATCTGGTTTTGACCCTGGGTGACCGTTTCCCCCACTATGCCTTGGCCCTCTTCCCACAGCCATACACATGCATTTTGATATTTTGTATTTTCCATTTTGGTGAAGATTCTGCACCCCTAACCCTAGTGAATGTGGAAGGCCGACTGTATAACGATAGCTACTTAGTTGGGGAAACTGGAACCACAATGGTAACTATTTTTTTAAAGTACGGTAACTATAATCCTATTTAATTCACAAATAGATGAGAGTGGATCCACCCGTTCTGAGCTGAAACACCTGGAAGGCACACTGGATATAACTGATGTTGCAGTTTTGTGTGATGTTGTTTTTTCCCCCCAGTTCATGTCCTTTTGCACAGCTGGCAAAGAAAATCGCCTCCTCTGAACCAATAGATGCCCTTTCTCCTCCAGCTGGAAAAATAGGTCACTTGAACATGTTTATCATGACTCTATGTACCAGCATGGATGGATGCACCCAAAGAAAACCATGCAGCAGCTGTTCAGATAGCTGAAGAGAAAAAGGTCGGACACCTTCAGACCCACCTATAGTTCCTTGGTGCAGAACCTGCCATGCTGTTGCAGTGGATACAGATTCCTGGCATGGGTACCATGTTCCATCCAGAAATTAGAGGGCCGGAAAACAATATTTTGTTACCTGAGACAAAAGGGGACTTGATGTTCCTTCTTGCATCATAGACAAAAAACACCTGGACTGTTAACTGGAAGTTTCAGATGAGAAAATTCAATATGTTTGCTGTCCTGGTATTCATTATGGATAGGTAACTTCAAGGCCCTTATGTCCCCCCTTCTTTTAGTGGCTGCTGCTGATCATACTGCGGCTGATATTTATTTGTATGCTGCTTTTCCATGGTAAAACCATGCTGAAAGTGGCTTGCACAGCAGCATCAGAAAAGATGCATAATTAAAAGCAAGATTTCCCTGTTACTGAACATTAGTCTGGACTGGGCTTGGATTGGACAGCATTTTGAACTAAAGATGTCTTCAAACACAGAACTATCTTGTCAGAGCTCAGAAAAGTTACCTTTGGGGATGACATCTCCTAGAGCCCCCCAAGCCAGAATGGCCAGTAGCCACGCTGTCAAGTAGAAAGAACTATCTGAAGCTTCTACAAACTCTTATGTTCTTTGTAAAGTACTATTGCAAACTATTACTGTAGGTCCTACAAAAGTACTATTATGAAGTATTTCCATAAGTAGTAATGCAATGATCATATGCTCACAGTGCTTTTGGGATCTTGGATACTTTTTTGGCAGGGGGACTGAGCCCAAGTTCTGCTTTTAGCTAGACCTGAAAAATACAAAAACCACCCTAGGTAAAATTTAGCCCAGAAAGCCTGCAACTTGAGCCAAGTCATCGCTGATGTTTTTATTTAGGCGACTTGTGTTTATCTTAGTGAAAGGTGGTGCTATTTATAACTTTAAAATAATACTACTATTAATACAGCATTGATGTGTAAACTAGTCGTGGTCTTTCCATGGACGGCCCTTCCTTTAATGTGGTGCCATGGGTGAGACAACTTTGGCCAAAGTGTCTACAATTAAAGGAGGCAAAGCAGATAGAAAGGCCCCATTGGAGGGCTCTCCTAATTTGTTGTATTTCTAATAATTAAATATTGAAAGAAAGACTATTCTCTCTCTGCGTGTGTATCATCATCTTAGTCTTTTTTTATATGGCACCATCACGGTACATGGCGCTTTATAAGTGCAGGTCCTCCTCCACATTCAAGGGTTTGACCTTTGTGAATTTGATTATTTCCAAGTTGCCCACTTGCCTTTTCCCCCTCTCATTCTCTTGCCTTTTGCCTGGGCATGGACAAGGAAGGCAGCAGACCCAGACAAAAGGCAAGGCAATACGGAGAAGGCACACGTCCCCATGCAAAAAGGTAAGGGAAAGGGAGAGCAACACTCACTTGGGTGGGTGGAGCTATTTGTGTTTTTCTTTTTACCTTTGCAAGGCTTCTGTGCCCTGAGTAATAAATAATTTATATTTAAATATTTAATCATTTTTATCTATTTATTTAACTATTTCTATTTCTTTATTTAACTATTTATCGCAAAGATCGCAGGTCAGCTTACCAGAAAAAGCATGAAAGCAAGTTAATCAGTTTAAAACCATTGCAAAAATCAAACTAGCTAAAAACATATTAAATGGCACTAACAAATTAAAAATAGATGGAAAAGTTTTAAAATCTATGTACCTCTGTACTAGGGAGGAAGGAACGAGGAGGCCCAATGGCTTTGATGAATGGCTACATTTTCATCTGGTCCCTAAATGTGCAAGCATTGTTGCCAGTCAGGCCTCCAGAAGAAGGGCATTCCACATTTGGGGTGCCATAGCTGAGAAGGCCCACTCTTATGTACCAATGCAGTGCGTTGACCTTGCTGGTGGGACATGGAGGGGGTCCCCCCTCCTAAGTAGACCTTCGTTCTTGGGTAGGCACCTATAGGGGGCGGCATTCCCTCAAGTATCTCTCAAGGCATTCTCCCAAGCCAATTAGGCCTTTCAATGCCATCACAAGCACCTTGAATTGAGACTGGAAACGTATTAGCAACCACCCAAGATGCCACCCAAGACTATGACCATTTCCGCACTACACTGTTATAGTGCTATTATTCCACTTTGAACCTCCTGTGGAATTCTGGGGTTTGTAGTTCACGGAGACCAAAGAGCGCTCTGGCTGAGAATTCAAAATGCCCAAACTGCAGACTCCAGGATTCTATTGGATGTTCAAAGTGGAATAATAGCACTATAGCAGTGTAGTGTGGAAAGACCCTGCATTACCTGTTGATGTAAAAGAAGGATAAGATTCAAAATATCTGACTTCAAGAAAAGGGAAGAGGCTGACACCCCTATATTGCTGCATCTTCTACTTCCAGGTGGATCTATCTTTTTTCTTTTTTCTTTCTTTGCCTGAAAACTTTATATTTCCTACCTTCTTTCTCCCTTCCTCTTCCTGTTTATTTTCAAGGTGCTGTCAACCAGTGTTTGGGGACAGGGTGGTCTAGCCTCTTGATTTATGAGAATGATTCATAGGTCCCACAACCAAGGAGTGCAAGCTTTGAATTTTCTCCATACCTGAGAGTCTAACATTAACATGACCCTTTAAAAAAAAAAAAACCCAACCAGTTCTCATTATCACATTTCCTTTACTTTTAACAACTGTCAAGCTATGGGATTGACAAAGTGCAATTTTTTCTTTTTCTTTTCATCTTGCTTGTATTTGCCATGTAAAAGGCAGACACATAATGTCTTACTTAGGCCATTTCAGCACCAGACTGTTATAGCGCTAATATTCCACTTTCAACATCCTATAGAACCCTGGGGTGCGCAGTTCAGGGACGGGCCTTTGAGGTGCGGAAGTGGCCTTAGTCATTTTTTTTCAATTTTTCCTATTCATGTTTTTAAAAAGCCGGTTGTAATGTAGAAACAAACACCACGTAAAGGTGAGCCAGACTCCAGTCCCTGCGCTGCCAGAGGGAGTAAGATGGACTAAAGGGTTCAGTTACATCAGCGGTTCTCAACCTGTGGGTGGGGACCCCTTTGGGGGTCGAACAACCCTTTCACAGGGGTCGCCTAAGACCATCGGAAAATACGTATTTCCGATGGTCTTAGGCTCCATTCCCTCCTTGGTGTTGGTGCGCAAGCACAAGCCATGCGCTCGCGTCCTCTTGCCCCCTTTGGCGGGCCAGGGTTGACACTCTGGGAACTTTTCCCATGCTGCTCCCCCCAGCAGAAATGAGAGCAAAGCAGAAGCAGAGCCGGGGGGGGTCTCGGAGTTTTTTCCCGGGGGAGATGCGCAGCTCCTCTTTCCCTCCCTGCCCACTCCCCGCTTCCTGGCCGGCGAGGCCACCTTTGCTGGGGGGGGGGAGGCATTGTAAATAATAAATAAATAATTTTATGTTTTGGGGTCACCACAACATGAAGAACTGTATTAAAGGGTTGCGGCATTAGGAAGGTTGAGAACCACTGAGTTACATGGATTGCAGACCTGTTGATATCTGAAGCCATTTCTGCACTACACTCTTACAACGCGATTATTCCATTTTCAACATCCTATGGAATACTGGGGTTTGCAGTTTTGGGAGGGGCCAGCCGGCCCCTCCCAAAACTGCAAACCCCATGTTTCCATAGGATGTTGAAAGTGGAATAATCACGCTATAAGAGTGTAGTTCGGAAATAGAAATGTAGGGAAGTAATTCTCCCCCAAGTTTCTACTTGAAGGAAATAATGGCCATTTCCACACTACACTGTTATAGTGCTATTATTCTACTTTCAACATCCTGTGGAATTCTGGGGCTTGTAGTTTTCTGAGACCAAAGAGCTCTCTGGCTGAGAGTTCTAAATTCCCCCTCCCTAAACTGCAAACCCCAGGATTCCATAGGATGTTGAAAGTGGAATCATAGCACTGGAACAGTGTAGTGTGGAAATGGTCTTTGAAAGAGCAGTGAATGTATTTTGGAGATATGCTTAAAGTTAAGGGGAGAAAAACTACAAAAGATACACTTTCTCATTAAGATAGAAGCAGCAAGCCGCTACTGCAAACAGGCCAGGCTAGTGATACCTTAATTCTTGCACCAGGATTTGTTCCGTCCTTCTGGATTACAAATTGCTGGAGTTTTCTGCAGTCATCTCCCATCTCGGTTTACTCTGCGGCAATTTCTCCTCCAATGATTTAAATGTCAAGAGGGTGTTTGTTCTGTGGGTGAAAGATATCTTAGAAAAACATCACAAGCCCACACTCTTATCAAGAGTATCAAAAAAAGAAGAAGAAGAAGAAGAAGAAGAAGAAGAAGAAGAAGAAGAAGAAGAAGAAGAAGGAAGGAGGAGGAGGAGGAGGAGGGGAAGGAGGAGGAGGGGAAGGAGGAGGAGGGGAAGGAGGAGGAAAGAAGGAAAGAAAGAAAGAAAGAAAGAAAGAAAGAAAGAAAGAAAGAAAGAAAGAAAGAAAGAAAGAAAGAAGGAAAAGTGCTTCGCTGATGCTGTTTATAACATGGCAAACTGCACACTGTGTGTGGCCTTTATGCTTGTGTGTATGCATTTACACTTATAAGAGGAAGGGTGGACAACTGTTTTTAATCCTTTCCCCTGGAAACTTATTTAGATCCACATATAGATCCACATATTTACATCCACATATAGCGTATAGGTGCAAATTTAGAATTACGATAATTTTAATACAGCAGCAACAAGTCTAGTGCTATCTTAAAGAATAACCAGTTTTAAATTCTCTATCATCCCGCTTTTTCAGCTGCTTTTAAAATGTCCCAGGCCATTTCTGCACTAGCCTGTTATAGCATGATGATTCCACATCCTCTGGAATTCTGGGGTTTGCAGTTTCGGGAGGAGCCAGCCGGCCCCTCCCGAAACTGCAAACCCCAGGATTCCAAAGGAAGCTGAAAGTGGAATCGTCATACTGTAACAGGCTAGTGCGGAAAGGGCCCCTGTTTTGTCCGGACCTTGGAAATGTTAGTGTTAAAGCTAACACGTTACCATTGACATTAATTCAAAGATTAATTCCAACCAAACCGCACCAAAAAAAATAACGACTTCTGGGATGTAGCCTGTTACTTATCACTCAGGTTGTTCACAATGATTAAAATAACTTTTAAAAATATTTGTACAAAATTGTAACAGGTTATGGGCAACCAATGATTTTTTTAACAAATTAATTCCAACTTCCTGTTCTGCCTACCTCCCACATAGCTATTTAAGGAGCCTCTCAGAAAAATAGGGGTGTCAAACATGGCTGATTTCACAAGATTCAGACTTAGGCCATTTCCACACTAGCCTGTTATAGCGCGATGATTCCACTTGCAACACCCTCTGGAATCCTGGGGTTTGCAGTTTCGGAAGGGGCTACCTGGCCCCTCCCGAAACTGCAAACCCCAGGATTGCAGAGGATGTTGAAAGTGGAATCATCGCGCTATAACAGGCTGGTGCAGAAATGGCCTTAGACTTTTATTACAGGAAATACAATTCTGGGAGTCCACTTCTTTTCATGCCAAATTCTTTATTTAACAAAAAAAATCGTGATTTCTTTTCCCCATCCTGCTTATGAAGAAACTGGCAAATTTTGCTAGGTGCTTATGCAAAAATTAACTGTCCCAAATTCTCACCCATCTCTACTCTTATCTACCTACTTAGGAGTAAGGATGAGTGAGAGTTTTGCCCTGTTAATTTTTTTTTCTTGACTCTTAATGCTTTCCTTCCGCACGCAGCTTCACCTCCAGCGACTGAATTGTTCCCTATCATTGTTCTCTGTGGAGCTATCACTACATTACAGAATGGCCTACATCATCCAAATTAGCAGTGCTTATAATTTAAGGCATGATCTCATGTCTCATGCAATAATGGCATGATTTAGCTCTGCTGAGCATATGAGATGCAGAAGATACTCTCCAGCAGGAACAGTCGAGTACTAGGAGTTACTATGCTGCTGCCTTTGGAGTAAATGCCAGAATCAACACCTACGTTTTGCTCGAGACTTATGAAAAGCATCTCTTTCCTGAGTGTTGTCAGATAGCTGCTTTCGTGTTGCAGAATCCTGAAGCTCTGGGAGTATGTCAGAGCAGATGTTTGCTTTGCTATGTTAATTTCTCAAGCCAGACATCTTTTTTACGACCTCTGGATGTAAGGCTTCTGCTAGGACATCAGACAATCCAGATTGCTGGTCCCAAGTAATAATGCAAAACAAAAACATTACTACAGGATTCATCTGAGCAAGAGCAAAGGACAATTCAGACCTGGAAGATGTAGAAAGAAGGAGATAAAGGAGATACTAGAAGAAGACCTGTACTACTGAGGATGTTCTGGCATCTTCTTGGGTGTTGATATTCATAGAACCGAACACTTATGTTCAACCTGCAGATTGACAAATTTTGTTTTGAGTATTTTGTACTCCATGATCAAACCAATTTTTCAAAGATCTTCTATAGCAGATGTCAAGTCCCATATTGTCAGTTAAACATAGCTAAAAACATGGCTAAGTATTGATCTAAATCCTTCCTCCACATTTGTGAGTTTGACCTTCACAAATTTGATTATTCATGATTGCATATGCCTTTTCCCTCTGTTCTCTTCCTCCCATTCCCTTGCATTTTGCCAGGCATGGACAAAGGAGGCAAGAGAGCCTGGGAAAAAACCAAGGGAATTGGGGGGGGCATGCATGTATGTTTTCCCCTCTGGAGCTCTGCCCTCCCATTCCCATGCATTTGGTCCCGGTGGGAGAACTCGTGTCAAGGCAAATTGCAAAGGAATGCAGAGAGGAAGGCTTGTGCAGTCCTTCCTTTTCCCCTTCAGAGCTCTCTGCTCCCATTCCCATGCATTTTGCCATGGTGCAGAGAACGTATGCTGAAGCAAAACACAAGAGAATCAGGGTCTGGAGAGTCCTGGAACAGAGTGTAGTTATTTGTGGTTTTTTCCACTTTTGTGATGGTTCTACATCCCGAACCCTAACAAAAGTGGAGGGGCCACTGTAGTTTTAATACTGTATTGCCACCGGTACATGTGGGCAGGAAGCATACATGAAAGCGTGTGGCAGTCAAACACCCTCTAGGAAAAGCATATGTGCCGAAATACATCAAGAGATGCAGAATTGAGGGGGCAACTCATAAAGAATATCCGAGGGGTCCAGTCCATGATAACCTAATTTGAGTTTTATTAAAGATGCAAATTTGGGAGTGGGGACTCCATTGCCAAGGAAAGGGAGTAAAGAAAAATATCACAAATCCACATATTGGAAATCCCTACTTCATGTGCTCCCATTTTTCACAGAAGGGGAGTGGAGCGGAGCTTGATAATGCTATTTTTGGAGTTCAGCTCCCAGACAGAGCTGTTCCTGGTGAGTTGAAAGGCAGATCAGGGAATAAGGATTCCATCTGTATTGGATGGGGTTACACTCCCCCTGAAGAAGCAAGTCCACAGCCTGGGTGTTCTCCTAGATTCAACCCTGAGCCTCATTTCAGCAGTGGCCAAGAGGGTGTTTGCATAGTTAAGGCTTGTGTCCATTCCTAGAGGTGTGAGATCTGGCCACAGTGACACACAGTTACACACACCTTAGGCTATTTCTCATTATAGTGCTATTATTCCACTTTCAACCTCCTGTAGAATTCTGGGGTTGTAGTTTACTGAGACCAAGAGCTCTTTGGCTGAGAATTCTAAATGCATCTCTCTAAACTACAAACCCCAGGGTTCCACAGGATGTTGAAAGTGGAATAATAGCACTATAACAGTGTAGTGCGGAAATGGCCAGAGTGATTGTCCTTATTGAAGTTGGCCAGGGTGGATTGGTCAGAATTTTATTCAGTTACTCTTTCTTCACAAATTTCTTCATAGATGGAAGAGAGGGAACTTGAGATCTTAAAAGAAATCAAAGGTAAAAGAAATAGAAATAGAAGAAGATTCATTGAGATCCAGACCCAGATAGTTCAGTAGTGTGCTGGAGGCATATGATTAGAATAATAGAATCACAGAAGAGTTGGAGGAGACCACAAAAGCAATCCAGTCCAACCCCATTCTGCCATGCAGGAACACACATCAAAGCACACCCAATAGATGGCCATCCAGCCTCTGTTTAAAAGCCTCCAAAGATGGAGACTCCACTGCACACTGAGGCAACATATTCCACTACCGAACAGCTCTAACCATCACAACGTTCTTACTGATGTTTGAGTGAACTCTCTTTTCCCGTGTTTGGATCCATTGCTCCATGCCCTAGTCTCTGGAGCAGCAGAAAACAAGCTTGCTCCATCTTCTACATGACTAATAGAATGACCCCACCAAAAGGATGGACAAGACAGATTGGTCAGCTCAGAGACTGACATAAAACTGCTTTGAGTCTAAGGTCAAACACCTTTGGGGATGAACTTTTGACTACTCTGCCAGTTGTCTTTTCCTTCTCCCTTTTGCAGTCCTGGGAGTCCAGGACTTGTGAGGTCAAGACAACCCAAACCATCCCACCCATACCACATTGCGTGTCAGGAGGACAAAGCTTTGAAACGAACTCTTAAGACTACCCATAGTACATTATTCATCTTCCCCGTTAGCTCTGGAAAGTTGAAATGGCTTTCCATTTACAGCTCTGCATAGCAGTTTCAGATACTTAGACTTTGCGTCTTAATGGACTCCTTTCCCTTCTGTCTGGCTTGGTAGGAGGTTACATTAATATTAATCCCTCTGTCAAATAATGGAAAGTGCATAGGCAGAAAGCAAACCTCCAGGTATTCTGAGCATGAATTTGCCCAATACCTCAGAGACCGTGTAGTCATTCTTGCCTCCGTTTTGCTGACTGTGCCACAGGTATGGTTACTCTGTTTTTAAATCCATCAGCTCAAACAACTAACCCCATTTCAACAAGCCATTAACAAACCTGGTCCTGCTGTTTTTACAGATGTTAAAGGGGAAAAAAAGGAGAGAGAAAAAAGAGATGCTTAGCCAAGTGTTCATTATTGCCAAATGTTCAATATGGGTTATTAATATTAATTGCATTATTATTAGCTGTTGTCGCTATTATCCTTCCTCCTTTATTTATTTACTAGCCTATTTACCTGGCATTGCCTGGGATTTTATTTTCTCATAGGTAATACTTTTTAAAAATATCTTAGAAATTACCTTACCTTACATTAGGAATTACATGCAGTTGAAATATACAGATTTGAGATCCTATGTCTCTAATTCCCCAAACTGCCTTGTCCAGTACCTGCAACTTTCCCCCATAGTCCCAATCTGTATTCAGAGTTGTTAACATACAGAGGTTTGGTTTCTGAGGGAATGCACTGCCCTCCTCCTTGCTGCTGGGCCTCATCTCCATAGCAACCAGCCAGGCCCAAGAGCTCTCTGGCTGAGAATTCTGAAGGCTCCTTCCTAAACTGGCAACCCCAGGATTCCATAGAATCTTCACAGGCAACCAATCATATGAGGTCTTCTCACCTGACACAGCCAATCATAGGAGGTCTTCACCTGCCTGACACAGACAAACTCATAAACTCACAAACATTGACTTTTATATATTAGATTAAATTTGTCTTCTGTTTTTGCTTCCGGAGTGGTACTCCTTCCTGTAGGAAGTGGCAAGTGGGGAGTATTCAGTGCAGTCCACAGAAACACATTGGAGAAACATCTTGAGATGGTCATAAGATGGCCGTTCAATGGGGAGCGAGGAGCCTGATCTCTTCAGCCCCTGGCTGATCTGAAGGACTTCTTCATGGGCTATTAAGACTCCAGTTTCAAAAATTCTCTGGACCACAAACTCTCAAACCATTTACTGGACAAATGAAAACTAGGCAGTTGGAGACTTCCTGTCCCAGATAATTTTTGAGGTCATGTGCTAAATCGCCCATGAAAAAGACCTTAACAACACAGACAAGCTGAGATGCATCAGCTTTTCTTTTCTTTTTTAAAGCAGACAACCATCTTTCGAATATCTTGAGATGTGTCTCCATTCCCCCCGCCCCACTGACCCTTTTATGTAGATCATGGGTGGAGAAATTGGAGCCTTGGGGCCATAGATGCCCCAAAGTTGTTTCTGTGACCCTTGACCCTTTCAGGTTTTCCAGGTTGCCCTTTTTGTGGCCAAATAAAAGGGTAAATTGCCTTTCCTAGAACTCTTCCCCCTTGGAGAGGCAATTCACTTTTTAAACAAGATTTCAGGCTCTGGCTGACAATGTTTAATTTTTTTTAAAAAATAGATCTGTAGACTTCCATTTTTGTTTTTGTTTCGTCATTTTTATCTATCCACATGGCCCTTAGAGGAACAGAAGGGGCAGAAAATTGGACCCTTGGAAGAGAAAGAGTTGCCTCCCCTAGTATAGATAGTTGGAGGTT
The DNA here is from genome assembly GCA_948474755.1 of Ctenosaura bakeri. Taxonomy (NCBI): domain Eukaryota; kingdom Metazoa; phylum Chordata; class Lepidosauria; order Squamata; family Iguanidae; genus Ctenosaura; species Ctenosaura bakeri. The sequence continues at coordinate 389,885 of CAOLHI010001109.1, read as the reverse complement.
CTTGGTTGTTGTTGTCCTGCGTTTGTTTGTTTTTGATCAATTTCTGATTTATCGCTGCCTTACAACAATTCCTTCGTGGAGTCTTCTTGGCAAGATTTCTTCAGCAGAGGTTTGCTGTTGCCTTCCTTTGAGGCTGAGAGAGCGCAACTTGCCCAAGGTCACCCAGTGGCCTTCCACAGTTAAGTAGGGATTCAAGTTTGGGTCTCCTGGGATTCTAGTTCAACACTGAAACTGTTACACCATGATAGATGGATGGATAGATAGATAGATAGATAGATAGATAGATAGATAGATAGATAGAGTCAGCCTTTGACATTTGCTAGGATTAGGGATGCTAGACCACTGTAAAAGTGGAAAAATCACAAATATAATGTGTGCGCATGTTTGTGGGAAGTGGGTGGAGGCATAGTGTGGAAAACAGATATCCAGGGGTCCAAACTAGGTAAAGGAAAGGAGAGGGAAAGGGGGTGAGTTGGTATGGTGGCCCTATACTTCCTCAATCTCTCCTTCCTTGGGTTTATGGGGGGCATTGGGAGAAGATTTGGGGTGCTGAGAAATTGGGCTGCAATCTGTTCTTAGCTAGACAAGCAGTAGTTGGTGGAGAAGGAGGAGGACAAGAGGTGGGATTTTAAAGGGTTACATGGTCTGATCAGAGCCTCTGAGAGGGAAGGTTCCCCCAGAAAAGTGCCTAAGGTGGGGCAACAGGCATTGGAGGAATTTACAGATAATCAAATCTATGATAGTCAAATCCACAAAAGTGGAGATAGATAGATAGATAGATAGATAGATAGATAGATAGATCTGTGAGTTCCTTTATTTTTGAAGGAAGACAACTCCACAAAGTTTGTGGCCTTCAGAACGGATAGACAATATTTAATTTCCCAAAGGTTAGGAGAGGGATGGCCTGCTTCACTTTCAATGGTTATTCAAGGTGGGACCTATTTAACCCAACTTCCTCAGATGGATTGTTGGCCTTTGTCGGTTGAGCTGATTAGACCATACTCCACCCAGAAGCTCTCAAAGAGACATCCTTCCTGGAAACCAAAGGGGTCACAGAACACACAAGCTCCAAGTCCTGTTCAAGGGTGCAGAGAGGTGATTTTTTTACTGTGGGCAGAAGAGACAAAAACTGGGGAAGGGGGAGGAGAGGGTTTGGTCGTTGGTCTTTACAAAAGAGGTTTCTGTGCAAAAGAGTTTTCCAAAGTAATGACAAAATGAAAGCCCCATAATCCATTTTAATTAGAAAGCGTGTTGTGAAGCTCCCAGAAGAAAAATCAACTCCAATTGCAATATTTTCTGCATAAGAAATAGTTGTGTAAACTAAAGAACCATGAACAGGAATTAAATATATATAGGACAAGTCCTCCTGCTATAATACTCCGAACTGTCAATAAAGTATAATGTGCTATAGTTCTGGATGAAGATACAAAAAAAGGATGCAAAAGATTTTAAAGTCTCAAGTACCTAAAAAGCCTGAATTGTATCCATTAGGAATCTGATAAGAAGATATATCATTGATAAGAAACAACATAAACTAGTACCACTTATGTTATTAGTGGCAAGATTAGTATATGCAAAGTATTAGAAAAAAATGGATTTATCATCAGTGAATGAATGGCTGAACAGACTGATGAGAATTGTTGAAATGGACAGTGTTACACATAGGATAAAAAGCAGACCCCAAAATGAATTTTTGTCTGAATGGAAGCGGTTGAAAAGAAAAGAATGAAGGCAATCTGATGACCATAGAATCATCTTGGAGGACATAGAGATTCCTAGAGAAATATTCTTAGATTTAAAAAATGTTTCCATGATTTTTAATTTTATTTGTTTTTTCCCCCCACTTTCATGTGGACCTTGAATCTCTAACCTCATGAAAGTATACACACTGCTGCTGTTGTTATATGCCACTAAGGTGGTTTGAACTTTTGGTGACCGTATGAACATGAGATCCAGAAAAGACTATCAAACCTACCTAGGCCTTGAAGTTTCAAGGCCATGGCTTCCTTGATTGAGTTAATCCACTTGCGCTGAGGTCTTCTTCTCTTTCCAACTACTTTTTTAGTGTTATCTTCTCTTCCAGTCAGTCATGTTGTCTCGTGATATGTCTGAAGTATGACAGCTTCAGTTTAGTCATCTTCACTTTTAGTGAAAACTGGGCCCCATTTGTATGTCAACTTGTCAGTCTATGGTATCTACAGAACTCTCCTCCAACACTACATTTCAAATAATATATAGACAAGATGCAGGCATTGGTGTAACTATTTAAGCTGACATAGGTGGTAGTGGTAAGAGGAAAAATACCTAGAGGATATCAAAGTAGGAAAACCCTGGAGAAATAGGCTGCTCAGAGCTAGAAGATGTTCTTTCCCTTCTTGTGACACTGCTGCAGAGTCACTGAAAAGTATAGCCACTAATGTAATGTGCCCATAAGATTTCAACTCCAGTGATTTCAGTTTTTTTTTAATTCATGTGTGAGCCATCATGGGCCCCAATATTGGGGAAAATGCAGAATATAAATTAATTTAATACATACAATCTATGATTGAGTTTATGGTTGCTTCTTCTTCCATATCTTCATGGATACTGCTGACGTTGTTCAAATCTTTGCCTTTTTTTGTCAGCTACTCTGGGCATCTTGAGGCCACAAGCCAATGTCATATCTCCTACAGCTTCCACCAGAATCAACCGTCCCCCTTTTCTCCTGCACATCCCTGCGAACCCTAAAAACATGTCAGGAAGGGTTGGGAAACACCTTGAAGCGGGGCCCTTTCACGCTATAGAATTACAGTGAAATGATTCCACCTTAACTGCCATGGCAACATCCAACAGGATCCTAGGATTTGCAGTTTAGGGAAGGGTGTTTAGAAAACTCAACCAGTAGTTTGTCTCACCAAATTACAAAACCCCAGATTCCATTGTTGGGAATGACGGCAGTTAAGGAGGAATCATAGCACTATAATGTGTCCTAGGCAGGGATCTCAAGTTTTGGGGGCCATAGATTTACATTAGGAGGGTGAGAAGGAAGAAATGTCCAGTTCTGCTAGTATTGGATGCTGAAGTGGCTGGTAGAACTTGGCCCCTGTTTGGAGAAGACCAAGCTAGGCAAATCATTAGGTAAATGGCCAATTTCTTAATTGTCCATAAGGCCTGGAGACCTGGGTAACACAGAAAATAGGACTGTCTAGGCAGAAAGGTTTTTTTTTTTCCATTTGTTATTATGGTTTTGGGTTTTTTGTTTTTGTTTTTTTGGCTATGGGCGCACAGTTCCAAGTAAAAGTCAAAAAAAAAAAATTGACAGGAAATGAGGCTTTGGCAGGAGTTAATCCAAACTGTACCAAAATTATTATTGTGTAGCTGCTGAGTGAAGGAGGGGACAGGATGTGGTAGGGAAACACTGGCAGGTAATAACCTGAATGATGGATTAACAAAAGCGTGGCACTAGGTCGGGCTTGCCTTTTCAGCGGCAACATTTCCAGCAAGTTGTCACTTGCCTAAAACGATAACTTTCCTCTCCGGGTAGCTGGAAAGGGAACAAGAGAAGGAAAAGCAGGACGGGGGAAGGAATAAGTTATTGAGCATTCATCTCGACCTGTTCTGATCTCTCCTGTCGGAACGGTTTGATGTCAAAGAACTTTAAGGAACTGAACTGAGTACCCGGCCATATTGCTGGGGTCTTGTCAAAATGCCCCCTGCAGCCATTTTGAGAGAAGAAAGCTGCAGGAAGATGATGGGCATGAGCGTAATTTTGAATCTGGGAGGGCAAAACCTGGAATGCAAGTGGAATTTTCTTTAAAAGAAATAAAATAAAAGCAGAACCTAAAGTCAGTAATTTACTGTATGGCAGGATCTTCTCTTAAACCTATCCGAGCCCTGACACTAATCAAACAAGGATCATTAAGCTATGAAATGGAGCTGCCTTTTGGGATCTCTGGTTTCTTCTTTGTTTTGTGTTCATGGAAAAGGGAGAAAGACCATGAGGAGAAAAGAGGAGGAGGAAGGGGAGGAAAGCTTCCTCCACTACCATCTCAAATATACCCACCAATTTGCAGGTAGTTTTTTTTCTGGTTGCTGAGGGACAGACTAATTCATCCATTTTATTTGAGTAACTTGTCTGTCGTCTGCTTCCTCTCCCCTCCTATTTTTCGATGGGGTGGTGAAGCAGGAGACAGAGCCCATGGTTTCTTTGTTTCAGTGGTTTATGCTTCAAGCCCAACCCAAGATCCTCCTTCTGCGAGAACGCTTTTCCCACGGTATGATTAAGCTACTCTATATGGCACCAGTCTCAGTCGACCGGTGAACTTTAACTGAACCCTTACCTCTAAACCTCTAGTCATGACACTATCCTTCCCCCATGTTCCTGTTGACCATTCTAAGTGGTTCATTATTAACCACTTAAGCAAAGAGTGGGGGCCATGGAATGGCAAAAATGGATTCCTAGCCAGTTGGACAAGCTTGACCTTTCTTGGGAAGGTGGCGTGGGGAGAAATACCATCTCTGCTTATCAGTACTGGGGCCATGTGAGCTGGACAATTCTTGGATTAGGTCATATGTCTGCATGGAACTGAACATGGACCTTATGCAATGGAGTGGTGACAATATGAGTGATGTCTGGTGTCTAAAGGCACCAGATCCTAGCTGATCTTGGAAACTAAGCAAGCTTAGGCCTGGTTCATACTTGGATGGGAGACCACCAATGAATACAAAGTGCTGGAGGCTATATTTCAGAGGAAGGAACTGGCCAAACCATCTCTGAGTTCTCCTTATCGAAGAAAACTCTACGAAATTCATGGGGTTGCCAAAAGTCAACAGGTAGCTTGAAGGCACGTACACACACAGATTCTGGAACACATTAATTCTTTTGGACAACCATATCTAGATTCTTCCAGCAAGTATGTGGCCATTCTGGATGGGGGATTCTGCAAACTTTAGACTAATTATAGCACAGCTATTCCACTTTAACTGCTATGGCAACATCCTGTGGAATCCTAGCATTTGCAGGGTAAGGAAGGGGATTTAGAATGCTCTTCCAGAGAGAGCTAGTGCCTCACCAAACTGGAAAGTCTGGGATTCCATAAGACGTTGCCATGGGAATTAAAGTGGAGCCATACTGTGATAATTGGGTAGTGTGAAAGAGACCCCAGCAAAATAACTTTTTCAAGCTATGGGTGATATACACTTGACAAATTATTATAGGGCAGTACTACTCAAAGTGGAAACCTATGGACCAGTGCCAGTCTGTGAACCATAAGTTGATGGTGAGTTTCTAGGAAAAGACTGGAAAATATGATAATACGGCAGAAATATGGTAACATCCTGGCACATTGGAAAAAATATTGTCAATCCAGCAAGCCTTGGTATAGGGCATATCTTCACTGCATAATTATAGCAGCCTGATAATATAACTGCAATGGCTCTCTTTTTCAGAATGCTGGGGTTTGTAGTTTGGCGACATTTTTAGAATTCTCTAGCACATTCCTCTGAACAATAGCCTTAGAGCTCTGTGGCAGAGAATTCTGAGTACCTCACAAAACTACAAATCCCAGGGTTCTGTGCTGCAGACGTGGGAGAGAAAGTGGTATTAAAGTGGTCAAATTGTATAGTGTGGAAACACTCATAATCTGATAGCATGCCACACAGTACTGCTGCTTGGCCCATTTCCGCACTACATTCCTATAGTATGATTATTCCACTTTCAACATCCTATGGAATCCTGGGGTTTGCAGTTTCGGGAGGGGCTGGTCGACCCCTCCCGAAACTGCAAACCCCAGGATTCCATAGGACGTTGAAAGTGGAATAATTGCACTATGGTTAAGCAAGATGAACTACTGCAATGGAAAACAGGTTGTTTCTATAGAATGGTCAGGCTGTCGTCAATGCCTGGTCATTCCACAGTCAGCCAAACGCTTCTGTCTGTCCAGTTATTCTTTCAAGTCAGCTCATACACTCTCACAACAAGGAAAGCTCAGTAGCTCAGCCCATCAATTCAGGGAGCTGGAAGTGTCACGGCCTGTGTTGTAAAACCGATTCGTCCGTCTGTGATTGAAAGAGACAAAGTCACGTGAAAATTTCCTTGGAGTTTGGATTTGGTTACCAATCTGGAACTCGGAACTGGGTCAGCAGAAGTTCAGCTGATGCCTGTGGATCTTCTGTGTAACCTGAAATCCAGTTTACAAAGTGAAAAAAAACCTCGATTTCTGCTTGGAGATTGGCAGCCCAGGCTCCTTTGGGATACAGACTGAATCTCCTTGCATTCCAAAACTTAGCAAACCTGAGATGTTATCATGAAAACTATATGTTTGCTCATTTCTTTTAGGGAATCATTTTTCTTCTATTATTGATAGCCAAGTTCTAGCCTCTGTATCTGCGCCTGCCAAGCAAACAAGGTTGAAACAATGCAGAAGTTACTAAAGCGAAACTTCTCTCCATATAGTCAAAAAAGCTCCAAGACTAGTAAGTAATGGCAGCTTTTTGCAGAGGCTGTTCTTTCTATCAGAAACGGGTAACTTTGGATCAGCAGGCTCTCATTAAAGAATCAGTTGTTGCCTTGTGTCTTCAAGTCATTTCCAACTTATGGCAACCCTAAGGTGGAGAGAGTGTGACTTGCCCAAGGTCAGCCAGAGGGTCTCCATGGCTGAGCGGGGATTGGAACTCTGAACACAAACCGCTAAACCACTTTGGCTCTCAAAAGAATAGGGCCTCCAAATTAGTCACCATTCTACAGTGCAGAAATACACATGCACACACATATACATGCACACACATGCACATCAAGGCTTTGGGGGGACTGCAACACACATAGGTGCTGCCTAGGTAAATTGACCTACGAATATCAAAAGGAAATTAAAAATGGTTGTTTATGTCCTAGAATAGTGCCGCTCTCAGTCTATAGTCAATCCCAGGCCATTTCTGCACTACATTGTTCTAGTGCTATTATTCCATTTTCAACCTCCTGTGGAATTCTGGGGTTTGTAGTTTTCTGAGGCCAAAGAACTCTCTGGGTGAGAATTCTCAATGCCCCTCCCTAAACGGCAAACCCTAGGATTCCATAGGAGGTTGAAAGTGGAATAATAGCACTATAACAGAGTAGTGTGGAAATAGCCTTCATTGGATTTACCTATTCATTGACTCACAATTTAACAGTTGTTTGAAGGCAGGGTCTGCTTTTGTTGAACTGATTAAAAGGATCCCAGCCAACGTGTGCCAGTTGTCCTATGTGATGATATTGTATAGCACATCTTCTGGTGAGAGCAGAAGAGTCCACACACATTGAGTTTCTCTCTCTCAGTCACCCATGTGTGGATTCCTCCTCTCTACTAACCCAGAATGAACCTTCACAGTAAGCCTCAATCTGGTTGTTTTTATGATTTATTGATTTATTGATGTCGAGCAAGGTTATAGCAAGTGTGTCATTATGAGATAAACTGGTTGGGATCCGGTATGGCACATAGTTCCGTGGGTGCAATCATGCCATTTCCCTTCTCTTATGCCTGCCTCACCATTTAGCCACTGCAATCTCTCCATGGCCATTCAAGAGAGTGTTGGGTATATTCTAATTCTACATTTCATCTTGCCAGGGGATGTGTTAGCGTGGTGGAGCAGCTGACCCAGGAATTTTGTTTCATTCATTAATCTTTTAGACGAGCAGGGGACATAATTCTCTCCTACCATTTTACCAAGCGCTGGGGAGGTTTCTTACATTTCACTTACAAACAGCAGATAATGATTGTACCTGCTAGTAGCCGGAGGAACAGCTAGGACCAAGATAGTCAATAAAGTCCTGAGCCAAACCTTTGTAATTGTTCTTCCATGTTGAGAGTTTGCGCTTAAATGTCCCCCACTACTTATTTATTTACTCAGCATGGGACAGAGTGTGCCATTTAAAAGGCTTTAAAACTGTGCGTTTAATTGACTGTACCTAATAGTGATTACTTGAACGTGGTCAATTAGAGGCTTAAGTGCACTTATTAAGTAATAGGCGCTCCAACTACTTGGGGCCTTTTAAAAGTAGTAAGCATCAATCAAAAAGTTAACTCACCCATAGGAACCCTTTGCATTTCAAACAAGGGACAGGTGGGTGTCTATAAAGTCTACAGCTGAAAAACTTGCTCCTTTTCCCACTTCCACAGCTGGTCCATGCTCATTTTCATCTGTTTTCCCTCTCTTTTTTCCCCCAACAGGGCAAAATCTGTCCCTTGTTTTGCATTTACTTTTCAAAATGTGCACATTATGTTAGTGACGTACTTGTGCATAAATGTGGCTCATGCACCAACATGTCTCTTTTTGGATGGGGAGGAAGGGGGCTTTTCTTTAACCTTTTGTGCCCAATGGAAATCCTCTCCTTTCCCAGCTATCCAGCACCAGGAAAGGGCATGGATGTTGCTGACGAGGTGCAGGAGGGGAAAGGCAATTCAGATGATGATGATGCAGCTGGTCTGGGCTTTGAGGGGAAGGAAAAGGCAGGGTGCATTGTGTCTGCAGGGTGCATCATGTCATTTCTTTCCCCAGATCATGGAGATGTTGAGAGTGGAATAATAGCACCGTAACAGCCTAGTGCAAAAATGGTCCACTTCTCTCTAATCAATTGTCTAGGCAATTTCCTCATCTGACTTTCCTCCCGACATGCTCCCCCTCTAGCAGTAAAGAAAAGGAGAGCCCTCTTTGAGATGGACGGCTGCTGGAAGCACACAGAAATGCAAGGGAGGAGATATGTGTTCCTGAGGCAGCCCCTATTCTTGAGAAGTCCTCCCATGGAGATGAGTATTTTGTCTGATGGCCTTGAGCCCCTGCCTTCACATGGTTTCGTGCTTCTGCTTTGGGAGGGGATCCAACCTCCTCTTTTGAATTCAGAACCAAGCTACTTCTGTCTAGGTGTTCAGCCTCCTGTATCCACAAAGGTTCCAAGTCTGTAGGGCCATTCAGATATTTGTCTCTCTAGGTTCTAGAAGCTCAAACCCATTCTTACTGGAGAAGTCATCTGGTGGCATGGTCTACTGAAAACCCTGTTATAGTTTGCTTTAAGGTCCCCATAAGTTGGAAAGGACTTGAAAACACACAATAACAGCAACAACAACAACCAGGGATGGTGGGATGATATGTTGTGTCCATTTCAATTCAAACTTTTCCCAACATCAACATTTTTCACATGCAACATTGCCTAACGTGTCCATTTTTGCAAACAGCATTCTCTTACATAATGTTTTATGCAAGCCTCACTCTACTAAAATGCACATTTTTCTGTGTACTCTGCCTTAATATAAACATAACATTGCATGTGTGGAGTGTGCAGTGTGTTTTCCTTACATGAAGTTTACCCCTAGGGTGTCAAGATACATCAAGATACACAGTTGAAAAAAAAAGCTGAACTACCATGTTTGGAGTTTTTCACATTTGAGGACTCTTTTGTGAAACATTTGTTTGTTCAGTGCGCCATGTGGCATCTGATGGGACGTGTCTGCTAGGAAATATGCTTTTAAAAAAACCTTCCCACAAGAGGAATAGGAAGTTTTGAATGTTGTTGTCTACAAGTTCTCAAAGTCCCAGCCATGGCCAATGGCAAGGGGTTATGGGAATTGTAGTCCACAACATCTGGAAGGCTTTCTGACGCTGCCTGGAGTATCTGGCCCAGCTCCAGTCTATATCTGACAGTTTTCCAGAATGGACCACTGCACATAAAGCTATGAGTTTGAGCACCTTCTGAAAAACCCAGGGTGGGCAACTGCATCAGGAGCTTGATTTCTTGTGGGCTGCACCCTCTAGCAAGCTCAAAGACCTCAATTTTCCTCTGCGATCCTTCAAAATAGCTACAAGAAGTGACATTACATCACTTTCTCTCACCATTTTGAGATTTCAGAGGATAATGGACTTATTTGAGACAACATGGTATTTTGGGGGGGTACTTTAGGAGATGAAATGAGAATTTTGGAGGGATATTTTAACACTTTTGCAGGGATCTTTTTGTTTGGTTTTGTCAATAGTCCAAAACCCATGCCATTTTAAAATGTTTCTTTTGAGGGGGTGGGGAAGGGTTTGGGGAGACTTATGGGAAGTTCACTGGTAACCACAATGGTGCCTGTGATAACTCTACCCCATCACTTCCCCACAAGCCCCCAAAAATAACCCATCAACATTTCCAGCCTTCATTGAGATTTCCTTACCATTGCAGTTCTAAATCAAGTTTAAATGAGACAGAAGGAGTCATTCTAATAATAATTGTCAGATCCTTTAACAGAAGGTGCATTTGAGCATTAGCACTTCTTGGTGTCTGGCAATGCTGAATCTTGGCGTCAAAGGGTTATAGAATCACTTCCGCAGTTTCTGGAAATAGCTGTGACCTCCGCTTTCTCTTCTAGGTGAAAAAAGAAACCAAGAACCATTAGAAAACAGAACTCTATTGAAGGAGGTGTTCCCCACCCCCATTTGCTCCTTGGCAAGTCGAGTTCTCTCTACCTCCCTCCCCAGGTTAATTTTAGGTTTCGCGTGTTTATAGTACAAGGGGAAGAACAGCGTGTCAACACGACTGGCTGAGAAGGGACAAAGACTACCAAGAGGAGAGCCCTGTGGAATAAGGAGAGGAGAAGAGAGGAGAGGAGAAGAGAAGACAGAGGGAAGACGTGCCTAAAGGGGTATTTACTGGCTGTTGAAAAGCAGGGGAGGCGCAGGGGCAGAGAAAAAATAATAATAATAATAATAATAATAATAATAATAATAATAATAATAATAATAATAATAATTCATATCCCGCCTCTCCTGACGGATCGAGGCGGCAGCACAACAGCACATCAAATACATTAAAAGCAATTAAAACATAGCCCATCCTCCCCACCCACCAACACGTCTAAAAACCCCTAAAACACATTGACTATTAAGAACAAGAGGACAGTTGGTGGGAGGCGGTGTAGTACTAGTCTGGGAAGGCCTGTCGGAAGAGAACAGTCTTGACTGCTCTTTTAAAGCTGATAATATGCCGGGTCTCCTCCGGCAGGCCATTCCATAACTTGGGAGCAATAGAAGAGAAGGTTCTCTGGGTAACCACAGCCAACCTAGTTCTGACTGGCTGCAGAGGACCTTAATGTGTGGGGCAGATTATATGGAGAAGGTGATCCCGCAGGTAGGCTGACCCCAAGTCATGAAGGGCTTTAAAGGTAACAACCAACACCTTGTACTGTGCCTGGAAACTAATAGGCAGCCAATGTAACGAATTCAGAATTGGTGTTATATGGCATCCAAGCATCTTGGATGGCATGGGTTTGTTCTCTGCTGCCTCAGCATGTAGGACCAGGTCTTACAGCTTTAAGTTACAGTCAGGTAGATTTTGATTGACTATTAGATTGACTATTAGACTATTGACTGTTCTTGACAATGAGAATAGTTTGGCAATGGAACCAAAGATCAAGAGAGGTGATGGGTGTCTTTCTCTAGATCTTTTCAAAAAGAGGCTGGACTGCTGCCTGCTGAAGATGCTTTAACTGGAGTTCCCACATTCAGCAGTGACTGGACTGGATAGAGATCCTTCCAGCTCCATGTTTTTATGATGCTATGGAGCACCATAGTTTTGCCTGATGGAACTTTAAGCCTTCCTGATGAAGAATCTGCTAAATTTAAAAGCAACAGGAGCCCTGTCCCATATTCAATCTTGTAACCCTACTGCCGGTCCAGAATGAACCAGCTTGTCATTAACCCCATAATATTTGTCTGAGCAATATAACACTTCTAGAATATAAAGCACACTGCAGATACATTTGGCCCTCCACATTTGTTAGGGCTAGGGGACATAAGACCCCTGCAAAAGTGGAAAAATGCAAACATAAAATGTGTGTGTGTGTCTATGGGAAGGAGGCTGAGGCATGGTGGGGAGAATGGGCACCCAGGCCCTGAACCAGGTCAGGGAAATGAGAGGGAAAAGGGGTGAGTTGGCATGGTGGCCCTACACTTCCTCTCTCTTGCCCATCTTCTTCCTTGGGTGGCATCAGGAGAGGGTTTCCGGTGCAGGGAAACTGGCAGAGGAAGAAGAGAACCAGAGGTAGATTCTTGAAGGGCTGTGCAACCTGTTCAGAGCGACCAAGAGGGAAGGTTTCCCTGGGGGAAAAGAACGTATCTGAGATGGTGTGGGACAGGGGTTGGAGAAACTCACCAAATAATCAAATCTGTAAAAGTTAATCCTGCAACTGTGGAGGGCCAACTATATATATGTGGAACATGCAGATCTCTTTCTTCTAAAGCACCAACTTTGCTAAGCCATAAGGACTGGGAGACTTAAAGATTTGTGTAATGCCGTGCTTTTGATTCTGTTTATTTTTTTAAAGCTTGGAAACCCAGAGGATTCCAGCATAGCTCATTTTCACCTTGTCCTCCTGCAAGACTTCTTGGCTCCTTCCTGACCCAGACTTAGAGAGAGAGAGAGAGAGAGGGAGACAGAAAGAGAGAGAGAAAGAGAGAGAGAGAGAAAAGGGAGCACTGTCACCTCTGGCAAACTTCAAACTTCTTCTGGACGGCTTTGCTGCTGTCATTGACAGTGACACACAGAAGGCTGCTGTTGACTGAATGCTATCCAAACCTCCTCGGTGCACTGTGCTGATGGAAGAAATGCCAGTTCCTTCATGGGATAGCCTTTAAATGCTCAATGCTAATAGGGTAGGGTGGCAGGGATAATGTATCGCTGTGTGTTTTCATGTGCTTGGACACACAGTGTTCTATCCAAAGGTCAGCCAGTTTGATGTGTGCAGACAGATATTTGCTTTGTGTGTGAGACTTTACTGTTTTAAAAAATGCCCAGGGGTGTAGCTCTTGGGGTGGGGGAAGGAAGGAGGGCATTACCCTCCAAGTAAGAATTCCCTCCCCCAATGAAATGTTCCTTCAGTCCCAAATTTGTAGCATTGCAGAAAGTAAGACACTGAAAAATCATTCACACTTCCATCTCCTACCTTTGCTGCATTTGCACTGGCTCGGTTGCTCTGCCCCGTTGCTTTGAGCATCTTAAATGATTTTCAAAGCACTCAACAGAAGTTTTCAGTTATTGCAGTTCTAGAAATGTGGGTGGTGAAGCAAAAAAGAAGTCATTTTGGAGGGCCAGAATTCTTGTGTCTGCGTAGGGGTAACACTCTTGTTTAGACTCTCCCTGTAGCTACATCCCTGCCTAGACAATTGATTAGATAGAGGTAGGCTGTTTCTGCACTAGAGTGTTGTAGTACCATTATTCCAGGGTTTGCAGTTTAGAGAGGGGCCTTTGAGGATTCCATAGGATGTTGAAAGTGGAGTAATAGCACTGTAACAGTCTAGTGTGGAAATGGCCCTAGAGTCATAGAACGTCAGAGTTGGAAGAGGTTGCCTTGCTCTGCTGTGTGCAGGGCCTCCAGCTAAAGCATCCACACCAGGTAACTGTCCAATCTCTTTTTTGAAGATATCCAGAGAAGGAAAACCCTCACCACCTCTCTAAGCAATTGATTCTATTGTCAAACTGTTCTAACTGTCAAGAAGTTCCTTCTAATGTTCAATTGAAGGCTACTTACTTTCCGGGAACAGAGAAAGCCCTGTCATCTCTACCCACCAGCGTAGCCTTGTGAAATGTTGGGACACCTTGTTACAGAGCTGGGCCTCATTCCTGTTGCTCTCGGAGCAACCTAAGAAGATTTTACCTAAGAAGATTTTCCTGGTCCAGGCCCATAGCCTACCTTCCAATCAGGCACATGACACTAGCAAATAATGCTCTGGCGGGTGTCATCCTTTTTTGCTGTGAAAAAAAAAATACCTGAGGTACACTCCTCCATGCTTCTATTCCACTACACCACTGCTGGCTGGCTTTAGAAGAGAAAGAAAAAAAAATTGACAGGGCTCAGAGTACACTGATGCTCAGGTAGAAAACTGTCCACTGAAGTTTTATAGACGTAACATGTTTGTACTGCAGTTCCCTCAACACATCAGTGGTCACACTGGCTGGAGAATTCCAGGAGTTGTGGTCCAAAAAAGTAATTATTCCAAGCTCTAGTGAATCCAGTGTCCCTCCTTTCTTCAACCTCTCAGCTGTTGTTGTTCTTAACTGCTGTCAAATTGATCTTGACTTATGGTGACTCTAAGGTCATTTCTGCACTACACTGTTAGAGTGCTATTATTCCACTTTCAACATCCTGTGGAATTCCGGGGTTTGTAGTTTACTGAGCCAAAGAGCTCTCTGACTGAGTATTCTAAAGGTCCCTCCCCAAACTGCAAACCTCAAGAATCCAGAGAATGTTGAAAGTGAAATAATAGCACTATAACAGTGTCTTGCGGAAATGGCCCAAGACTCCTCAACCACTTTGTTCAGGTCTTACAGATTCAGGGACGCGTCATCCTTGATTGAATCCATCCATTTGCAATGCCATCTCCCCCTTTTCCCACTGCCTTCTACCATACCAAGCATTCGTGACTTTTCTAAGGAGTCAGGTCTTCTCATGATATGTCCAAAGTACAACAGCCTCAGTTTAGTCTTCTTGGCTTCTAGGCAGAGTCCAGGCTTGATTTGCTCTAGGACCCATTCATATGTCTAGCAGTTCAGGGTTTTTTTAAGTACTCCGGGTGGGTGAGTTTGGGATTTATCCAGAAAGACACACCGTCCCTACAGAGATTATATTTTGCTTGGGTTCTAATACTACCATATTTGTTGCCAATTTATTTAGGTGGTCTTGGCAGGAAGCATGACTTCCTCTTTTGAGAGGAAGCAAGTCGAGATCAATGTAGTAACTTGTAAAGAGATAGTAATTTTAATGTAGCAGTTTTTAAAAAGAAGAAAGGGAAGAATCTTGAGGCACGTTTAAAACTAGCTGATTTATTTTTGCAAAAGCATTCATAGATTATGATCAACCTCCTCAGACTGACTGATGGAATGCATTTGTGGAACTACTTATGTACTTGGAGTGGTCCCATCTGAGGGCTGGATTAGGGATATAATTCTTCACTATTTTCTTCTTAAACAAAATAGTAAGTAATTTTTAGTGGTTTTCTTCTCACTGCAAGAAAGTTGTTGAAAACTGTCATTTCAAAGAATATTTGCATCTTGAGACTTATTCTGTACAAGAGTCACAGATGGTAATTTTAATAGTAGTAGCAGCAGCAGTAGTAGTAAATGATGATGATGATGATGATGATGATGATGATGATGATGATGATGATGCGTTTTATTTGTTACCCACTTTTCCCAAGGCTCAAAGCAGGGTACAGCATAGATTTTGCAGAGAAAGCAGCATTTTTGCCTCAGGAAATAACACTTTCTGTGCAGAAAGGAAAATACCGTTTCCTAGACAAAGCAACCATGTGCAAATTTTGCATAGAATAAATCTTGAACTGTGAAGATTCCTCGTCTGTCCAGAATTCTTCCTCTCAGGGTTTGAGAAACATGTTCTTAGACCATTTATTAAAATGGTTTCGAATATTCTCCCCATTCCTAGACTGGATTGCAATCTACCAATCTTCTGTTAACTTTTTTTTCAATGTGTGTAAAACATTATGCCAAATACAAATATGCTCATGGTTCATTTCATCTTAAGACTGAATTCTCTGCCTCGTAAAATGCTCCTCGAGATACCTTAAACGGCTTTGATCGTGCATTTTAAAGATGTCTTAGCTTCCCAACACATTCCTGAGCTGTTAAAGAGCTGTCTCTCAGGGATGAGGTTTCCTGTGGCTTAGTAAAAAAATATAGAATTGGTTGGATAAATATTTGTCATCTTTCAACTCTGGTGGTCTGCGATGTCTGCCAACAATGTTTCTTCCCCATCCCACAGCCCATTTCTTGTATTGTTCAGGGAGATAACTGGCCGGGAAGGGGGAAAAGACAGCTTTGTTAAGAAGAACAGTCTCTGAAGCCATCTGCAAACCACACTTTAGAAGAGCGGTTGAGAAAGTGTGGCCCATAGATTGCTTGCAGTCCCAACCTCATTTCTTATCCCCAAGCCCCTGAATCCCCTAAAGCACTCAGAACCTCCTTTCAAATGTATTGGAAAATTATTCCCAAATGTTCCAAATACTACCTAGAGTCACGGCTTCATTCTAAACCTCTTGACCCCACCAGCACTAAAAAACCAGATTGAGTTTGGGAAAAAGAGAGGTGCAACTAGCTCATAAAAAATCTGCAGAAAGAAACTCAGATGACTACCTTGATTCAAAGCATCTTCCAGAATCAGACTAGTGGATGTGGAGTCAACTAATCGGAAGACTCGACTTTGAAAGCAGTTGTTTGCATTTGGAGAAAAATGTGATGTGAAATCAAGGGTCTGTTCACACTACACAGTTATTGCACGCTGGTTCCATTTTAACTGCTATGTTTTTGTCCTATGGAATCCTGGCATTTGCAATATAGGGAGAATTCGCAGTCAGGGAACTCTGGTGAGTTGCCAGACTACATAGAATCATAGAAATGTAGAGTTGGAAGAGGCCACACTGGCCATCCAGTCCAACCCCCTGCCATGGAGGTATCCCAGAACTACACAGGATATAGTCCTGGAAAGTAGAGTCATGCCACAATAGTTGTATAGTTTGGAAGGTCCTCACATCTTAGGGCATCTGCTGAAATTTGTTAAGGATTCCTTTCAACAAAAATCAGTCGACAAGCAGTGTGAGGGATCTTAATTGTAATGCTGCTGTTCCAGCCACAGGTAGCGCTATTTCTGAGCTGAGATAGCCACCTAAGCTGCTGCTGTACTTAAGAATGATGTTCTTGGCCTGCTAGGCATCAATTTTGGCATGGTTTCTTCCCAGATAACCAGATGTACTATCAGAATGACTAATAACAAGAGTTTCTTGCCCTGCGGTGGGTTCCAGCTCCAGAAAACTTCAGTGTTGACAGACCCTAAGAATGTGCAGATCAAAGGAAAACTCTGCTTGTTTTTGGAAAGCAAGGAAAACTCCACAAAGAGACTTGGTGTTGATTGGTTTCCTCATCTATGTGAAGGAATGAGACGCTGACCACAACCTCTTTCACCTTTCTTGAGGATAATTTTTAAAAAGACAAAATCATGCCAAATCATTGACCACAAGGTTCACAGAAACATAGCTTTCACACTTTCCCCAGTCTTTCCCAGCAGTTGGAAGACTGTCTTAGTTCCTTTTCGTAATAATGAAAATGCTAGCTGCTTTATATTAGAAGTATAATTAGAAACTTAAAAAAAAAACCCCAGAGAAGTCATAGTTCTGTTGCAAAAAGTGTAGAATTATCTTGTACTACAATTTCCCTTCTTTTGTGCTGGAACTTTAACATTTAGTTTCTTTTAGTTCCTTTTTAAGTCATCATCTAGTAAATGGTGGAATGGTGGAATAAGTTAGGGATCATGCTGTACCTTGTGCTGTGTTGTGAACCTTGATGTTACAATATGGTGGATAGGAGGTGAGGGCATTTTGAACCCAAGGATGGTTGCTCATAGCAAGAAAACCCCAGGATAGGATTGGTGTTGCTCTCAAGACACATAACAACAGCAATATATTTGAAACCCATGATGAAATATACATTTCTTCATGTTTATCATGTGTTAGTAGTTGTACACATCTACACTTTGATATGGTTCAGTCAATAAATTGATATAATGCTATGGCTAGAAGCTTTGCTGGATAAGAGGTAAGTTGACTGGACATGTAAGCCAGGCCAAGGGACTCCTCACCAGCATAGCTAGGTTGTAGGCAGGTCACCAGATGCTTTCAATTATAACAAGCTTCCAGCTAGCCTCTGCTGAGACAATGAGTCTCCAATGTTCACATCTCAGAAATGTTGATCATTCTATTCCTGTTAATTCTCACCTTCCTGTTAATTCTTCCTTTATCCCATGCCTGCTCGATAGCCCAGACCTATCAAATCAGCCATTAATTTTTTATCACCTACATGCTAAGGCCATCAGTCCATTCCAGACTCCATTGTCCATGTTGCTGGAGAGTTGTTAACATACTTGCCCTTCAGGCAGAAAAAGGGTACTTAAACCCACATTTTCACTAGCTCAGACATAGTACATGAGCTGCTGAACATCACTCTGTTGTTCTGAATCCTTTGTACTGCCCTTAGATGCAAGTCTAAGCTACATTGCTTTTTCTTTGCTGCTCTTCTGGATTGGTAAATATTGCTTATTCTCTGAAATCTTGCTATCAACCTCTCCTCCCTTTCCTTCACTTAGCTTTTGTGTAAGTTCTTGAATGTCTGAATCTTAGGTATATGCTTGATTGAATTCCCCCAATTTTTAGTTTACTTTTGAGTGTCTGGCTGGTTCTTC
Source organism: Ctenosaura bakeri (assembly GCA_948474755.1). Lineage (NCBI taxonomy): Eukaryota > Metazoa > Chordata > Lepidosauria > Squamata > Iguanidae > Ctenosaura > Ctenosaura bakeri. The sequence goes on along the minus strand of CAOLHI010001109.1, from coordinate 371,661 downwards.
CTGCAAGTTCCCCATAAATGTTGGTGGAAAGATCTTACTAGGTTACTCTACCTCTTGCAAGCCTCCTAATTTGAGATAAGTAATTCCTCATCTTTTTGATGAGGCATAGGTACTGTTGGAGGACCTCAAGGTTCCCCACCTTTTGGGGTAACACATGCGCACAGAAGAAACACTCCATCATTCTTAGAAAAGACTTGTCTACTCAACGATCAATCATCTTAAGTTTCATAAGCTACCACTGTATGCTTCTGTTAAAATTTCCTGCATTAAGAATCTCAAAATATGGACTGTTTTGAGATATGGAATGTTATGGTTTTAACTTTTCATGTTGCTTATTTTCAACCAAGCTGCGGCAAGGCTGAATAGAACTTTATTACTTGTGGTTGCTTTGGCGCTCCAGAGGAAGTTTCATTTTAAAGAGGATTTTGTATAAAGCACATGAATTTTGTTAAGGAATGCCTTGTTCAACAGTTGTCATAAAAGTCAGGGAGTGACTCATGTTGAGCATCAATGGAGCTTTCAAGGTTGACAGATTTGTCTCCTCTCCAGGGTTTTGTTGGCAAGAAAAAAGATGACCTCGCTCAACTCAAATGTAACTTGTTCCTCTAGACAGATACAATACAAGCTACAGTTACTCAGTCGGCTACCAGCCAACTGTGAAACTAGAAAACCACAACAGCCCATGGAAATCCAAGGGCAGCCTAGAGTTTTAATAAGAAACTGGATACTGAGAATGGCGTTGTTAGCTTCAGGGCTTCTGGAGAAAAAGTGAGAACTCCTAAGCAAAGTTTGCTTATTTGCTTGGTTTGACACATGGGGACTCATAACACAATGTTGTTTGGTGTATAGCCCTAACTCTTCGTGGGAACATTCATGTTGGGGTTACCAATCAGGCTAGAGACTTGGAGGGTTTTGCAAGCTATTGTGAGGCTCTCCAGATATTGTTGGACTGCAAGTTCCAGCAGTCCTAGGCAGTGTAGCCAGTGGTGTGGAATTCTGGAAGTTGCAGTACATTGACACCTGGAAGGCTGGGTGATTTTCACTTTGATGAACACTAATGTTTTATTTGCAGAAATCTAGCATTAGAGCATCCTCAATACACGATGATGGCCATGATAACCATGTGATGATGAAAGAATCCTTTACTTACGGTCTTTCTTTCCAAGGGACTCCAGGTTTCATGCAGTATATATTTGAATATATCAGGCAGAATTCACTTGGGAAGTTACAAAAGTGTAACCATAATAGTTGCATGGCTGTACAGTGACTTCTGTCCTGACCCCTCCATCCCCACTTACTGGGCAGCAGCCACTGTGATTGACAGGAGTCTGTTCCCCTGTTGATTGGGAGGCAGTTGACTGATGATCCCACCCCTTGTTGTAAGCTATCTCTAGAATGAGAGACAGCAGCAAGGACCCCAACTCAATCCTCCACTGCATTAGAAATCACTCACCTGCTGCCTGATTGACAGGGGAACAGATCCCTACCGTTCACAGTGGCTGCTTCCAGTAAGAGGGGATCGGTCCCATCCAGGCCTGACCCTGCTAAGTTTCCAAGGTCAGACAGAATTTGGTGGTTTCATGGTATTTAAGCCCTTCTTACATTGCTATGCTCTCAAAATAGAACAACTGCAAAATCTTATGAGTTCTGTCCACTCATCTGTAAGAACTTGCAACCGAGCAGTTCCGCAAAGGCCAAAAATACAGATTAGCAAACAGCCTGTACACTTCTTGCTAAATAAGCATACAGAGCAGCAAGCTTCCTTCAGCATTCTTTCAAATCACAAATCTAACTTTAGGTGGTCCAAGGAAAACCAACATTTTCTGGGATATTTTAATTTAGCTTTAAGAAGTTCAGCTCAAGGACAAACAACGTTAATCCCAAATATCATTGCTGAGTAAACTCCATAAAAGGTGAACAAGGAACCTCTAAGAACTAGAGAATGATCAGGTATCACACTGGGTGGTAGCAAAATCAACCTCAAATTTGGGAATATTTTGCTGAAGTGAGTGGCCAGCTTTCTGTTTAAAGCAGAGAAATCTATATTCTGTTCCATGTGTTTTGATAAGGAGGTATCTATTCAACTCTGCACACCTGACATCTGAAGAGTCAAGCTGATATTTTGTTGCTGGTAGACTTTTTCTTCCAAAAAAAGTATAACTCAATGCTTCTAAGGAAAAAATTAAAATAAAAAATGCTTTTGCCAAACTGTGTGTTCAAGAATGTTTACTTTGGGCAAGAATAATTTTCACCAACAGGTTGGGACATTGTTCGATGCAGAGGGCTGGGTTCTGTCAGTCTGGAAAAAATAAACAATCTCCTTTATCAATTGCAAAAAGACAAGTGTGAGGAGCAGAGGCAATCCTGGAAAGGAGCCACGTAGCTGTCTGTTCTCTGCGATATTGCTTTGGCTCTAGTACACACAACCTGCCTCAGAACTGAAGAAAAGGTGCAGTCTGTCCAGGAATTTTCGGCAGCGAGGCCAAGCGTATGACATGCAGCGTTTGTGGCTTCTGTCGTTTTCCGACAACCCAGCAAATAAAGCTTTGGTTTCCTTATTTTCTAATCGAAATGCAATATGAATTCCCTGTAATCTAACTTGTTGACACCAACCTTACCAATTGGTTGACTTCCAGGTGTGTTGGACTCCAGCTCTCATTATCCCCAGTCAACCAAGCCATTGGCAGGATGTCTCCAGATACCAGTAACTGGGGAGCAGCAGCAGAAGATGTCTATCTCTAGAGGCATCTGCTTGGTTACTGTCAACCAGCAACAGGAAGGTAGAAACAGGAAGCTGGAGTGGAATAGATAGGTCTTTGGACTGACCCAGCAGGACTCTGCTTCTGCTCTTCACAAACTTGTGACAATTTCCCTATTGTGTTGTTTTTGTCTTGGTTGGATTCAGTGATCACCTTGATTTTCAGGGCTGGACCTATCATGTGGAAAGATGAAGCAAACTGCTTCAGGAGGGGATGTTGATGGTGATGGTGGTGGAGGGGCTGTTGGTGATGAGGATGGTCAATTATTTATTTGTATTCTGTCAGTGATTCAAGTCAGACTTAAGTCGCTTCAGTGACTTGACGTGGACTCAACTCAGCAATAAATGATGCACTGACTCGACTCAACTTGAGATTTGTATATTTTTGCTTCCCTTGGTTTAATGACACAACACATTCATCCAGAAACCGTACGACTTTGAACAACCCTTCCGTCTCTTTTTGCCTACTGGTCACATGGCAGGCTTGAGGTCTGCTCAGCAGCCTGTCTCTGCCGCATATCAGAGGAGCCTTCTAAAACCCCTAGAGTGTAGGGTGCATTTCTCAGAGGGCAACAGCAAATGTGTTAGGCAACAGACTTGAGGAGGAAGGATCCTTCCTTCTAAAGCTTTTGAAGCTTCAGTAACGGGGAGTAAGAAGGATCCTGTTCCCCATGTCTGAAGCTGCAGGTGGCAAAATCACAATTGTGGAGGGCCAACCCTGCTTAAGTTATTAAAACTGACTTTAAACGATTTTGTACAGAAATTCTGGAATATAGGCTGGAGTATAAAGTTGATACCAAGACTTGAGACTTGACTTGAGATTTGACTTGAGACTTGAAGGTAGAGACTTGAGACTTGACTTGAGACTCGGAATAAAAGCCATTAATAAATCCTAGTATTCTGCCTTTCCCAAAACTGGAAGCCAAGAAGGCTTTCAAAAGTTACACCAAAAAAAGGTGTGCAATAAATAAATAAATGGATGGATGGATGGATGGATGGATGTTCTTCCAAAAAAGTACTTTGCACGCTTTCTGATGTAGAGGAAGTGGTACCATATTTCTGCCCATTGGTTTCAATTGTTTCTTTCCTACCTGGAAACTCTCCAGGATGAGAAGCAAATGGCTCAGCGACTGGCCCTGGTCCAGGGACCACTGCTTTGAACGGCATTTTTCACGATTGGTCCTTCTCAGGCTATGTGATGTAGGCAACTGGTAATTATTCCCCCCTCCCCCCAGCGTGCCAGGGACTGATACCATATCTGTGCCTATTAACTACAATTTTTTTCTTTCTTCCCTGGAAATCCTTTCCAGACCTGGAATTGATGGCTTATGGACTAGCACTGGTCAAGGGCTCATCCTTTTGAGTAGCATTACTTTAGATACAACTGGACTGCAGGTCCTATGATTCCTTACCATGGGCTGTGCTGATTAGGGTTGGGGGGAATTGCAGTGGAATATTTGGATGGCCACACATACTCTTCCCCTAGTATGGACGTGGAGTAGCAAGACTGAAAATTTGTGTGTGTGTTTGTGTGTGATGTAGGGGAGGAGAGCCATTTAGATTCTGCTTCAGGCACCATAATAACTTGGGTCAGCACTATTTCCTCTTTTCTAAACCAAGCTGAACTTCAGACACAAAAATAACTCCTCTTACTTTGCTGAGGCTTAACTTTTCAGAATCTCTGAGAATTTGTTTTTTGGACAGTTCCCAGAATTCACCAGCTATGCTAGCTAAGGGAGTGGTGGTGGTGGTGGGGTTCAATGAATTATAGTCCAAAAAGGTAACTTCCCCAAGCTGTGAATTCCAGCTGTCCCACTTCCCAATCCCCATTTTGAGGCTCTTCCAATCTTCCAGCCATGGGATCTGCCACATAGCTTCACTTCTCTGTGCAGATCCGTCGACTGGGTTTGAAATTGAAGTCTGCTCCTCTGAGGCATTGCAAATTCTTTTCCTTTGAGATCTTGCCTTGAAACAACAGGCTGGCTTGATCACTTGACAGCTAACTCTTAATTGCCTTGCTGGCTTTGGATCTCTTTTTTTTTGGTTCTGAGTGGCAGGTTTTCTGCTCAGCCATGATGCTGTTTTCAAGATTTCCTGGCATGCCCACAATGTTTTGGTATACCTTTCACCTGTTGATAATTTGGTAACTTACTGAAATGCAGCCCATTGGCTCTAACGAAAGAACGAAGGCATAAGATGTGAAGGACGTGGAACCCCTTTCCACAACTTGGAATGTCACCAGTGGCAGTTGCTGGCTTCCATATCGCTGGGGTGGTGAATCTGCCTTGAGTTTGATCCTAAACTTTAAGTGAGCTATCCAAAGTGCTGATCCCTATGCCCTAAATAGGTCTGGTGTCTTAGGGCCTTTCCACACTACATTGTTGTAGTGCTATTATTTCACTTTCAACATCCTATGGAATGCTGGGGTTTGCAGTTTAGGGAGGGGCCTTTAGAATTCTCAGCCAGAGAGCTCTGTGGCCTCTATAAGGATCTTGAAAGTGGAATAATAGCACTATAACAATGTGGTGCAGAAAGGCCCGATGTCTGTGGACCAAGGAAATGTGCAGAGTTCCCTTTTCACTGATTGCATATGTGCACATTCTCCTGGAGAGGTGGTGAATGGAAAGAATGCTCAAGTACTATCCATGTTATTTAATTCTCATTACTTATGCACTTCATGAGACAAGGAGAATGTGCCGAATGGTTGGTTGTGATGGCCCTTAGCTATTTAACTCACATTACCCGAATGATCCATGAGATAATGCAACTGCACCGAATGGCCGCGTGTATTAGCCTTTTAACGTATCATTTCCCAGTCTGAAAGAGACAAGGTGAATGTACGCAAAGCATAGCTGTTATGAACCTTAGCCATTTAATCCACATTTCCCATGAACTGCAGCATAGTGAATGGAGGGCTATTACGCACATTACCTGTTTAACTCACATTACTCCTAACCTTTCTTTCTCTTTTTCTCTCTCAGATTCCCATGTATGCGGTGGAACACTGCTGTGTACAAAAGAGCTGCCAAACCTAACACCTCTCATGTCTCCAGATTCCATTGGATTATGTCCTATCATATTCAAACAGAGAGACTCAGTGAAAGCTCTCTCGGCATGAGCGCACAATGGGTCGGTTATTGTCATTTTCGGCACTTATCTTGAATCAATACAAAAGTTTTGCATTCCCGGGGCTATGTCAAGGGCAGCCGTAACAAGAGCTTCATTCAGCGTATCCTATTTTGTGTGTGTGTGTGCGTGTTTGATAACACCCATGTAAGTATTTGATTTATTTTTTTCTTTCTGTCTGAGGTCTCCTTACTTAATACAGTTAAACACTAGATTAACTTGCGGAAAGATTGTGCATGTGTAGGAAGTCGGATCTGATAGTGAGCATCAAAAGCTATTATGTGTAATTGGTTCAAGATAAGGAATAATGGTAAAATGACTTCCCCTCCTGCTAAACACACACACAATGGGAAACTCTATTTTCCAGGAGCCTTCCTTCCTCAAAGTGCCTTTTTTAAAAAAAAAAAAAAAGCTTGCTGATGCAATTGGAGAACTGAGACTGTTTCTGATATACATGACCAGAAGAAAGCTTACCTCATACCAAGTGAGTCCATTGTTTCACCAAGCCTATCATCATCTATACCTGGATTTTCCAGCCTCCAGATGGGGTGGATGACCAATTCCATCATGCCTGAGCAACAGGGACATGAAAAACACTAGGTGCTTTAGATTGGATGGAAGCATGATATCATGAGGCTATACCTAAAGGAATGTTGGATCTATCTATCTATCTGTCTGTCTGTCTATCTATCTATCTATCTATCTATCTATCTATCTATCTATCTATCTATCTTTTTTTCTCCCTCCCTCCCTCTCTTTCTTGTTGTTGCTGTGTGCCTTCAAGTCATTTCCAACTTATGGCAACCCTAAGGTGTGTTAGCATGCTTTGATCTGCATTGGTTAGGCCTCATTGGAATACTGTGTCCAGTTCTGGGCACCTCAATTCAAGAAGGATGTCAACAAGCTGGAATGTGTCCAGAGGAGGGCGACCAAAATGGTGAAGGGTCTGGAAGCCATGCCCTATGGAGAACATGTTAGGGAGCTGGGTATGTTTAGTCTGCAGAAGAGAAGGTTAAGAGGAGACATGATAGCCATGTTTAAATATTTGAAGGGATGTCATGTTGAGGAGGGAGCAGGCTTGTTCTTTACTGCTCCAGAGACTAGGACAAGGAGCAATGGATTCAAGCTGCAGGAAAGGAGATTCCACTTGAACCTCAGGAAGAACTTCCTGATGGTCAGAGCTGTCTGGCAGTGGAATAGGCTGCCTCAAAGTGTGGTTGAATCTTCTTCTTTGGAAGTTTTTAAGCAGAGGCTGGATGGCCATCTGTTGGGAATGCTTTGATGGGTGTTCCTGCATAGCAGGTGGTTGGACTGGATGGCTCCTGGGGTCTCTTCCAACTCTATGATTCCATGATATGGTTTAATTGGCAAAATATATTAATTGGCATAATATAGAAATTATGCACACTTATGGCTGAAAGGCCATGTGGAAAAGGACACTGTCTGGCTAGCAGGCCAAAACCCTCAGCATGGATAGGTTTTTGGTTCACTGACTTAATGTCTCTAAGCTAATCCTCTTAATGAAAACAAGAGGCAGAGGCAAAGCCCCTACCGTGCGCATTTCCTATGGAAACCCTCCTGTCCTCCTTTCTTAGTAAATATCTCCCGCCCTTTTATCCTGTCCTTAAATACAGACAGTCATCAAAGCCTTTGTCACCTACATGCCAATATCATCAACGTATTTCCTTCACACAGTAAGACCATCAACCCATTCTTGCCACTGTTGTCTACTCTGCAAACTCCATTGCTTGCCCAGGCAGAGAATCATCAACACCTCATGCCTTCAGGGCAGGTTTTTAGGTATAAAGGCCCCCAAGTTTGAGTACCTCCTGGCAGTACTACGATTTCAGGGACCCACTCTGTTACTCTGACTTGTGACCAGTACTATCCTTGGGTGCAAGCCAAAGCCATCTCGCTCTTCTCTGCTTCTCTTCAGATGGTAATTATCATCAGATCCCTTCTATCTCTGCTTCCATTTTCCTCCCTTTATTTTCAGCGAGCCTTGTGTGGTTGTGTGCATGTGTGACGATCTGTGTGTGTGTGTGCATTTCTCCCCCAATAAAACACATTTAAATTCAACTTGGAGTCTCCTGACTGGCTTCCTTAGCAGTGACCCCATAGACCCTTGTGGAAGGTCTCGCTAAGTTACCCCCCTCTCCTTAGCTTATATTTTGCAACCCATTAATTCCTCATTTTTATATCCAATTGTGGGTACAAATAGAGGACCATTAAATGTCCTACACATTTTGGGGTAACAAGGGAACCTATCATGGGGTTTTCTGGAACTGAGAATGTGTGATGCACCCAAGATCACCCAGTGGGTTTCCATGGCTGAGCAGGGAATTGAACCCTTGACTCTGGAGTAGAAGTTCAACGTATAAACCACTACAGCATGAGATGTGTCAGAACATCATCTATCTATCCATCCATCTGGAAATCCAGGTGGGTGGCATGCTTTGCTTTAGAGTACCTTTAAATATGGGACTGGGAGGTTTTCTTTCAGGTGATCTGGATGCACATGAGAACCCTGAATCACAATCCAACCCTGTGATTCAGTGATTCTATGATTCTGTGATCTTTTCTCTGCTGTGCCTCTGCCAGCCACTAACCTTCTTCTTTGCTGGTAGAGTTACACTATCCAGTCGAACTGCGGTCTTTCCATGCTGGGAATAGCGGTACCTGCTGAACTGGGCCAGTGCAGATGGGATAATTTCATTTCCATTCCTATCAGGATAATTTACCAAACTGTGCAATTGCCTTCATATTTGCAATGGAAAGATTGGAATGTAGGAAAAAAGCAAGATGGGGAGCTTTTTCCTATACCTTCTTTCTTCTTTATTTTTTTTTTGAGAGGTTTAAGCTTTAAAATCACTATCCAAAATGCTGCACCTGTTTTGTGTACATGGTTGGGTATCATTGGGAGCTCCATTAAAGTCTGGACTGAAACCACAATTGGATTCACCACCTTACCTACATGGCAGATACGAAGCACTGCAGTGGCACAAATGATCAAGGGCATTTCTACCCCAGAGAAGTACATGCTTCCCACATGGCTTGCACTTGCTTGGAGAATGCCTGGGTTTGAATCTGTGGAACGTGGCTCTTGTTGACAAAAATCATCTCCTGCCTCAACAGACTCGGCAAACCGGGTAGCATTTTGCAAAACACAAAAAAGCCACTGAGAGAATTTCCTTCTTGATAATGACAGATGGAGGGCGGGGAGGGGGAGGGAGAGTAGCGGAGTAAGCAAACAAGAAATGTGCTGATCCTTCAAAAGACAGGATGAAAGAAAACCTGTAGCAATTTATTAGCTTTGATCCAACACTAAGGCTTACTTGCTTCTTCTAAATGACTTTAATGTTTATAGGCCGGGTTGGATGTTTTCTGATTTTGGGGCGGGGGAAGTGGAGGAAGGAAGGAACTTTCTACATAAGAAGTCTTTTGATTAAGAGAACTGCAGTGGTAGGCCCTTTCTTTCTTTCTTTCTTTTTCTTTCTTTCTTTCTTTCTTTCTTTCTTTCTTTCTGCAAGACAATGATGAAAAAGCCCTTTGAGCTAGCCAGTGCAGACGTTCCAGGGCAACAGTGAGCCAGCTGAGAACAATCGCACTTGGAGCCCACTGTTTTGCCAAAACGCTGCAGCAAGTTCTGGTTCTCATTTTTCGCTTCTTGGTAAAATGTTGCTAGCAACATTATTCTTAAAATTTTAGGTAGTTTTAAAATGTTAACATGACCAGTGGCAGAAAAACTGTTGTAGCTAGAGCAATTATTATTTGGTGCACAAATTCTTGTCTGGGAATACACTGTAGAGCTGGGAAGTAACTTGTTCCCCTAACAAGTTACTCTGGCAACTTCCCTGAATGATTGGTAAAGCCCATGGCTGTAATTCACTATTTGGCAGTGGAATGGAAACCACTTATCTTCCTCTTATTTCTCTCTCTGTCTCTTTCTGTCTCTCTCAATCTCTCTCAATTTCTGTATGTCTGACCCAGTCTGAGCAATGGAAGAGGTGGTCAGGGTTGCATGGGTGGCAGCCTTGTATCACAGCTTTGTAACATCTTTTGCATTTTTATCAGAATTTTTCCAAAGTGCAGTATCTGAATTGGCCACTTGGGGGTGGGGTGAGGAGGGGACAGAGAACATTTCCCTGTATTTTCAAATGGTGCAACAGTTGCAGTGGCATTAGCTTGATTGTGACAAGTGACTTAGGGCCTTTCTGCACTACAATTTTATACTGCTATTATTGCACTTTTGCCATCCTATGGAATCCTGGGGTTTGCAGCTTAGGGAGGGGCATTTAGAATTCTCAGCCAGAAAGCTCTCTGGCCTCAGTAATCTTCAACCCCCAGAATTCTATAGGATGTTGAAAGTGAAATTATAGCACTAGAACAATGTAGTGCAGAAAGGCCCTTAATGAGTAACCTTGCTGGACTGCTATAACAGTAGCAAACAATAACATAGTGGTGGATGATCAGAGTAATGAGTAAGGAAAGCAGTTCCTTGTAAGGACCATTGCAAGCTCTAACAAGTTTTTTTTAAAAAGTCAGAAATGGAATTTAACAATTCTCCCTTGGCAGAGATGTCTAGAGTTGATGTCATTGACATACAGCCCATGTTCTATGTACTTTTTATCCACATTCTAATTATATAAGAATTTCATTGCCGCAGGATTCACTGATAGCCACTGGTTTGGATGGTTTTTAACAGGAATAAATAATAACTGATAGAAAACAAGCCTATCCGGGGCTTCTGTCCATGAATGCTAAATAGTATGTAAAAGTTTAGAGACAGTATACTTCTATGTGCCAACTTGTGACTTTGCACTCCCTTGGTACCTATGCCTACCTCTTTTCTTTGGATGCACAGACTTCATTTGTACATGCTCAACAGAAGGTTTAAGAAATTTTGAGGCTGAAGGAAAATTTCAAAAGGGAGGACAGAATTCTTACAGGGGAGGCAGTGCCTTCATTTTGCCCACCTAGCCATTGCTACACCCCTGAGATCCATGTTCCTTCTCCTCTTTCTCTTATTCCATGATGAAAGGAGGAGACCCACAAACTGGAGATGAACCACCTTCTTCCATGTTTACAGTAACCAGAGTGATGGCCAAAAATGAGGGACTGTGGTTTCTTCAAACTGCGGTTAAAGACAATAAGCCAGGATCAAACTTCGTTTATTTTTTTGAAATCATGGTTTCTTTAAAAGAGAAATGTGAGATGTTTCTTATCTCCTGCTGCTTGGAAAAGAGAAGAGGAGCATTCATGAGCATGTGGCATATAAAGGTTCTGTACGCAGCCCCAAATGATGGTTTTTTTTTGTTACCTCTGGACCTGGCCGGGGTGTACAAAGTGAAATGACTAGCAAGACATCTATGGCCTGATGCTTTGGGATCTTTCTTCTCCAAGATGAGTTAAAACCAGCAGGCAGGTGGGCTTTGGAGATTTACTGCTCGGTTTCTGAAACTCATCATTAGAACTATTAAAGTCCACACCCCTGCAGCTGTCTGCAGATTTCCTCCCCAGTTTCTAAAGCCATGCATTATGTAGGAAATTCTAATTATTGAAATGTGCAGGGTCACGCTCTAGATGAACTTGGCAACAGTTCAAATACATCTCAGGTTTGGAAAGTTTTTAATAGCCTTGACCGTGCCAAGTGGTGATTTCATAAAAAAGGCATGGCTAATTTCACACTTCAGATAACGTTTCTATCCCTCTCCCCCTACCACTGAAATCAGTAAAACATGCTGGTACAAGAATTGCTAAAGGTCAAAGACACTGGAGAAATGCAATCAGTTATTAATCCAGATAATTAGATATTAACATCAGCCTGGGGTGCATTAGAGGGGGATTTGTCTTGGATGAATTGAGGCCTTTGCTTTCTCGTTATTATAGTCCTCTACAAATTTATGTTGGGAAACAAGAAGCATGTCTCATTTCCATACGATTCCTCTTCAGATTTGTGGTTGGAGCAGCATCAACAAATAACTACATCCATCCACTGAAGCATCACCAAAGTACTAAGGATGTAATTCTTTGCTTTTGTTTTTCTCAAAAGAAGGAATGAGTAATTATAGCAATTTTCTTCCCAATATGAGAAAGCCGGTTTACAGTTTACCGTCCGAGATATGTTCAGCACAAAATTTGTGTGGCATTTTTTTCACAGAAAACTGCTTTTTCTAAGTAGGTTGCAGCCTTTGTTGCACAGAAAATAATGGCCAAGATCCTAGATGAGAGACTCAATATGCCTAAGTTAAGTGTACTTAATATAGTTAACTAAGGGCTTTTCCGCACTTGGTTTTTAAAATGGGGCGGAGCCTCCTCCCGCGAGGACGTTTGCATTTGGGGACAAACTGAGTTCGGACTACTTACCGTATGTCCAGACTTCAGTCCGCTCCGGAACGCCCATAACTGGACGTTCACCGTGCTATTGAAAGTCCGATTGAAACAGGACTTTCAAAAGCCTGGTGCGCCCCAGTCCATCACTGCGCAAAAGTATAGATTTGCAAATCTTCCAGGGGTGGACTTCCAGCTGGCGAGCTTCTCCGGTTGGTGGAGAGCCTCCACCAACTGGAAGCCTCCATTTTCGTCCCCGGAGAGTGCATAGCACGAGAACGCGCTGCTCCGGATTGGCGTGGGTCGTCAGGGGGGAGTGGGCCAGTCTGGTGAGTAATGGACTGCCCCGTTTTCCCCCCAAAGTGCAGAAAAGCCCTAAGGCCATTTCTGCCCTACACTGTAATAGTGCTATTACTCCACTTTCAACCTCCTGTGGAATTCTGGGGTTTGTAGTTTCCTGAGGCCAAAGAGCTCTCCGGCTGAGAATTCTCAAGGCCCCTCCCTCAACTGCAAACCCCAGGATTCCATAAGATGCTGGAAGTGGAATAATAGCACTATAACAGTGTAGTACGGAAATGGTCATAGTTAAAAACCGTGGAATATAAAAGTTAAAACAGAATTAAATGACTAAGAAGAACTAAAAGAAATTTAAAATACATAATTAGAAACTCAAACGCCCAACACAATGGACAAGGCTGTGATGAAGAACTGTGACCGTGGTCCTCCTTCTGATTGTTGTAGCCTTACTTACTGGTGGGACAGGGTTGGAAGCATCCTTCTTTTTGGATCCTGATTAATAGCTGGACAGACCTCTTTCACCCAGTTTGGCTCCTGACTGTTATGGTAAGCTGAAGTGGCATTTACATAGTTTTACAGTACTCTTACTGAATATGGAGCAGTGATGGATCAGTAACTCTGGCTTACGAATCTCTAACTACAATACAGAATGCCAATCATTATCTATACACCCACAGAACTGTGGTTAGATCCCATGAAAATCTATGCAAGTAAACTTTTAGGTGTCTGGTCAAACTACAAACCCCAAACTACAAATCCCAGCAAATGGCAAATCCTATTTTTCAATCAGATGGAGCCATGACAGTTAACGTGGCGTCGAACTGATATAAATCTATATTGCAAACTCATTCTCAGCCTCCCGCATCCCCAAGTAGAGCTGAAGTTTTGCAATTGAACTTTTGGCTCCCCTCTAAGATCAACTTGTGTACCAGGTTTTTGTGGGGACTTGCTGCGGTAAGGCAATGACATTGCTAGAGGTAACTCCAAGGTGTTCTGAATTACTGACCTTTAGCAAGGAAGGGCTGAGGTTCCAGAGGGCTTGCAAAGCAAAGGAGAGGAGCTTTCAGGCAACCTGTTTCATGTTCGCCTGAAGTAAATGCTTGATGGGCATTCACCTCGGCTTCCCTCCTGTGGTTGAGGAGTGGCATGTACCACACCACATTCCTGGCTCTCCTTCCTTCTTCTTCCCTACCTACAGTAAGGTATGGTTCTTTTGAGGAACATGCACGCTTTTCATGAATGCCCACTTCTTGATGTTTGTGTCTGTGAGTCACAGTCACACTGAACCTTTTTGTTTACCAGCTGTGTACATGGGGCCAGCTCCAGGTTTTTGTGGGTCCAGCAGAAAGAGGCCTCCCTCAAGGAGGGCTCGCCACTTGTAGGACTTCTTTGATCCTTAACTAAATTTTCTCGCTTGGTCTCCCAAGATCTAGAAGAGTTTCAGGGAGGAAAGGAAGAATTGCACTGCAATGGGAGCCAGGCGAACATTTTTGACAAGGTCAGACGTGGTCAAGGTGATGACACATGCCTTAGTTGTATTCAGTTGTGGCTGGTGGGTTTCATGCCAAGGGTACAGTGAACCTGTTCCCGGTTTTCTTCTGGTCTTTAAAAGAGTTCTCTGATGCATTGAACCTATTCTGGAGATAGGACTCAACACTTTGGACAGTTTCCTTAAAGTCCTGAGATGGGACTCATGGGCTCCTGCTTTCTACTCTGGATTAGTGCTGTGCCCTCTACATTAGGGCTGCCAGCTCTCAGGGCTTGGCCTGGTGTCTCTAGGTTTTGTGGGTCATATCCAGGCAAGAGAGCAGGGCCATGGGCAAATCTCCAGCTCAGCTAGGAGAGAAGCAGCTTGCTACAATTTGTTGCTGCAACTTGCAAAGATTCTCCAGAGGGTCTGTTTGTTGCCCCCCCCAGGGTTAGGGGTGCAGGACCCTCGCAAAAGTGAGGGGAAAAAATCACAAGGTGCATCAAGGTGTGTGTCTGTGGGAATGGGCCAAAGTTATGGTGGGAAGAACTGGCATCCCTGGTCCAAACCAAGTCAGGGAAAGGAGAGGGAAAGGGGGTGCTTCAACATGGTGAACTCCATGATTCCTCTCTCTTGCACATCTCCTTCCTTGGGTGTAGGGGTGGGGGCTTGTGAGAGATGGCTTGTGATGCTGAGAAATTGGGCTGTGAGCTGTCCTCAGCTGGCCATGCAGCAGCTGGTGGAGGAGAAGGAGGACCAAAGGCAGGTTTTCAAAGGGTTGTGTAACCTGACAGAACCATTGGATTCTGGAAGGTTCCCCAGAAGGTTCTGGAAGATTCTGGAAGGTTCCCCAGAAGGTTCTGGAAGATTCTGGAAGGTTCTCCAGAAAAGAAGTGCCTAAGGTGAAGTGTGGAGGAGGGGTTGGAGAAATCAAACCCATGAAAGTCAAACCTGCAGATGGGGAGGGCTGACTATCTACATAGCTAGCTTCCACCTTCCTTCCCAGTTGTTGTGGCACCAGGGCTCACCCTCCACTCTGCATCCACCTTCTGGTTGGAATCAAACAGGCTAGATTAAATGTTCCTGATCTCATCCTGCTAGGTTAGTGAGAAAGAGCAATCCCTTCATTTCACCATGCTTTGGGAACAGCCCCTTTAGTTAAAAATTCTGTCCTAATTTCCAAGCGGAAATTACTTTCTCTCTCTCTTGCTCCTCTCTCTGTCTGTCTGTCTCTTTCTCTCTCTCTCTGTCTGAATAACAAGCTGCAAGCAACTGTGTACTTAATGCTTAATGCCTGCTAATATCACCAGGGGCTGTCTCTAGGTCTCAGATTTTGGTCCAAAAATCTCGGGCATGATCCTGAACTGGCAACCCTGCTTTTCATGGAGATGGTTCTGAAGTGTCTTCTGACATGGTCTAGAATACAGCCGCGTGGATGCTGACGGATGCTTGCTGCTATTGTTGTGTGGGAAAATCTATCCCTCTCAATTTCCTTCCATTTAATTTGTTGTAAATGTTAACGTTTTAATCTCAAACATGAAGAAATCCACAGATTTTGGTGCATTCTTATCAAAACCATTTGGAAATGAAATCCTCTCCCGTTTGCCCCTAACCAGATTCAGCAGATATTGCTATCATGAAGAAGACCTTTTTGTTCATGTCTACCATGCAAATACTAAAGACGAGGAGCTCAAATTCATATGAGGAGAATGCAGTCCTTAGGGGTTGGCACGCTTTGTAACATTAAATGGAAATGTCAAACTTTGCATCTGTTTTGCTGCGTTTGCTCCTCATCAGTTCATGGCCATTGAGGAATGAACATACTTTTCATTTAGCACACTTTCTACAGTATATCTGAAAGAGAAAAAAAAAGTACACACTGGGACCACAATATCATCTTTCTTCGTCTCCTGTGAGCTATTTTCTAGTCTGTGCCAGACGAAGAAGATGGTTGACTTTTGAAAGCTAGTGTCTTCTGGTTGGACTAATGCAGCAGTTCTCAACCTGTGGGTTGCGACCCCTTTGGGGGCCGAACGACCCTTTCACACGGGTAGCCTAAGACCATCAGAAAATACGTATTTCCGATGGTCTTAGGCTCTATTCCCTCCTCGGTGGTGGTGCGCAAGTGTGAGCCACGCGCTCGCGTCCTCCTGCCCCCTTTGGCGGGAGCGCATGCGGCCACATGCGCTCCCGCCAAAGGGGGCAGGAGGACGCGAGCTTATGGCTCGCGCTTGCGTACCACCACTCCTGGGCCTTTTCCGCACGTTACCTTATCACGGAGGTGGGGGTGCCATTCGCGCAAGCAGTTTCTTGTGCGAGGTGCTCTCTTCACTGCTCCTTTGTCCCACAGTTGGCTTTCTGGTCGTGCGACCGTCCCAGCCCTTCCTCCCCCAGCACAGCCTACAGCTCCCAGGTTGCACTGCCTGCACCCCTGTTCCTGGCTGGTGAGGCAGCCTTTGCGGGGGGGGGAGGTATTGTAAATAATAAATAAATAATTTTATGGTTGGGGGTCACCACAACATGAGGAACTGTATTAAAGGGTAACGGTATTAGGAAGGTTTAGAACCACTGGCCTAATAGATGTTTCACCATAAGATGGAGTCGGGAGTTTCTATTTTTCTTGTTATTTTATCGCCAATATGGCTACTGCCCTTGAAATCCTGAGAGGGCTTTGCTGCTTCATCACTCCCCAGCTCCTTGGGTTGTTGGCATGTTGCTGAGCAGTCCTCTCTCTCTTCTCTATCCACTCCTGTTCCACTTGCGATGGGACACCAAGCGCTGTCAGAGATATGTCTTGCGGAGGAAAGATCTGGGTTGAAGTAGGTCAGATGATTCCTTGAATACCACAGGAACTTGGTGTAGCATTTATCTTGAGACGTTG
This sequence comes from Ctenosaura bakeri, assembly GCA_948474755.1. NCBI lineage: Eukaryota > Metazoa > Chordata > Lepidosauria > Squamata > Iguanidae > Ctenosaura > Ctenosaura bakeri. Next base: position 354,801 of record CAOLHI010001109.1, on the reverse strand, counting down.
ACGACAGGAGAGTACATTCTATATTGCCGTATTATGCAGGGTGGGCTCAGTCTTCTGATCATCTGGGGCGTTCATGCTAGCACTGATGACTGATGGGATGGGATCATTTGTCAACGGTGTAGAATGAGGATGAGAGATAGAGGGTTTAGCAACTGTAGAACCAAGCAATCCCCAAGGGCTTTGGAAAAGTCTGCTTGTAAAACACTTGACCTTCGTCCTGCTTTTGGGTCCAGAAAGCTGAAAAGAATTAATCTTTGGCCCTTTCCACACGGGGAAATAACACGTGGTAGCACAACTTCCGTGGGAAATCGTCTACACCGTAAAGTGGATTGGGGTGGATTACTTTAGAGTAATTCCACACCGCAATTCGCGCTAGGGCGCCCGGAAGTGGCGCCGCCGCATGCTTTTTAAAAACCACTTTTTATGTGGTTTTTAAAAGGCACGGGGCATGCAGCCGTGTCGCAGTGCCCGGTGTGGATTTGCAGGCGTGTGCAAGGGCGTGCCTGCAGATCTGCCGGGGGCGGGATTTCTGGCTGGCGAGGTTCTCCGGTTGGTGGAGAGCCTCCGCCAGTCATCAGCCACCATTTTGGGCGCTTCCGGATGCCATGGGACGCCGATGAGTGTGGAGCAGCGAAACGTGCTGCTCCACGCTGCGACGGACTAAGGTAAGCTCCGTTTTAGCGTGGCTTCCCCCGTTTCTCCACCTGCGTGTGGAAAGGGCCATAGTTACAGTTCCAAGCCCATCCACACCCAAACAGTTACTGCTGCAGTTATGAATTTATAACAAGTAACTGTTTGGCTTTCTTTCTATTGAAAACTAAATAACATAAATAGTTAAAGGTGGTCATGGAATGTGATAAGCCACTGGCCAGTCATATAAAACATACTGAAGCGGTAAGGCCATTGTAATTATCAAAATATTTAAAATAGTTATGCTGTAAAAAGCGTGATGTTATTATCCTTTGCTGCCATTATAATTGTATTGTACATCGTCATTGTCATTGTCATCATTTAATTATATTTATTTAAATCCTACTTTTTTCCTGGAAAGGACCCAAAGCAGCTTATGGTAATTTAAAAGAACTTAGTTAAAAATCACAGAATATAAAAGTTAAAACCCAAATTAAATAATCAGATACAAATTAAAAAAAAGTTAAAATGCATAATTTAAATACAGACATTCATAAATTCTAAGAACATCCAGCACCTTTCATCAGCCAGGCCACAATCACATTTTTTTGATTTTCAAACAATAAAATACAAAAAAGAAAAATGATAATACCTAAGCACATCGATTACTCATACAGTCATACATGCTGTCCCTCCAACTTCATATACTTGTTATCTTCTATAACAGGTTTTCATTTTATTTTTATTTGGTCTGCAGGTTAACCGGATCTTTATCTTATATATAAATAATTTTCTAGATTTCACTCTCAATGATCTGAACGCTGAACTTATACTCTACTTGTTACATCTGTACTCAATATTTTAAAAAAATAATAATATCCCATATCACATATTCAATGCCACTTACGATCACATATTAAGTGCCTGTTGAAATAAAAAAAATGTCTTTGCTAGTCTATGGAACGGAGGTTGCGTCCCTGAGCCACCAGTAAATGCTCAGTCCTGCTGGATCACACAGTTACAATTAACTGCTCAAGTGAGCAAGCCAATTCACGGCTCCCGAGAAAGAAAGCTTTCAGCTATGCAGAGTCCCTAGTTCGTTTAGCCTGGCGAGAGATGTCTTCCCATATGGGGATCAGCCATATCGTGAGCTCTTTGGAGGAAAAAAGGATCATGTTGGAGGTTGGCAGCAGGTTGGATTCCCAAGTGTCTGGGTATTTCTCTTTTGGCCCTGACTATATGGGTGAATGGCAGCCCAATTCATCAGATTTTTCCAAATGAGCTCAGAGGAGCTCGTACACGGTGATTTAAATATCTGGCAACCAGCCCCCATATAGCTCATATTTTCCAGTTCATGGGAGAGAATGCCATACAACCATGGGCATTCTTATGCATTTATTTAGATTCTGTCGGCCTTATCTAGCAGGTTTAGCCTAGCCTGTGCAACATAATTCGAAGCAAAATCAGGTGGGCTTGACAGACAGCAGATTCAAGAAGTGAAAAGTCTGCAAGACCGCCCCTCCCCAGCTAGATGCAAAGCTGAGCTAGAAAGAACCTTCATGCTGTGTGGCTTTTCTATGTGTGTGGAGTTGGCATGCATGGACATACACTGGACCCTCTCCCTTTGCACTCTCAAGAGGTGCAGGCTACAAAAAGGTATGTCATACAGTTCAGTTGGACTCAGTGGCTCTAAGTGCTTGGAGCCAGTGTTGACTTGTCCACCAGATATGCCCTTACCTGGGCAAGGGGTAACTTAGCCAGGGTAGTCCATGCACTGGGTAACTTCCCAGTTAGACTACTGCAATGCACTCTACGTGGGGCTGCCCTTGGAGATGACTCAGAAATTGCAGCTAGTGTAAAATGCATCAGCTAAAACATGTTAACACTGGTTTTGCAGGCTGCCAATATGGCTCAAGACTAAATTCAAGACTGCAGGAATAACAGTTAAAGCTCTAAACAGTTTGAGATCTCAATACTTGAGGGAGTACCTCTCTCTTTACATGCCTGCCTTAGAGGTGAGGTTTGCCTTCTGTGTCTCACCAGAACGGTCAATACATTGAAGGATGACATGAGACAGGGCCTTCTTCGCTGTGGTTCCCCAGTTATGGAATTTGTTTCCCCAAAAAGGCCTGACTGGCACCTTATTGGTATCATTTTAGAACCAAGTTAAAGCATGGCTTTTTATTATTGCCTTTGGGGCCAAGTTTATTTGATCTAATGTACACATGTGGAATTATTTTAAATTGTTTTACTTGGTTTTATATTGTCCAGTTTTAAGTGATAAATGATTTAAAATGTTTGCAGCCTTTTAAATTGCTATTGTTATTGTGTATGATCTCCATTTTGATTTTGTGATACACAACCCCGAGATCTTTCAAAATAGGGCAAGATACAGCTATTTTAATAAAACAGAGAGACATGCAGAAAAGTCCAAGGAACATTGATGATAAGCATCCTAGACTACAGTTTGAGACTTCTTATATGATTTGTGCAAAAAACAACTCCCCCTCCCCATCCACTGGAAACAGCTTTCTTCTTGCATGAGTGCTGTTTTCGGCACAAAAATTCCTGCACATGAATTTTGCACAGAATAAGTCCTCAACTGCAAATAGTCTTCAAAAACTGTGCACTTACTGATTACATTCTCACATGGGAAAGAAATTGGTTAAATTGCTGATTGCTTCTTTTGAGAATAGAATCAGGCCATTTCTGCACTGGACTGTTACAGTGCTATTATTCCCCTCCCTAAACTGCAAATCATAGAATCATAGAATGATAGAAATGTAGAGTTGGAAGAGACTCCAGGGGCCATCCAGTCCAACCCCCTGCCATGCAGGAACACCCTCAAAGCAATCCTGACAGATGGCCATCCAGCCTCTGCTTAAAAACCTCCAAGGAAGGAGACTCCGCTACACTCCGAGGCAGCAGATTCCACTACCGGACAGCCCTGACTGTCAGGAAGTTCTTCCTGAGGTTCAAGTGGAATCTCCTTTCCTGTAGCTTGAATCCATTGCTCCTTGTCCTGGTCTCTGGAGCAGCAGAAAACAAGCCGGCTCCCTCCTCTATATGGCATCCCTTCAGATATTTAAACATGGCTATCATGTCCTCTCTTAACCTTCTCTTCTGGAGACTAAACCCCGGGATTCCATTGGATGTTGAAAGTGGAATAATAGCACCGTAAGAGACTAGTGTGGAAATGGCCTAAGTGAGGAATTGCATCCTTGAATAGTCTTTCAAAAACAGAACCGAGAGCTGAAATCCCACAGCCTTCCTGGATGTTCTTGGACTGTAACTCCCAGTAGCAGCACTGGCTGGAATAGCCAATGGTAAGGAATGTTGGGAGATAATGTCCAGACACCCTTGGAGTGTCCCAAATTGCCACCCCTGAAATAAGAAGACGCTACAAAATTGAGAAATGTGGATTGTAAAATGGGACACCTGGCCATCTTGCTCATAGCTAATGGTGCAAAAATGACATAGTGAAGGGGGGGGGATTTATTCTATTTCACTAGGCTAGTGTTTAGAATACTTTAGATATCTGCTGAGATCCCCGATTTATTGGTGTTGTGTATCTCATTGATTCCTTTGTAACTGTAATTTGAGCTATTGGTTCCAGGTTCCAAGTCTGTAGAGTGATCAGGAAAGGTGTTCCCCAAAGTTCCTTCTCTTCTTCCCCAAGTTTGGATACTTTGGACCATAAATACCAAAATCCTCTGCCCAACATAGTCTGTGGATTTGTGACCCTGCAGTTAAAAAAAAAATCACTTTTCACAGCTCTGGTATGAGATTACATTATCTCTCATCTAAGAGATTTTGGGTTGCGATGCATGACTCTGCTTCCTTTTATCTTCAGAAAAACCGTTTGAGGTAGGTGAGGCTGAATAAGTAGGGGAAAGAAAGCTTTAGGGAAGGGGCTTTTTGGAATACAACTCACACAATCCCCCAAGCTAGATTCTGAGGGCATTTCCACACTACACTTTTATAGTGCAATTATTCCACTTTCAACATCCTAAGGAATCCTGGGGTTTGTAGTTTCGGGAGGGGGAACTGCAAACCTCAGGATTCCATAGGATGTTGAAAGTGGGATAATCACGCTATAAGAGTGTAGTGCGGAAATGACCTGAGACTTGCAGTCCAAAAAGCAACTCTTCTAAGCTATGGCTCCACCCAACCCCCCATGCAAAACTGCAGATTCTGTTGCAATGGAGTTACAGAATATCTTTGACACTTTTTCCTACTCCCTCTTCAGTGTGGGTAACTTGGTAGTTAAAAATTCATTTCCCTCCAACATAATACAAATATTACTTTTTCCCCCAGGCGGGAAACTGCGTGTATTGATTTCTGCATGGCAAGGGGAGAACATGGCTCTCCCACATGTAGCTGGCAGAGCCCATTGCAGTGGCTGAAGAACCAGGGAGGTCTTTGCCTTGGTGTGCAAGAGCTTCCAGAAAAATCCTTCATTCCAAACCTTTCATTCTACTGCCACCTTGTGGGGCTGGAGGGGGAAAGTCACCCTCCCTACAAGGAGGCATTCTGATTTGTAACTTCCTTACCTAACATTTGTATTTGTCAGACTTAATTGGGTGGGTTTTCAATAGGTGAAATTGCCCGTGCTCTTTCTTTTGGTTGTTTGGTCCAATGGCATTGTGGGTCAAGATGGAAGCAAACAAGTGGTACGGTAGTCCCAGACTGCATACAGATATTGGCTCCCTATTAAGGTTAGACAAACAAATGTCTTTTTTAAATTCCGCCCCCCTCCTTATTTGATGGCGTGTTTGTAGCTCCCTGGGAAAGGGGAACCCTTCTGCATTCCTGGGGAAGTTCCCAGCCTCTTAGTAAATGTCTCAAGCTGTTGGTAATCCCGCTGAAATGAGATACGCCACGGGCAGCGTGCATGTTTCCGCTGGGTTGGGAGCATGCATGGCAGAATTCCCCTTAGTGGCTTTGCCAGCAGATACAGATGGATGCTCGAATAAACTTTCTCTCTCACTCCCCCCCACCCCCCAGTGTAAATTCCAAATATTTCTTTCCATGAGACGTCTCAGGGAACTTGGTAAAACTCGTAATGGCTTTTAACAGCTTTCGGGAATCAGCCTGTTCTTCTCCGCATGGATCTATTTTCCTTGAAACTCCAGGCCATTCAGGATCTTGCATTAGTCTGAATTCTTTTCAAGAGTCTGGATTAGGTCTTTAGAGAGGCCTTCAGTTCTTCATACATAATGATGAGATCCTGGAGGCCATCAAATCTTCTTTGTTCCTCATGCTAGTGAAAAGAGTGTTTTCCTTACCTGTGGTGCCATGGTGAAGTTTTGAAATGCAGGCATTTGTCTTTTTTGTTGTTACCTTGCCATTTTGTGCTTTTAGGTTGACTCCAACTTATGGCAATCTTGCTATATGGTTTTCTTGGGGAAGTTTCTTCATAGGGGGTTGTCATTGCCCTCCTCTGAGGCTGAGAGTGTGTGACTCGCCCATGGTCACCCACTGGGTTGCCGAGGCCGAGCAGGGATTCGAATCTCGATCTCTCAGAGTCTTAGTCCAACACTCGAACCACTATTCTATGCTGGGTCATGGGGTTATCATGTTCCAGTTCCTCAGATCCAAGCATCAAATTTACATATCATCACCAATTTGCATCTTGTGCAAATTAAGCACATGATGCATTGCATTTGCTGCTGCATTTCAGCCTTCACATCAATCCTTCCTATGTTCTCACAGGGAGCATATTTCTGAGTGATCATTCAAAAGGCTCCTGCCCTGTTCAAAGACCAAAAAACTAACATGAAACTAGTCTTCCCCCAAAATGTTATCTTTTCTTTGTCATTATTGGAATCCAGTCGCTGACAAACCTAAGATTCACATCAAAGATCTATCTTCCCCTTTCACATTTTCCTCGCACCTTCTTTCTCAGAGTAACACCAACAAGGTTGCCATCTCAGGAGACAGAGCACTGGAAGTGAGAAGACCTCCACTGACGTTACTGCACCACCACCACCCTATCCCTTGTGGTACAGTGATTCTTCTCCCTTGCCACACCTCTTGCCACTGCAATGCCTCCCTTGCTTCCTCTTGGCACGTAGTTGCAGCACCTCCTACACTGCCTTCTGTCCCTCCCGTTCACTTGCCTCACATGCCTTCACCATGCCTCCTTCACTTGCTTCTTGCATTCTGTCATTGCATCTCTCACTCTCTCCTCCCTTCCTTATTTACTTGGACTACCATAACACCCTCCTTGGCACCATGGCTCAACTTGAACCTCCCTCCCTTTCTTCTTTTCCCCTGCCACTGCACCTCCTACCCGTGCCTTGTCCCTTTGCACTGCCTCTTTCTACTTGCACTCCATTGCTAAACTTCAGACCTCCCTTCCCTCTTTCCTCCAACACTGCATCACCTCGTGCAGCCACACCACCCTCCCTTGCACTGCCAGTCCTTTCCTCATAGAATCATAGAATCACAGAATCATAGAAATGTAGAGTTGGAAGAGACCCCAGGGGCCATCCAGTCCAACCCCCTGCCATGCAGGAACACCCTCAAAGCACTTTCAACAGATGGCCATCCAGCCTCTGCTTAAAAACCGCCAAAGAAGGAGACTCCACTACACTCCGAGGCAGCATATTCCACTGCTGGACAGCCCTGACCGTCAGGAAGTTCTTCCTGAGGTTCAGGTGGAATCTCCTTTCCTGCAGCTTGAATCCATTGCTCCTTGTCCTGGTCTCTGGAGTGGCAGAAAACAAGCCCTCTCCCTCCTCTACATGGCATCCCTTCAGATATTTAAACATGGCTATCATGTCCCCTCTTAACCTTCTCTTCTGCAAACTAAACATACCCAGCTCCCTAAGCCATTCCTCATAGGGCATGGCTTCCAGGCCCCTCACCATTTTGGTCGCCCTCCTCTGGACTTGTTCATGGCTTGACTCAGCTTGCACTCACACTCTACTTCTCTCTCCAGCCCCCCCCACCGTCACGTCCTGATTCCAGAATATGGACTCTGACTCTGAAGCAGGGTGCATGCATCATGTACAAAACTTTTGATTAGAAATCCCAAGAGATAAATAAAACAATGAGAAGAAACCGCCAATGTAATAAAGAGATCTATTTAACCTTGAATCTAAGAAAATTGGGATTGAGTAAATCAGAAGACTACATAATAATAAAAAAAAAAAATTAAGAGCTGTACATGTGGTAATAGCATTGGGGTGGAAAAATAAACAATGTTGAGATAAAAAAAATTGGACGCATTATATAGCGGAATCTCTCCTGTTTGACTTTCTAAGGGAAAGGAAAAGGAGATATAATGGGCAAATAAATGCAACCAATTGGTGGAATAATTGGGGCTTCTGGGTTGAGAAGTTTAAAGGTGAAAAGGGGTATAAAGAAGTGGGAGAAACTACTGATAAAAATCTTCCACATTTTACCCTTTAAAGCCATCGATGGGGATTGGGGGTGGGTGGGAGAGAGGACTGGCAAATAAAAAAATTGTAATTTGTAATTTGCAATATGTAATGTGTTGTAATATTGTATGTTCAAAATTTAAAATAAAATACATTGCAAGTTTTTTTTAAAAAATGAAACAGGGGACATGCCAGGACCTGCTGGCATGCTGGCAGTTCCACAGACAGAACAGGGGCGGTGCCAGCTCCACCAGAGAGCCCTGCCCCTTCAGACCTAAAAGATAACTCACCTGTATCTACCTTTATTGAGCACAGCCAACAATGTCTATCCCAGAGAATTCATAACTGGCAACAATTACTCAGGCAACAGCTGTGTTAGGCTGATGACCTATATAGCTGCCACCCTTCCCCTCTGGGAGTTGTAAGAGCTTATCTGACCTCTTTGTTTGCTGGATGCCTTGCTAAACTCCATGGGCAACTCTGGATTATCTTGACTGACTTCAGACTCCCTTGCCTTCGAATTCTGTTGGACATTATTTTTTACTTCATGCTTACTGAATAAAAGTAAGTAACAAGCTGGGAGCTATTCAGTTTGTTTTGTCTGAGTCATCAGCTGTGCTGCTTGAACTGAGATATGACAGCCCCCTACTTCCCCCCACTTCTCTCCGTGGCCCGCGTCACTTCTGCTGTTGCCTGCCTGCCTTCTAAAGAAGCACTGACTGTACAAAAGCAGCTGGGGCAATTTAGACAGAGGGCAGGTGGGCAGGGAGGGAGGTGAAGGTGGTGAATTACAGTTCCTGCAAGATGAAGAATGGAGGAAGCCCATTTCCTCACTACACTCTCATAGTGCAATTATTCCACTTTCAACATCCTATGGAATCCTGGGGTTTCCAGTCAGCACCTTCCGAAACTGCAAACCCCAGGATTCCATAGGATGTTGAAAGTGGAATAATCGCGCTATAAGAATGTAGTGCGGAAATGGCCGAAGAGAACAAAATGAGCTGGGGAGAAGTAATGGCAGTGGAAGCAACAAGGGTAGTGGCAGTGTCCGGGATCAGGGAGGAGGTAAAGTGGAGTGTTGAGAAAATAACGTACTAATTTATTTTTTCAACATATGTTTTCTACTTTCTTGGAACTCCGAATCCACCCAAAGCATTGTATTGGTGGATCTGGGAAATTTAGGGATATTTCTCATTCTTGATTATGCAGCAATTTTACATGGGTGTATAAGCAGTTGTGGCTGCTGGCTCCTATATCATTTCCTCCCATATCCCATATCACAGGTTGTGGATGAATAAACCTGAATTCTTTGGCAGTAACATCTATCTCAAACAGAGCAGGAAAAACAATATCTATTCCAGAGAAATAGGGACAATCTTGTCCTCTGCTGCCCACTGGTGGCCAACGATGGCAAAATTAATTTATGTTCTCTTTTCTCCCCACTTCCTGAGCCTGAACTTGGATATTTATATTATGGGAGGTGATGAGAATGTTTTCACATTGCATTTGTTCTGTTGGATGGTTATAACATCTAAGAACCGTCTGTCCCTCCTCCACACGAATCAGTCAATTGTTAGTGGGATAGTCAAACAAGCTACTCCCTGGGGCAGAATTTGTTTAAAAAAGCATTGGCTCTTTGTGGCTTCAGCATCATGCCATGTCATGTTGAGGCCAGAGGGTTGGACTCCCATGTCAGTTTTAGTGGTGCTGGTGGTTTTACTGAAGGCTTTTTGCTCTGCACTGTTATAGTGCTATTATTCCACTTTCAACATCCTGTGGAATTCTAGGGTTTGCAGGTTAGGGAGGGGCTTTCAGAATTCTTAACCAGAGAGCTCCTTGGCCTCAGAAAACTACAAACCCCAGAATTCCACAGGATGTTGAAAGTGGAACAATAGTTGTGGAATAATTGTTGTGTGCCTTCAAGTTGTTTCCAACTTACAGAGACTCAGAGGCAAACTTATCATGGAGGTTTCTTGGACTGAGTCTGTGTGACAAACTCAATATCACACAGTGTTTTTCCATGGCTGAAAAGGGAATCCAACCCTGGTTTCTGGGGTTATAGTCCAACTCTCAAGCCATGACACCACTACTCTGGCTCTCATTTAAATTATAGCAATCGATAATATAAACGAGGCTATGCAAACTATATGTCTGTGATGCATTTCCACCATCTTTGGTGCAGCGAGAGGTCATCCGATCCTGGTCTAGTCTTCACTGTCAGCAGAAAATGTTGGGAATGCTGGAGGAAGGTGAATTGCGCTTCCTTCAACAGGGAGGATAGAGTACAAACGTATTTACTGTACACTTTCAATACATCTTATAAAATTATTCATGCTCTCCTCCATCCTACACTAGAAATGATGGCCATTTCACATTTGGTTCAATAGAAGGGACTTCAAGTTTCCATCATTCTTTGGTTGTGCATGTTGCATTCTCTCATGCCCCATAGTGTGACTTTTTGCTATAGGATGACTTCAGGTTCCTCAAACCAAGCTCATGGAAGACCAGCCCACATCGCTTGGTATTAAAACAGATCAGGGGCTCCACTGCTATCAAGAAAGATGATGATCAAGTCTTTCCTTCAAGGTTCAAATAGCTTGCTTTCCAAATCTGGGATGGTGGTGATCAATGGCAACTTAGCCCCAGGGAACAGAGCAGAGGTGTAGCTGGAAGGGAGGGCAAGATGAGTACCTTTTCCCACAAATACAAATTCTGCCCCCTTATGAAATTTTCCTTAAGTCCCCAAATTTCTAGCATAGCAGAGAATAAGATGTTCATTGTTCATTCCTAGAACTCTTCCATTTGCTCTGTTCACATTCCCTTGGTTACTTTGCCTGCCCCTTTGCACAGCTAATGCTATGCTAGAATGGGGTAGTGAAAGAATAATTCATTTGGAGGGGCAGAATTCTTATTTGGGGCAGTGTCCTAATCTTGTCCCCACAGCTATAGACCCTTGGAGCAGAGATGCCTAAAAGTGCGGTCTTGGAGAGTCACCAGAAATAGAGTGTTCATCTTGCTGTGGATGAAAAGCTATACATAAGTAAGCGAGTTCCAGTGAGACTGATGCCCCTCAACTGTATTCTGGGTGGAGCTCTGAAGGCTTAGTTCTGAAGCCTTTCCCTTCTAAGCATGGAAGATTGAAACAACTGTATCCAATTGTGATATCACACCAGTCCAAGGTCCATCGCACTAGGGCCACACAGTCTCAGAAGCAGTGGAAAGAATGGTATCCACCCCAACATTTATGGGAAAGTGTGTGCACAGAAGTGTCATCTTGCCAAGTAATTGCCCAACCCAGTTGTGCACGTGGTTGCTGGTCACATAAATCTCTTGCACTCCTCATTACTCAGCTGGTTGCACATCCCAGTGCAATTTGCATCCCAGTAATTTGGACAAATGTCCTTGTATGGGCTCTCTGGTCCCATTCTAGGGCATCTTCTGCTCCAGCTATTTGTTTGTGAGATTTCTGGGAGTCTGGGTAGTGCAAAAGCAGGATATTATCACAATACCACCATCCTGTTCATGTTTCCCAGAAATGGGCAGCGAGAGGCATATTGCCTTTGATAACTCGAGGAAATATATAGGTGTCATGAGTAGCACCAGTTGATAGCCTTATCTGCCATGGCCAGGGTGATGTTTTTGTGGCTGAATATTTATAGCTCCACCGCTATGTGGAAATGTGTTTCTATTTGCTTTCTATAAACATGAATGTCACAGCAATGAAACCCAGAGCAAAAATATGAAAATAAAGAGGCAGGGCTATGCAGACAGAGCTCCTTCCATTCTTGCTGCCTCCCACTGAGGTGAAGGATACGTCCATGGATTCTATGCTAGCAGCTGAAGGTGTGGAATTGCTATAGGTTGTGCATTATGCTTTGAGTCCAATCACCAACAAGGTGCACCACCAAAGAAAATGTGCTTGTCTGTCTTAATCCAACACCCTTGAGAGTGAACTCTTCTGCTTTCTCCTATCATATAGCTTCCACCAGTCTGAGGAATTAGACCTGAAGAGGATTTTTTCCCCTTTTCCCTCCTCTTCTCCTTTTCCTTTTGAGCCATGTCTCTTTTAGATGGTAAGCATGAAGGCATGAAAGAGAGGACAAGGCAGGTGCCCTTTTTAAGAGTCTACCTTGTCATGCCAGCTTCACTTGCTGAAATACCCTTTTCCACTACAGCTATTAAAAGGACAAGACCCCTGTCCTATTTTTCACAAAAACTAGAGACCATCCAATAGAATCTACAGAGGGGAAAAAGACACATCTCCAGGTATTCAATGGATGGCTGCTTGTTTTGGTTTTTGTTTGTTTTGGAAAAAGTCCAGTGCATTTCAGCCTATATGTATGTATGTGTGTGTGTGTGTGTATAATATATGGCCTTCTTCATAAAATATAAATATAAAATTAAAAATTAAAAAGACAAAACATAATCATTTAATAAGATATATAGGTTGCAGCTCTCTGATCTGAAAACCCAAAATCTAAACACTTGCAAAAACTGAAACTTTTTGCCTCCAACCGACGACTTCTGCCTTTGAGGCTGCAACACAGTTGCTCATTCATCTCTCAGGTGTGAGGAGTGCTGCAGCCACTGCCTTGAAGGTATAAGCAGGAAGCTGGTGGCAAAAAGAGAGACACTGGGGATCTGAGTGCTGAACAAGTAGAAGTGCTGGGGATGCCACCTCAAAGGTGGAAATGGGCAGCTGGCAATGTCCTTTATAGGTCAGGGCTGTGCAGCTGATAACTCAAACAAACAAATTGAATAACTCACAGCTTGTTACTTACTTTTATTCAGCAAGCACAAGGTCATAATCATAAATAGAGTCTGACAACTCCTGGAGGGGAAGGGCAGTTTCTATATAGGTCAGGAGCTTAAGCCAGCTGTTGCCTAACTAATTGCTGTCTTCTATAAATCCTTTGAGATCGGCGAAAGTTCTCTCTTTGCTGTCTGCACTCAGCAAGATTAGGCATAGAATCATAGAATCATAGAGTTGGAAGAGACCCCAGGGGCCATCCAGTCCAACCCCCTCCTACGCAGGAATAACCATCAAAGCATTCCTAACAGATGGCCATCCAGTTTCTGCTTAAAAACCTCCACAGAAGGAGACTCCACCACACTTCATGGAGGCAGCTGATTCCACTGCCAAACAGCTCTGACCGTCAGGAAGTTCTTCCTGAGTTGGAATCTCCTTTCCTGCAGCTTGAATCCATTGCTCCTTGTCCTGGTCTCTGGAGCAGCAGAAAACAAGCCCGCTCTCTCCTTGACATGACATCACTTCAAATATTTAAACGTGGCTATCCTGTCCCCTCTTAACCTTCTCTTCTGCAGACTAGACATCCACAGCTCCCTAAGCTGTTCCTCATAGGGCTTTATGGCTTCCAGACCCTTCACCATTTTGGTCACCCTCCTCTGGACATGTTCCAGGTATAGGTAAGCTGTCTGCTGTTTCTGAAGGGGCAAGACTCTCTACTAGAGCTGGAACTGCCTTCTGTTCTGTCTCTGGGATTTGTGGCACTGTAAACATGCAGGACCTGGCACATCCCCTGTTTTTCAGTCTCAGAGTCCATTTCCATGATCTGGAAGCAGGGCATGACAGGCAGCAAAAGAGAGAAAGTGAGGTTCTGAGAGCCAAGGAAATAGGAGTACTGCAGCTACCACCTCAAAGGAGGAAGTGGGCATCTGGCAGCAACAAGAGAGATACTGAGGATAGGTGAAATGGCTGCAGGTGTGGATTCACACCAAGCACTAAGCTTGCATTTCCACCACGTCACAGAACCTCAGTCTCTCTCCAGTCTCAAGTCTCACTCACCACACAAGTAGTGAATGAATGAAACACGAGGCTATTCCAAAAAAGATACCATATTCCAAAATTCAGAAAAATCTGAAATATGGGACACTTCTGGTCCCAAGTTTTTTGGATAAGGGAGGCTCAACCTGTATTTAAAATTAAAAATCACAATCATATAATAAACCCAACATAATATATCATTTTCATGTGGCCTCCCACACATGTGCACAGAAATGGATTTTTTCCAGCAGTGCATAGGGGAGGGTAGTTCAGTCTGTCCCTTGTTGAGCCAATGTGTCTCTGAGCAGACTTCGTACAGACGCCTTGCACCCCACAGGGATCACTGCTGCGTTTTAAAGTGAGTCCTATTATAAGTTTGAAATGCAAAGTGAGTATGAATTTGATGAATGATATTAATGACACATTTAATGGAAACTAAGAAGTGCTACACTTTGCCATATCAGGGGCTGGACGGACAGCTGTAAATATTCATTTCCTTTTAAATGTGCAATCTATGGAAAAGCAAAAAAAACCCCAACCCCTATGGAACAAGGTGATCAATCTTGATATGGTTATATAAACAAAACAAATGACTTAATTTGTTTCAGGTTACAAAGAGCTGGGCTTCTAACAGGAGAGGATTTGTGAATTTATATAACAAACACAGTGCTACCGACACCAAATTACATCTCAATCAATGTTAAAAGGCAACTGACATTTTCCTTTTGATTTATGGATTAACCTTTACATCTAATACAGTCTTAACATTTATTTTCTTTTCATCAGTTCCTGGTAGCGCCGCAACCCCAGAGTTCATTGTAAGGAACTGACTAAATTAATAGCTTTTCCTTTGACACACACACACACGCACACACCATGGCAAAGCCGCTAATGAAAAGTCTTGTGTTCTACAGTTGATGGATGTTCATATTTACACAAATAAGCAGAGCTCTTGCGCCACAAATATCACGGAGTTCCTCGGGACTTTCTCCAGAAAGTTAGCATCAGGCACATGGCCATGGGTAATCCTGCTTAATGCAAATGGATTACTTGTCTACATAAAGTTATATCAGCGGCCTCTCGTAGCCCAAAATACAGATGATTTTCTTTTTTTCCAGAAAAAGTGCTATCTTTGATGGGTAGGTCTGATGTTCCTTGGAGGAACTCTCAGGCAGTATCCAACACTTGTTGGGGTCAAGAACAGTTCAACAATTCTTTCTACAAAGTCCCAAGGAAATCAACAATAGTGAGCAATAACGTGGGGCTCAGGCCATTTCTGCACTAGCCTATTATAATGCTACATTCCACTTTCAGCATCCTCTGGAATCCTGGGGTTTGCGGTTTCGGGAGGGCCAGAGGATGTCGAAAGTGGAATCGTAGCACTAGAACAGGCTAGTGCGGAAATGGCCTCAGATACAGTAGTTAGAGTGAACTGAATGTGCCCCTTTTGTAGACACAAGACTGAGGGCTTTTCTGCACTTGGTTTTTAAAACGGGGTGGTGCGTCCTCCCACGAGGACGTTTGCATTTAGGGGAGAACTGAGTTCGGACTGCTTACCGTATGTACGGACTTCAGCCCGCTCTGGAACACCCATAACTGGTCGTTCACCGTGCTATTGAAAGTCCGATTGAAACAGGACTTTCAATAGCCCGGCGTACCCCAGTCCATCGCTGGGCAAAAATATAGATTTGCAGGCTTGCGCCAGCGTGAGCTTACAGATCTTCCGGGGCGGGCTTCCAGCTGTCGAGCTTCTCTGGTTGGTGGAGAGCCTCCACCAACCGGAAGCCTCCATTTTCGTCCCCAGAGAGTGCATAGCGTGGCCATGCGCTGCTCCGGATTGGTGTGGGTCGTTGGGGGGGGGAGTGGGCCAGTCTGGTGAGTAATGGACTGCCCCGTTTTCCCCCCAAAGTGCAGAAAAACCCTGAGTTTAGTTACTTCTCCAGTCCTTTTCCAGCCTTGTTTTCCTAATACACAACAAGCTTTGCACAGCACCCTAAGTAAATATCAGCTGAAATTCTGTTAGTAAGTATGGGTTACATATGCACATCTCTTTTTGAGTGGAGTGCAGGGGGCTATTCTATAGCTTCCTGCACCCCATCTAAAACTTGTCCCCAGGCAGTTAGTCTTGGTAGAAGCAATTGGTCTTGGCTCCAAGGGAAAGAGAAATGAAGGTACAGTCCATCTGGGAGTGCACCCCATTTCTTTCCTCTCCACAGCTGGGACCACCTGCTTCTCCTTTCTTCTCCTCTTCCCCTCCCCATTAGTAAGCATCAGTTATCAGCAATGTCCCTTCAGGGCTTGACAACTGGGCAAGGTGGAGTGACGGCATGGAACTCTGAAGAAGAACCTTTATCCTTTGTGTGCTTGATCCAGAATCTCAGCAACCTTATCCTGCAACGGGGTTCCTACAATAAAGCCTGTCTCCTTCATTTCTTCCAAGCTGGTCTTTTGCTGCATAGTCAACTCTCACACTATCTTGTATTAACCTCCTTTTGGACTTTTGTTGGAACGACAGTGGAATCCAGTGTGATTGAGAAGGGACAGTATCTTCTCCTCATCGCAGCCCTCCTTGCACACCCTAAAGCTGTCTCTGGAGGGGCGGGAAACCATCAGAAACTGGTTTTGTGAAGGCTTTGAGGGCCGTGGAAGGAGGAGAATTAAGTACTGTCTGCTGACACTGCAGCCCCAGCACACGTCGTGGATCTATGCGTTCAATGGCCAGTTAGAAATACATACAAAAACAATTATGAGCACACCAGCCCATAAAAATACTAATAATACTGCTCTTGCTCGTATCTCATTTTCATTATGTTCCTAAGCTGCTGTTAAATGTCATTATAATTTTTTGTCCATTTGCTTCTTCTGAAGCATGTCAGGGTTATCCATGCAATACAGAACCTTTTCTGAAATTGGTTTATTTCTAGTCTTTGGTTGTGTTTACTCTTCTCCCCATCTCCTTCTCTCTATGTATATGTATGCAGGACGACAAAGCCAACGTTCATCCATCTATTGTATCTTTAGAGTTATAGAAGTTTCTCTAGATACTTGCATGGCAAGAGAAGGCTTAGGTTCCAGCATTCCGGGCATGGCATTTTTAGTGGTTGCTCCCAAACCTTGGAAATCTTCTCTAGGGAGACCAGGTTGGCCCCTTTCTGGGTTTTCAAATGAGCTACATGAAGCTTGGAAGAACTTCAGCTGCTTGAATAGCTCAAAATGACGGACATTTTCTTTCTTTGGAAGCATGCCTATGAAGATGGCACCTCCATTTTAAAAAATGTGTCCCTACACTACTGAGGAGGAAGGGTTAAAGGATAAGCAAGAACCCAACAGAGCCCAAAGAGACTCAAGCACTCAAGCAAGCATCACCTGGGACAGGAAGTCCTCCTATACTTCCTGTCAAGCAGGATCCAATCGACATAGAATCATAGAGTTGATTCTATGAATCATAGATAGAATCATCACAAGGCTATTGAGTCCAACCCCCTTCTGCCATGTAGGAAGACACCATCAAAGCATTCCCGACAGATGGCCATCCAGCTTCTGTTTAAATAATCTCCAAAGAAGGAGACTCCATCACACTTTGAGGCAGCCCATTCCACAATCAAGCTGCTCTTACCACGAGGAAGTTCTTCCTAATGCTTAGGTGGCATCTCTTTTCCAATCCAAATTTGCAAAAGTCAAACCTGCGAATATGGAGGGATGACTGTACTGAGAGGTGGCTACCTGCAATTCCATGATGGACCACAGGGGCAGCTTCACTGAAATTCCACAAATCAACAAAACTCTTTCTATCAGGGAGACCACAAAGCACAGACTGTACTTCAGTTCCTTAAAAAAGAGAGAGAGAGACAGAGAGAGAGAGAGTCAACAGAAGTAAATGAGTTAAAGAAACTATTGCATCTTGAAGAATATGTTTGCTTCTTCATTTTTTTTTTTTCTGTACAGAAAACGGAATGTTTACACAACTCTTCCATTTCAGACTTCCTTTCTTTGTTGTGTCAGGGATTAAGACAATTTCACAGGCAAGCCTGTCCAACTTCTTGGCTAGCGTCCGTATGGCAGGAGTGCGGGAACAACCCTCACACCATACAGCCCTTCTTTGTTTTCTGATATGTTTAGCCATGAGGTCAGAGGATGCATTTTTCTCTTGTGAATTGATCAGATTTAAACCCTACATAAAGAAATTTATATATTATATATATATGTGTGTCTGTGTGTTAGAAAAAAGGCAGGCCCAAGGTATCATGAGGCTTGAGAAGGACAACATGGATCCCTTCCCCTATTTCATATACGGGAATGGGTCAGACGAGAAATTGAATTTTACTTCCAACATTACAACAGCCTTGCTAGCAAGAGCGTGCTGGAAGCGGAAGTCCCCAAATAGTCATGATCCCAAGTTCTGTGAAGACCAGATCTTCTACCATTTCTGAGGACAGCAGGGTCTCTTGGGGTGGAGGTGAGACCAGCTATATGATGGCTTGTTATTGTGTGCCTTTGAGTTGCTTCGAACTTATGGCATCCCTCAGGTGAACCTATCATGGGGTTTCCTTGGCAGGATTTATTCTGAAGGGGGTTTGCCATCGCCTTCCTCTGAGGTTGAGAGAATGTGATGTGCCCAGTGGGTTTCCCAGGCTGAACAGGGATTTGAACTCTGCTCTCCAGAGTTGTAGTCCATTGCTGGTGGTACCCAGCATGGTACCCAGGTTTATCATCTAATTTCTCCCTGTTGCTCACTAATCAAGCCTCTTGGCATACCCTTCAATCTTTCACAGAGTAAAACTGGGACGCAAGTGGCCAAACAGCATCAGAGTATAGTCCAAATGATAAAAGTTATGAATGAGGAAGAACACACAAATTAGGAGGGGCTGCAGCAGTCTGCTACTGGGAAGAGCAAGGTTTTGCCCCTTTAGTGTCCTCACCTCCCTACTGGGTTAATTACATGCAAACTACTGCTACACTTTGAACTCAGTTTGCAGCACCTGAAGTGAGCTGAGTGCAAAGGGGGAAGTGGGAAGAGGAGAGAGAAACTGGGATATTTTAAAAGCAGTTGGAAAAGTGGGATGACAGAGGATTAACTGGGACTGTCCCTGCCAAATTAGGACAGTTGGAAGGAACACCTTAGTACCTGCCTGCTGGCTAGCAGAACAAACGCTGCAACGGAAGGACACCAACATTCATCCCAGGAGCAGATCAGAGCAATACAAGGGGACTATTCACCCTACAAAACTGTAGCACTATTATTCCACTCGGAGTTCCCTCTTATGGAATTGTGGGGTTTGTAGTTTAGAAAGGCAACCGCTAGCTAAAAATTTTAAATGCCCCTTCCCTACACTGCAAACCCCAGGATTCCATTGGACGGAATCATGGCAGTTAAAGTGGACTCGTAACATGATAATTATGCAATGTATGGCAATGTTTGCATGATGAGTCCAAGCACTAGATTACCTGCCTCTGCCTGATCACAGGGCTGGCTGGCGTTCTCCATGCCACTAAGGTGATGAACCTATTTGACATTTCACTCTGAGCTTCCAAAGATCTGTCCAAAGTGCTGAACTCTATACCCCAAACAGGTTCAGCACCTTGGACAGCCCCTGTAAAGTCTCACCTAAAACCTGGAGTAGATTCACCATCACACTGAAATGGGAGCACCAGGTCTCAGTACCTACTGCTCACTCAGTCCCTGTTTCAGCAGGACACTCAGATGTCCTGGTTCCTTCCACAGAGCCAAGAATTGCAGAGGAACAGCTCATGATGTGGAACCTTGAATTGGATCAGAAGGACACTGTGTTCTTGGGGGCAGATAGTAGATGCAGATGCAAGTAGCCTCTGAAATCCTTGAATAAAGGGTAGGATATTAATATTTGACCACATAAACCAATAAAATTAAGATAGTAGGTCACACTCATAGTGGCCCTGAGATCACAGGGACACCCCCCCCCCAAAATGGCATTGAATAAAAGCAATCACATTTTGTTCTTCATTTGAGAATACAGGTAAACCTCAACCCTCGTGGCTTTTTCTTAAATAGAAAAAATGGTACCTGACGCAGAAATAACATGGAAAGAATAGGGATAGGTTCCTAGACCACAAAAAGAGAAGAGCAGTCCAATATATTTCAGCTAACTTTTTATTCAAAACTAACAATATGCAGATATAAAATGAAACAACCAGGTAAGGTAAATGAAACCATTTTGAAACAGTTGAGAGACTACTGAAGGGTTACTTCTAAAATGCTTCCAAGGATGACTTTTTCCTCTTACCAGTTTCTATTTTGCTTTATGATTTCCATTTTGGTGGCCAAAGTTATAGATCTATGTCTCTATCTATCTGTCTGTCTGTCTGTCTGTCTGTCTATCTATCTGCATACTGATACTGGGGATAGTTGGTGAGGCAGGCTTATCTGCTCTCCCCTTTTCTCTCCATTTTGCTGATCAGTAAGGGATTTCTGAAAGGAGTTGCTGTTTACCTTGCTTGTTGTAGGCAGACACACACAGCTACAATAGGATCAGCTACAGGAGTATCTGAGAGCCAGCATAGTGTAGTTGTGTGAGCATTGTGGAGACCAGGATTTGATTCCTTGCTTGGCCATGGAAACCCACTGAATGATCTTGGGGGTGACACACACTTTCAGTCCCAGAAAACCCTATGACAACATTAGGGTCTCCATAGGTTGGGAATGGCTTGAAGGCACACAACAAGAATAGAATCCCACTGTTTCCCACCTCAAACCTTATTGCATTCTTTGCTGCAGAAATATTGCTGCAACCCAATACTGGGAGTGTTTTTTCAGGCATCCTTCACTGCCTTTCCAATGCCAATGCTACTAAAAAATGACCAGAAAGACAGGGGACAAGGAGTAAAAAAGGGGGACTGGGAGAGTACAAAAAGATTTTGTAAAAAGGAGCTTCTTTGTCAGAGGTTTAAAAGGTATACACATATACAGTCAGCCTGCCACATTTGCAGGTTTCACTTTTGTGGATTTGATTATTCACGGATTATTTGCTGTCCCCTCTGCTGCCTCCCTGTGCCATTTTTAACGGGGAATGCAAACCTCGTGAGGCTGAGAAACTGCAGACAAGGCTTGTAAGTCCCTATTAAAAATGACGTGGGGCAGCCGTGGAGGTGGCCGGAAACCCCCCCAGCCCCCCACTTCTGCCTTGTGAAGGAACCCTGGTGCCTCAAAGGAATCCACGGTGAATTGAATACAGTGATCATACTTTTTTTGGGTGTTAAATCTGGTTTGAGAGGGCCTAGAGTTATTCATGGTTTTTTCACTTTCGCGGAGGTCCTGTGCCCCTAGCCCTAGCGAATGTGGAGGGATGACTATATATATATGTGTGTGTGTGTGTGTGTGTGTGTGCATGTATACACATCTACACACACATAAAACAAATGCCCTTGAAAAAAAATCAAATTGGTCTCTCTCCAGTGCAAAGCACTGAGAAACTCGCTGCTCTCCTCCAGCAAAGTGGTCTGGGATCTTTACCCTGGAGAGAAACAGGCTGAAGTGTTCAAGGGGAAGGATTAGAATTCCCAAATGAAGGTCCAAGTGAACCACCAACTCCCAAGCAAGTGTGCAAGGACAACAGCCATAGCGGTTACA
Organism: Ctenosaura bakeri; assembly: GCA_948474755.1. NCBI lineage: Eukaryota > Metazoa > Chordata > Lepidosauria > Squamata > Iguanidae > Ctenosaura > Ctenosaura bakeri. The sequence goes on along the minus strand of CAOLHI010001109.1, from coordinate 333,395 downwards.
TGGCTCGAGGTTCAGCAAAACCCACTCCTTAGTTATATGCAGCCTTGTTTATACCTAGCAAAGGGCTTGGTTAACCCAGGCTGGGCGTAGAACATGGAGCCTTAATTAAGACCTCACTTTTGATCTCATTAATTTCAGCAGAAACAAAAGGCAGCTTGGGTCAAGTTAAAACAGCATTTCTTTTCCTGTACCCCCTCTTTCCCATAACAGAACACCTTTTTTTTTCCTTAATGGCACAGTAACATGACCTACCTTTGTTTACGATTACTCTCATACCACAAGTTTCAGTTCAGTGCATTCAAAGTTTATTTTAATTTTTTCCCCCTCCTCTCTGGAAGTAGCCTAAAGCTTGGAGAGAAGTAATTGCATGAAGAAGAAAGGGGGGCAGCGGATGAGAGCTGCTCATTTATAAGCCTCAGTATCACCCCACAACAGGCATTTCATTTCGTTCAAAGGAAACAGTGACTTAGAACAACAAAGCAAAGCCATGTTTCTGTAATTTACATGCCTCGCGTTTGGTATTTGGAAAGATGTAAAAAGATGTCATTTTGCAAACATTTGCCTATGTTTAATTTCATCTGTAGCAAAAACACAGCTGTAGGTAATGTACGACGGCTCCTCGCTTTTAATTCTTTTTTTTTCTCTTTCTCTTTAGCAACAACAACGGCAACAAAAGTTTCTTGTTGTCTTAATAGATTGCTGGATTTAATGCTTCAGATGAAATTAAGACGATGAGCAGGAAGGCAGAGTCAGTTGCTCATGAAAACCTTGGCGTGTTTCATCCTTGTTGAACAAAAAAAAAAAACTGAAATCAGAGGCGAAGCTTAACATTTCTGCGGTAAACAAAATGGAGAGCTAGAGCAGTTATCTCACTTTGTGGGTTCCTCTTATGCTTGTTCTTCTTCTTATATGCCTTTGAGTCATTTCTGAGGCCATTTCCGCACTAGCCTGTTATAGCGCGATGATTCCACTTTCACATCCTCTGGACCTGGGTTTGCAGTTTCGGGAGGGGCCAGCCGGCCCCTCCCGAAACTGCAAACCCCAGGATTCCAGAGGATGTTGAAAGTGGAATCATCGCGCTATAACAGGCTAGTGTGGAAATGGTCTGAGTTATGGAGACCCTGAAGTGAACTTGTCATGGCATTTTCTTGGCGAGTTTTGTTCAGAAGTGGTTTGTCCCTGCCTTTCTCTGAGGTTGAGAGAGTGTGACTTGCTCAAGGTCACACGGTGGGTTTCCGTGGCTGAGTGGGGATTTGAACCCTGGTGCCGTAGAGTCCTAATTCCAAACTCAAATAACTACATTACTCTGTCTCTCTTTCCTCCCATTTCTTCTTATGAGATACTGAATTCTTAACTCATAGCCTTTCCGCACTACACTGTTATAGGGCTATTATTCCGCTTTCAACCTCCTGTGGAATCCCGGGGTTTGCAGTTTAGAGAGGGGCCTTTAGAATTCTCAGCCAGACAGCTCTTTGACCTCAAGAAACTACAAACCCCAGAATTCCACAGGATGTTGAAAGTGGAACAATAGCACTATAACAGTGTAATGCGCAAAGTCAAACTTATAGGCCACAATCCAAGTAGTGAAGTAAGCATCCTTTCCATGCAATGTTGTCCTGTTTTGAATGCAAAAAAAGCCCCCTCTGATACTCAAAACACCCAGGAATTCTGATCTTCCTCAAATGGTGACAGGAAGTGATGCAACATTCATTTCAGTGTTGTTTCAGAGGAGAAAAGTAGGAAAGCAGGGACTTTTCTGCACTACACTGTTATGGTGCTATTATTCCACTTTCAATATCCTGTGGAGTTCTGGGATTTGTCGTTTACTGAAGCCAAAGGGCTCTCTGGCTGAGAATCCGAAAAGCCCCTCCCTAAACTGCAAACCCCACGATTCCCGAGGATGTTGAAAGTGGAATAATAGCACTATCACAGTGTAGTGTGGAAATGGCCTATGTCTACATTGGTGATATGTATGCATGTGTGTAAATATGGCTGATACCACATCTGTCTTTTTCTGAATGGGACACAGGAGGCTGCAAATAACCCTTGGCTCTTTGTCCAACCCCCTTCCCCTACCCAGGTATGAAACCCCAAAAAGGGGTTTGCTGCTTATTGGTGGGGAAGAGAGGCAATTCAGACAACAAAGTGCACCCGTTCTGGGCTTGGAGGGGAAGGAAAGGTGTATTCTGTTTGTGAGTGCACCCTCATTTCTTCTCCCTCCAGATCTGAGAACGGCTGCCTCTTCGTCATCTGAATTGCCTTCACCATCTCCTCCTCACCAATAAATAGCAGCAGCTGGGGCTCCATCCTGGGGTTTGACCGTTGCTTTGGAGAGGACATAGGTCTTCACAGGTAGAAAATTATGCTCTTACTGCTTGACACAGGTTCTCAGACTATGGCCCTTTTCGCATTGGGGCAGCTCGCGCGAGAAGGCTCCTCCGGGAGGCTGCCGTTTCCCCCCTCCTTCCTTCCGCAGGCGAAGGAACGAGGGGGAAGCGGCAGCCTCGCGCGAGCCACCCTCCCCCCCGGGCGAAGCAGGAGGCTGTCACGTCCGTCGCGCTAGCACCCCGCCCCTTTCTTCCCCAGGGGCGGAGGGAAGGAAGCGCGACCCAGCTGCCTCCCCGATGCTCCGCACAGGAGGTAAGTGCGCGTGGGCACCGGGAGCGTTGCGCGAGCGCGGGTGATTTTTGCTTTGAGGCGAAAATCAAAAAACCCGTGATCGCGCTGCTGCAGCCCCGTGAGTGTGGCGGAAGTGGGAGTGTGTCATGCAGAGCGACGCTCCCCCTCCTGCGAGGCTCACGGGGCTGTCGCACGACAGAAAGCCCGTGTGAAAAGGGCCTATATGTTCTTAGATTGCATCTCGCAGAATTCTTCACCACTGACTATGCTGGCTAGAGATGATGGCAGATGCTGTCTAGTCCTATCTAAAAGGCCTGCACATGGTCCACTGCTGATGTAGACTTTGCACTGTGTGTGCCGTTGGTCCTCCACATTTGAAATATTATTTCAAAAAGAATGATTAAAAAAAAGCATTTAAAAAAGAATACAGATTAAAAGATACACCACCTCACTTTATGCATATGCAGTTGGTCCTCCACATTTGTGGGTTGTGATTATTTGCAAGGTTCTCCAACCCCTCCCGAAACTGCAAACCCCAGGATTCCATAGGATGTTGAATGTGGAATCATAGCGCTATAACTGTCTAGTGCGGAAATGGCCACAGACATTTTGATATTTGCAAATTTTCCACTTTTGCAGGGGTGCTGTGCCTTTAACCCTAATCAATGCGGAGGGCCAACTGTATTTAATTGATATTCTACATGATATTTCCATGTAGCTTTGGGCCATCAGCACATCTCATGGTGGAGAAAGCTGAAGCTTAACAATGAGATCTGTGAAGACCTCCATCCTTTTGTTTGTCCTGAATTACTCCATAACCCAGCTGCACTGAGTGATCACAGTTTCAAGTGTTGGGAAAGTTGACCAATGAATCTTCCTATCCACTTGCCTAGAATCACGTTTTGTATACACAAACACACACATACAGATTGAGTGTGAGTCAGATCACGAAGCTGAAGAAATAGTTCTGAGTCTAGACACAATCCGGAAGTTTTCTCGCTTTCCCACCTCTTTGCAACAAGCTAATTTGTGTAAATTTGCCAGGGACCAACGCATGGCAGTGCCTCACAACTTTCTTAATGGAAACCCAGTGATCCATAAACACTTGAGCGGGAGGCGTTCGCTTAGGGGCAACGCAATATTAATGTTAATATCAGTGATTGATCCAAAAGGATTTGCAAGGGAGGCATAAAGTATTTAATTATAATTACACTGGGAATGGCTTTGTAATGGCGACGACATTTGAATAAGGTCACATCTCGCCCTCACCCTGCTTATGTTTGTCCTATATTAAATGCCATTCATTTTGAGGGCCGGAAACCTTTCGGAAGTCGTCAGACTACAATACACCAGGTAAATTGAAAAAATGTCCCTGGGTTTTTTGTTTTTTTTTGGTTTTTCGGTGGGGAGGGAGATGATTGATCTCTTTGGCAAAGGGAATGCTGACAATAAAGCAAGACAAAAATGCCTTAGATAATCTATCAAGTGACAAGGAAGGTGTTGTCCTGACCCAAGAGTCTCACAGGGGTGATGATAATAGGTGTATTCCATGAACTTAACTTGCTGTAAATTGATATTTCCCTCCCAGTGTTAACCTTTACAGGCAATTGGAACAGGTTGTATTTGTATTTTTTGGCTGTCCTTTCCAGACAGGGGAAATTTGACTGCTTAAGCTGTAGGGGATAACAGTTCAGAAGCGGACTATTTGGAATGGCTACAGGCATCCCGAATCTGGGACTTTCAAAATAATTCTGGTTCCTTCTGAAGTCCCTGATTTGGGATTCACGTGGCCGTTCCAAACACTGCACTTAGTTGGGATGGAGTTTGGAGTTTGGAGATAATATATTGGGAATGATGTGTTTGGAGTTTGGAGATAATGGAGTTTGGAGATAATATATTGGGAGTGATGTGTTATGTTGAGGTCGTGGTTGTTGTTCTGTGCCATCAAGTCTCTTCTGACTTATGGAGACCCTAAGGTGAACCCATTAGGGGGTTTTCTGGGGGCTGAGAGCGTGTGACTGTGCCCTTTTAGGAGTGGCTTAGGGAGCTGGGTATGTTTAGCCTGGAGAAGAGAAGGTTTAAGAAGTGGCATCATAGCCATGTTTAAATATTTGGAGGGATGTCATATGGAGGATGGAGCAAGCCTGTTTTCTGCCGCTCCAGAGACTAGGACACAGAGCAATGGCTTCAGACTTCAGGAAAAGAGATTCCATCTAAACATGAGGAAGAAAAGGTGGGATGAAAGAAGATTAATTAGGACTGTCCCTGCCAAGTCGGGACAATTGCAGGGTATGTACTTTGGAGAAGAGGTGGTTGAATAATGAGGTAAATACAATCACATTTTACTTTTAACTTTACCAGACCCACTTTTATTAAATTTTGGGCATGATAAGTATCAAGTTTTGATTTGAAGTTTCATTATTTTTCTGCTCTTATCTCCAATCAGTGGTTAAAGATTGGCGATATGAAGCTCTTTAAACCTTGGGAAGATTTTGCACTGAAGTGACCTCTTTATTGTTTTCCAGATTTGGGTAAGTCTTTCATGGAATGTGAGTGCTGCTGTGCAAACTGGCAGGGATCTTACATGGAGCAGATGCTCCAAGATAGATTTGATTCAGCTAATGTCTCTTCAAATAGCAAGAATAAAGCATAATGATTAACGCAATGAATTGATAAATTCCCCTGCATAAGTGAAATGGATGCCAATCAATGGGAATGAATTATTAACAGAATGAATTAAGCTTCCTTTTTTAACAAATGAAGATGGAAAGGTCTGTAGATAAGGACCGGCAGTATAAATAAGCTGGTTTGGGACACCTCATAGCAAACAATGGCTAAGGATGTGTCTGAAAGGTGAAAAGCCTACAGGGACAAGTTGGAGAAGGTGGGTAATCTGTATTGTCATGCCATGGGTGGACAATTGCACGGGGGCCTGGGTCCAATTTCCCTCTGCTTCTCTGTAGGTTTCACCCTCCCCCTCCATAGCAAGCCTAAAAACCTCCATATTTCTCTGCAGTCCCTCTCAAAATGACAACAGGATGTGTCATCACAGCAGTCCCTATCACCATTTTGAGAGGGATTACAGAGGAACACAGAGGTATTTGGGGGTATTACAGGTTTCAGGGGTGCTTTTGGAGGTGGGTTGCAGGTAGTTTCATCAAGAGAGTTATGCATGCTTTGGGTACAAAAATGCCCCCAAATTGTGCCAAAAATGGCAGGAGAGTTGGAGGCTTTCGAGGGACTGGTGTGGGGCTCTCAGGGGCCACAAATGTGGACTCCAAGGGCCACAGGTGGCCTATGGACCACATTATGTCCACTCTTGCTCTGTGCACATAATGTCAAATTACCCACTAAATGTCTGTGTTCCCCATATTTTGGACAATAAGGCTGGAATCTGCTGGTAAGTCCCAATTAGAGTAGGCCATCAAGTCAACTGTTGAATGCTGATTCAACACACTTCTGCATCCCATTGATTCAATCAGACTAAAAACAGGATTTGGCACTGGAGGAAAAAATCCAGAAAGACAACAAAATGGTCCCCGCATACAGTGCTCATCAAAGTTTTGTTTTAATATTCCATTTTGTTAATATCCCAGTTCCTTGCTGAATTAGCTCCAAGTGGAATCAAGCTATCGGTAGACTTGGTTTTCCTTTGGTAAAAGAACTGCCAACTGAAAATTGTAAATACAATATAGCAGAAAGGTATAATATGGGGAGCAGCTGTTTGTTTTTTTCTGTACGTACGGTGCCAACTTACCACACATTCAACAGTACGGGTGTGCTTCTGATAACTATTGATTAACAGGGAATTGCATATAAAACGATAAGTCACAGAAGTAGATATAAATCTAGTTATTCACATCTACACACCAGAGTGCTTAAAAATACAGAGGCATGCATTTGCAGACATAAACATGCTATCATACTGAACATCTGAGTGGTAGATTGGACACACTGGTCATTGTTGTGGGTGGAACCTCAAAAAAATAAGGTAAGAAGATGGAGTGGCATATTAGAAAAATATTAGGGTACTGGGGCATATGCCAGCTGAAAGTCAAGTTCTCCCTCTCCTTTCTAATGCATTTTGCAACTTATTTCATACCCAGTTATCATTATGTTTCAGCCAAGGTGGTGAAAGGACATCATGGCAGAAGATAATGTGACAGGACAAGTGGGGCACAGTTCTTCCATGCATCACATTTTTATGTGCACCCTTTAAAGAGGAGGTTAAAAAGGAGGTTAAGCTGCGGCTATAAGTCAGGGTTAGGTGGTCTGGTCCTTCAGATGTTATCCCATCCTGCCTCCCCATTGGCTAAATGTGGTCTTTCCAACAATAGCTGGTCTCCAATGTTGGCAGAAGCAAAATATCTACTTATGCTCTAAACTGAGCTTTTCCATTTCATCCACATCAAATGGGTCTCTGTAGTCATCCATATTTTGACCTTAATTCCTGAAGTGATGAATATTTCATTGGAAATGTGCCATTTTAGACTCCAATCCTCTGGATGCAGAGACCCAATGAACAGATCGCAGAGTGTCAAACAGAACAGGAGATTTCAAAGATTCAGAGAACTCTTCCAGAAGCTGGATTTTTTTTTTAAATCCTGAAGTCATTTGAAGAAGAGTCTTGCGTAACCCTGAACTTTGCACACTGTTACGAATGAACATCAGAGATATATATATATACTAGGAGAAATTTCAGTTCTTTGATTGCCAATCTTTAAGTAAGCAAAACTGGCACCAGTAAAAGTAAAAACCCAGGGGGCATTTTTAAAAAACTTGAAAATGTTGAGTTTTGGTCTACTTCGTGACTACACATCCTTACTGACTGTGAGTGGTGGTGGTGAATAGAAAGTGGAGAGGGAAAGGAATGGAGTATTCTGAAAAAGGCACGCTCCACATTGTAACATTTTGTCATAGATCCAGCTTTTTAGTTCCGATAATGTTGTCATTCAATTGTTGTTCAACTGGCAGAGCTCAAACGATGGTTTGGAGTTAACCCGTGCGAGACAGCCACGAAAGTCTTTGGAATGGTATTCAGGCTGATTGGAGTGGAAACAGGAAGAACGTAGCCAGAGAATGTTAGTCCAGGTCTCATTCCATGTTAGCATTTGGGGCACTGGAATGTGAATCCAGATTTGGTTTGTTGTCCCAATTATGTCTTCTGCTGAAAACAAGGATTTTATACAGGCTAAACCAGGATGGTCCTATCCATCTTTAGTCTCAACAGCATAGCCTAGCAGGTTGTGGCACCATGCAGATTTCTCCCATCCCTACCGTACATCAATAGTGGTCAATTAGAGAAGTAATGAAAACAAAGGCCATTTCCACACTAGACTGTTATAGCGCTATTATTCCACTTTCAACATCCTATTGAATCCTGGGGTTTGCAGTTTTGGGAGGGGCCAACTGGCTCCTCCCAAAACTGCAAATCCCAGGATTCCATAGGATGTTGAGAGTGGAATACCAGCGCTATAACAGTCTAGTGCAGAAATGGCCTAACTCTGGCTTTCAAGGTGCTATCCAAAGCACTGAATCTAGTTTGGGGAAAGGAATGAAGCTTGGAATGAACACTGCACACCACTGATATGGAAACCACTAGCCACCACTGCCACTGTTGTAGCCTATCGCCAATCAGCAACAAAGAGAAAAGAATATGCCAGTACTCACATCCAAGACTTCTTAGGTGGCACTACACTGACAAGATATGGTTGCTTTAAAAACATGTTCTACATGCAGATGATCAGATACGACCTAGGAGACTTAATGGACCACAAGCTGAACATGAGTCAACAGTGTGATGCAGCAGCTTAAAAAGCCAACTCGATTCTAGGCTGCATCAATAGGAGTATAGTGTCGAGATCAAGGGAACTAATAATACCATTCTATTGTGCATTGGTTAGACCTCACCTGGAATACTGTGTCTATTTCCGGGTATCACAGTTCAAGAAGGATATTGACAAACTGGAATATGTCCAGAGGAGGGTGACCAAAATGGTGAAAGGTCTGGAAACCATGCCCTATGAGGAGAGGCTTGGGAACTAAGTATGTTTAGCCTGACAAAAAGAAGGTTAAGAGGTGACATGACAGCCAAGTTTAAATATTTGAAGGAATGTCATATTGAAGATGTAGCAAGTTTGTTTTCTGCTGCTCAAGAGACTAGGAGATGGAGCAATGGATTCAAACGACAGGAAAAGAAGTTTCACCTAAACATCAAGAACTTCCCAATGGAAGAGCCATTCAACAATGTACATGTTTCCTCTGAGTGTGCTAGAGTCTCCTTCTTTGGAGGTTTTTAAACAGAGAATGGATGGCCATTTGCTGGGGGTGCTTTGAGTTTATTTTCCAGCATGACAGGAGGTTAGACTTGGGAGCCAGTGTGGTCTCATCCAACTCTATGATTCCAGGATTCCAGGACCCCAGGATACCTGGATTCTACGACTGGGAAAATCTGTCAGTATTGCTTTCTCCTTCATTGCAACTCTATTTTTTGACCTCTCAGGTTTTTTTCCATCCTACTTCTCAGAAAGCGCTGCACCCCCATTTCTCCTCCACCCAAATAAATGTTTGTCTCACTTTTTATTCCTCCCTTATCATTTCTCCCCTTTCTTTAGGATACAGATTCCCACATGGATCCTAGCAAAAGCCTCAAGCTTATGAGGTTCAAAATTCCATTTTCTGGGACAGATGAGCAGGCTGAAGGTAGTGTTTGCTATGAAACACAAAGTATGGTATGGTCACTAAGAAAGCTCTCCTCCAAATTCTCCTTCCCACATGATCCCCCCAAAAAAACTTCCCACATGATTCCCCCCCCCCAAAAAAATTTGCCCCAGCCCCAAAGAACTTCTAAAAAACACAGCAACCTGTGAAGCTGTTTTTCAAAAACGTGAGAGAACTAAGACGTTGAGTATAAAACAGCAGCTGGCGAATGAAATTCGTTTTGGCTCTCTGGTACTAGGGCTCATTAAATTAATCAACACCTCCCTCGATGACTTAATTTTGGAGGAGCATAAAACGCTGACATTCCAACAAGTCAGTAACCTTTTTTCCAAAAAAAAAAAAAAATCTAATCTAAGTTGCCTCTTTTTTTGTTGGTAAGTTTCCAACTCCATTCATAACTTATTATGTTTATTTATTAGTTTCCCCTCGCAGTGATGAAATGCTCCTGCGACTTTCCCACCTGTGAAGGGGGGGGAACCACACAAACTTCAGGCACACCTGTGGTCATAACTAACTACTAAACATAACTCAGCCTGGATCCGGTCCAATCCGTTTTAATATTAAGGAAGGAACTGACTTAATTGCTGCTATTTCCACTGCACCTTTCTTACCACATTGCAATAGCATTTTAAAACAATGATCTGCATCCTATTGATTAACTCGGACAAGAAGAGATCCATTGTATGCATTATTGAACGGTGAGTCAATGCATCGGTAATCCCTTTGATTGAACGGACCTACGGCAGCTGGGAACAATCGGATTTAGGTCTACAACCCAGATTCTACCAGCCAGAATGGGAGTTGTAGTTTCCAATCTCTGCTTGTTGCTTCCTTCGTCTACTGCTCTCAACTGAAACTGAACTGGAATTCAATATGGGACTTGAGATCTTTCTGCACTACACTGTTATAGTGCTATTATTCCAGTTTCAATATCCTGTGGAATCCTAGGGTTTGCAGTTTAGGGAGGGGCATTTGGAATTCTCAGCCAGAGAACTCTTTGGCCTCAGTAAACTATAAACCCTGGAATTCCACGGGATGTTGAAAGTGGAATAATAGCACTATAACAGTGTAGTGCGGAAAGGCCCTGAGTGACCTCGCCTGCCCTGCCCCCTTGAAACCTGATGACAGCATCATTCAGCTGTGCCGTGATCACTCACAAAGCTACAGGAAAGGAGATTCCACCTGAACCTCAGGAAGAACTTCCTGACAGTCAGGGCTGCCCGGCAGTGGAATCTGCTGCCTCGGAGTGTAGTGGAGTCTCCTTCCTTGGAGGTTTTTAAGCAGAGGCTGGATGGCCATCTGTCGGGAGTGCTTTGAGGGTGTTCCTGCATGGCAAGGGGCTGGACTGGATGGCCCCTGCGGTCTCTTCCAACTCTACGTTTCTATCATTCTATGATTCTACGATTCTATGAAAATGGACCTCCTTTCATTAAGTGAGTAGCTGTCATGAATGCAGAATAGTTATGTAGATTTACCCATCTGTAACAGTGGCAGAGCTTGGAGTGTGTGGAGGAGGGGCAGATCTACGATGTGAGGGGCATGGCCACTGTGCGTGGGTGTGTGGCTGCGGTGCATGGGGGCATGGCCAAGGCATGCGGGGGCATGGCTAGGGGCTAGGACGCATCAAAAACATTGCCGCCCAGTGCGAATCGCTCCCCCGCCCTCCTGTCCCTGTGCAACTGATCTGTAACTGTTCTGTATTCACTACCACTGCCTAGTCACACTTGTGACAACGACCCGACTTTACTGGGCATCGGCTGTCCAGAGAAGGAGGTCCTGGGGGAAGTTTATGCAACTGCATGTGGAACAGTGAGAAACACCCACGGAAATGCTTTGTGGTGGGTGAAAATGGCCTGCAGAAACGTGCGCCTTGGCACAGAATATGCATGAAGATAATGAGGGAATGAACGCACCAAAGTGGGTAGGTCAGAAGTGTACACAAAACGCAGGGGAAATTTTGTGCAAACTTTCCAAACACCATTTGCACAGTGTTGCAGAGGCAGACGTAAACTAACCTGAACTAAGAAACCAACAGTAGAAAATCAACCAGTCCTCACCAAGCCTGCCCCAACAGGAACTGCATTTCTAAGCACACCAAGGGTTCCTCGCCACACCTTTCAAGAAGTATTAGAATACTACTTAAATATGTATATATTTTTTTTAGTTGCTGAAGTTCAGAGACAAATGGAACAGAATGGGATAATGATTAAATACATGTGATGAGAGCACATGCTGGAAATACATGGATTCATCCATCCAGCCATCCCTAGTCCGAATTAAAATTTAATCCACTTTCCTGACCTTACTTGACAGACTTTCACCTATAGTTTCAGTGCTTCTGGATGCAACCACAATTTAGCACAGTACAACGCACAAGGATAAGCAGAAAATACAATGGGCCCATGTATCTTTGCCCCACTTCCCTTAGTCTGTAAGATAACAAAACAGCCAGAAATTCTGTTAATATAAAAAACAAAACTTGGAAAAGTTAATTCTCCTAGACTTTATCTCCCAGAAATTCCTGGTGGTATAGCCAGGATTTGACAGTTTGTAGTCCAACCAGCACTATATTTACTGGCGTATAAGACTCACTTTTTCCCTGAAAAATACTGCTTGAAAATGGGGTGCATCTAACACGTCAGTGTGTCTTACACACCAGTAAATAATACTTTCTGCTGTATAAATGGGTGTATCTTATATTCCAGTGGGTCTTATACAACAGCAAATATGCGTAATCTTCCCAAGCACTGGAATCAATGCTCCACTCTCACCTCAATTGTTTTCTAAAGGCTGATTTTCTCTGCAGACGAGGGGACTTTTGGTGTGATGGATGATACATGTTGACTAAAATGTGGGGAAAGGCAAAACCGACAGATCTGATCAACCCAGGCAAAGGACTTCGAATTTTTAGGCTCTTGATTCAGTTGGATAGCTATCCAGAGACTGGGTCCATGTGGGCAGAAGAGGAAAAACCACTCTCTGGTCTAGGTGCCATCTAGCCAAGGGGACATCAGATTTCCCAAGCTATTCTTTAAGAATTAGGTGAGCATGTTGTACAAAACTAAAAAATTTAGAACATGAATTTCCCTGCTTAGTGGCAACGGGTGACAGCTGAAACTTATGCAGATTCTTAAACAAGTCCTTCATTTTTTTTTTAAAAAAAAATCTAATGATGACTCAGGACAGGCCTGGAATTAGCCTCTGGAGCCCTCAAAGTGCTGCTAAGTTTCTCCCACGGCCCACTGTTAACAGTTGCTCTGACTTCCTGCCCTTTAAACATTTTGCTCCATCTTGGAATTCTGATTTGTGCCAATCGGCCAGTCCTAGCTTCTGTTTGAGAGAAACCAAAATGGCACCTGGACCCGACTGCTAGGTGTCAACTGGAGCATAGTTGCTGTCCCTCACTGGTAGTGAAGGTCAAAAGAATCAACCAATGGAGGAAAAGGTAAAGGGCTGCCATGTAGAGGAAGGAGAGGGCTTGTTTTCTGCTCCAGAGGCCAGGACAAGGAGCAATGGATTCAAACTGCAGGAAAGGAGATTCCACCTGAACCTCAGGAAGAACTTCCTGACAATCAGGGCTGTCCGGCAGTGGAATGTGCTGCCTCAGAGTGTAGCGGAGCCTCCTTCCTTGGAGGTTTTTAAGCAGAGGCTGGATGGCCATCTGTCAGGAGTGCTTTGAGGGTGTTCCTGCATGGCAGGGGGTTGGACTGGATGGCCCCTGGGGTCTCTTCCAACTCTACATTTCTATGATTCTATGATTCTAGGTCCACTAGAAACTTCATTGTGAGCCAAATGCCTGAGATGAAAGGCAAGATGATGTCCCTTCTCTGGCCCGTCTATAGAAGCCCCATGGGCTGGCAGTTCAATCTTCCTTCAACACTGGCAAGGGGGTAGTTTTAGGAGAACCATGGCATGTGGTGTGGCTTACATATAGCTCAGGAGAGAGCTGGGTGCTTTAGGAGAAGGAGCTTGGAGGTTCCTGCTGATGCTCCCAGACTCTGTAGCCTAAGATGGCTGCTTTATTCAGGGCCAGCTCTGAAGGATGTCTCTGAAAGCTGGAGCCAAGCTGTCATAAAATCCTTCACCAAGTCCATAAGTACTGTAGTTGGATAATGGGAGGCCGACAGCCTCACAACGTCGATTCTCAAGATCAGTAGCTGGATGACATGACATAGTTGTCCATTTCCCAGGAATGGCGGGGGCAAGGAGTGACACACAATGTGGCTACTGGGTGAAAACGATGGCAACCGGTCTCTCAGTTCGCCCTCCCTCCGCACCAGACTTCACATTGTCCAAAACTGAAGGTTAATCTGCTGAGACTCCAAGAAGTGTTGCTTGTGATCTTGCATGTGATAGGGAGACCTCAGCACAGGCAGAGGGTCTGGAGAGGAGAGAATGTAATCAATGCTAAATTTAATTTCAGAGTCAGATTTTCCTACGGAGGAGCTGTTTAGACTCTCCTGGCTGACGGCGGTGTTTGGGAAAAGCTCACGAGGCTCCAGAGGTTTAGGCTGGGATTCCATTCTCTCGCCGGGAGAGGAGATATTAGAGAAGGCAGAATCCAGGGGGGATAATGCGGGCAAGCGACCCACCTCACTGCTTGACCTCTTTTCTCTGGGTTCTCTTTTAACGTTCCTCCGCCTTCTCCGCCTCCTATAATTCCCGTTCTCAAAAAGATCCAGCATGGATTCACATCCAGACGCAAAGCTCCAGTAATTCCCTTTGCCCTTGTCGTTGCCTTCTGTCCGGGGAACCTGCATCGCGTTGAAAAAGCCAGAATTCACTCAGTGACTTCTTAATTTTTATTTTAAGGCAGGGGTGGGAAACATGCCGCCTTCCAGATGGCGAGGAACTACTATTCCCAACAGGCTTGGGTCATTTCCGCACTACACTGTTATAGCGCTATTATTCCACTTTCAACACCTGGGGAATTCTGGGTTTTGTAGTTTACTGAGGCCAAAGAGCTCTCTGGCTGAGAATTCTAAATGCCCCTCCTTAAATTGCAAACCTCAGGATTCCATAGGATGTTGAAAGTGGAATAATAGCACTATAACAGTGCGGAAATGGCCTTAGCCAACATGTCCAATGGTGAGGAATGCTGGGAGCTGAAGTTCAATGGCATCTGAAGGGGTCCATGATTACCAGCACCCCTCATTTTAAAGCATATATACCATCTGTCTGCAAGCAGTCACATTTCAGCAAGACATCCACCCCCATTAATCTGTGATGGATGTGTCTTGCAAGGCTGGACTGTAATGACACAATACAGAAGACAAACCACTCTGAACGAGGGATGAAAAGAATATTCAAAAATAGTTAAAAACCTGGACTTTTTGAACGAGAAATCCCTGAAGGGAAGAATCCTGTATTGACAAGAATCTTCACAGTTTGGGACTTATTCTGCACAAAATTTGCACATGGTTCTGCTGGGCAGAAAGCAGCATTTTCTACAGAGGAATCAGATATTTTTACACAGCAATATTATTTCTGGCACAGAAAATGTTGTAGTTTGAACTTATCCTGGGCAAAATTCTCCTATGATTGGTTTAAATAGAAAACAGCATTTTCTGTGCAGAAAATAATATTTCTATGTAGGAATATTATTTTGTGAGCAGCAAATGCTGTTTCCCTGCATAGAAAATGTTGTTTTCTGTGCCAAACCACCAGGTGAAAATTTTGCACAGAATATGACCTGAATTGTGAACAGTCTTTGAAAACTCTCCAGGGGAAAGTGGTAAATTCCTTATTGGTTCTCTTGAGAAGAAACTGAATGAATAGTAATATTCCTACCCTGCACACGCATTAGAGTCTCCTATTTAATGAAGATGGCTCTTCAGATGTTCTAAGTGTGAGCTGCAGCCATTCAGAACAGGTTGTGGGACTGAATCAAGGCTAAAATTGGAGCCCTGACTGTTGTGCGTGTGCGCTACAAATCCTGCCGTTTCGACATCTGTGTTCATTTAAATGTACAACTCATGTAAACATATATGACAAGCTGCTGAATCCCAGGCTCTCTAATTATAGAAGTTGTAGGCTAGCTCCTCCAATTTGCTGTGTACTAGCTTACACTGCAGAACCGTTTTATGTCTCTTTCTCTTTTGACCTTTTAGAGGAGCAGCTAAGAGAATGACACCATACTTTACACGATCTCCTTTTAATCACCCTTAATCTTCCTTCCCCACATTCCTGACTTTGGATACTGGCTTTCCAACAGTGCCATGGAAGCTTATTGGGGTTTCTTGTTGAAAGACGAGCAACAGATTACTGGAAAGACAGCTTCCTTTTCATGACCAATTTCTACTTTGCAGTGAAGACCACAAGGGGCTGCTGGGTTCATTCTAATCAGACATGTCCAATGTTCTCCATATTTCTTCCTGGACTTTTGGATTGCCAAGACAAGCTGCTCTCTTCTCTCCCTACCCCAGTAGTGGAATCAATGAATTGTGAATGGAAGTTCTCATGAACTTATTAGCTGAGAACTACCTATGCCGCTTGTGGCTCTCCAGATGTTGGTGAGGCTTTCATTGGTTCCAGCCAGCAGAACCAATGATGAGGAAGGATAAGTCAGGTATCCTACCAACAACTGGAGGATCACAAGATGGCCACCTGCAATGTATACTGGTTGGTGGGGAAACCTCAAAGTTTCAGCCGAGGTGGATTGTCCCACATTACCTGGTCAGAAATATGCCTTAGAGCTTCTGTTTATAAAACATGTGCTCCATCTCTCAGCAACATTCACATTGTCTATGTCCGTTTTCTCCCCCTTCCCCATTTTTTGTGCATGGCACCTCACCAGTTCATTTCCCCAAATATCTTGATTCCTTTATATTGATTCCTTTACATCATCCCTTCATAAAGCATTGTGCAAGGTGGTAGTAGGTACCTCCTTGCAGAACATTTGTGAAACACCAGCAAACACCCCCAAGAGGATTCCAGCTGTAAACTGTAACTGGGTGGTGACTTTTGCATCCATACTGCTGCATTGTCAGAATTCTTGGACCAAAAGTCATGTTTTTTCCCTGGTTGGATTGTTAGCATCTCCCATTAAAAGGGTCTGGTGGCTGGTCATTGGAAAGATGGCTGGAGGACCTCTTACAGCTAGAGAAACAACACCAGGTGAAGGGACTCAGGTGTAAACTGACTTGATGCACACTCCTTCCACCACAGTTTAGAAACCTTGGAGGACTGCTGAGCTGGGTAGGCTATGCATCTAAGGGGAATCTGGAAGCCCCAACATAACTTTTTAAGGTTCTGTTTTGATAACAACTCTGCTGTTTGTCTACAACTCCTGAGCTGATGTACAGATTGAAATGCAGTTTCATTCCAGGGACTTTCCAGAGATTGCTGCATGTATCTCCACCCTGGGAGGTAAAGTTGGTGACTCCACAGGGCAAGGCTTTTTCTGCACCAACAACCAACAGTTATGGAACTCCTGCATAAAGAAAACCACGCTGGCTCTGTCCCTTTTGAGCTTTTGGTGGGCAATGAAAATTGCTTTATTTTCTATGGCTTTTGTCTTTAAACCTAGGATTAGTCTTTGGGAATATTTAAGTATTAAAAATGTGTGAGTTTCTTGTTTTGCAATTTCACAATTTTAAAGAAAATTGTATTTGTTTGTTTCTATAGAGTGACTTTTTCCCCCTTGTTTTTAAATCTTGTTTCCCTCATCGTACCGGGAAGCAATAAGGAAATATTTAAATAAATGAACAACATTTTTAAAAAGTATCTGTCCTTTAGATTTAGCACTTTTCTGATATTTATGATGAGAACTTTGGCTAAAAAAATACACATACCCAAATGCATTTAAAATGCATTGTGGAATGAAATATGTTTAGAAATGTCGATGTTCAGATGAAAATGCATTGATAAATTCGTATTTTTAAGAAAATACTTTCCAAAGTGCCCCATGACTTTTTTTTTTAAAAAAGCACACAATGGAGTGCTAATGTGGAATTGTAATCTGTGTGGTGGATTAGGATTTTGGGAGACTAGAGGTCAAATCTCTGCTGAGCTATGGAAACCATTGGGTGATCCTGGGCAAGTCATACTCTCTCAGCCTCAGAAAAAGACAACGACAAGCCCCATCTGAGCAAATCTGGACATGAAAATCCTGTGATAGCTTCTCCTTAGGGTTGCCGTTAACTCAGAAATGGTTGGAAGGCACGCAGCTTCACAACAACAAGAAGCAGCACAAAACAACAGAAGTAGGATTGGACACATTTACATATTAATTCAGGGATAACAGACACTGATCAAAAATAGAGAGACTCTTATACCAGGCTGGATGGACTGCAGGACTAAGAATAAATGCTCTGTGCTCTCTTTAATTGTTATATTCCACAAAAATTGGCAAACATTGAAGTGGTTTAGGGTAATGTCTTTACAACATGTTTGGAAATACAGTTCACAATCCAGTGCTTGGTCATTTCCACATTACACTGTTATAGTGCTATTATTCCACTTTCAACATCCTAGGGAATCCTGGGGTTTGCAGTTTAGGGAGAGGCATTTAAAATTCTCCTCCAGAGAGCTCTTTGGCTTCAGTAAGCTACAAACTCCAGAATTCCACAGGATGTTAAAAGTGGAATAATAGCACTATAACAGTGTAGTGCAGAAATGGCCCTTGTTCTGCAACAGGCTGGGCATCCATAGTCTTGTTTCCTGAAGTGGGTTGGAGGACAGAGTTTGGGAAAGTGTTTATTACAATGCCCATAATCCTGGACATGCTGCTTGGGGATTCTAGGAACTGTAATCCAAATTGCAAATTTCAAGCTTTTAAAGAGAGGCAGCGTGTGGAAGCAGTGTGAGTATTTTCTATGACCCTGGAGACAGGGCCATGGAAGCCCACTTGGTGATCTTGGGCAAGTCACACACCCTCAGCCCCAGAAAACCCAGTGATATGTTTGCCTTAGGCTGCTGTTAGCTGGAAATACCTTAAAGGCACACAACAACAAGATGCTTTCAAAAGGGGTGGAATCAGTCCATTCTGCCAGGCATTTGGGATCTTCTTACCTTGACGAAGCAGCTATTGAGAGAAAGGTTGTGGCGAATCGAGTTCTGCCAGGCACGCTGGTTGGTTCTGTAATAGGGGAATTTCTTCATGATGAAGTCGTAAATCCCAGACAGGGTCACTTTGTTGGAAGGGCTCTGCTGGATGGCCATAGCAATCAAAGCAATGTAGCTGGAAGAAAAGAAGAATAGTCAAGCTGTTTTCTGCACAAAGATGTTCATATCTTGGGCATATACATAAAGAATAATCCAGCATCCTTGAAAAAAAAAATTAGAACCAGTTACATTCAGTGGGTCAGACACACTTACTAAGTAGTAATTGAACACAATAGGTATTTAGGATTGTGCAGGACTAAAGACAAAAGTTGCCTAAATACTTGGATCCTGTCTGATCTTGGAAGCTAAGTGGGGTCAGACCTGGTTAGTACTTGGATGGGAGACCGCTCATAAATACCAGGTGCTGTCGGCTTAATTTCAGAGGAAGGAACTGGCAAAACCACCTGTGAGTATTGAGGTGGTTTTGCCAGTTCCTTTCTCTGAAACTGAGCCTACAGCACCTGGTATTTATTAAATTAAATGACATTAAGAAAACCCTAGGAAATTCATGGGAGCACCATAAGTTGACAGGCCACTTGAAGACACACCTGCACAAGTAAAGATGTTTAGAATTGTTTTATGTGTTCGCTACAGATGATTCCCACTGAAATCAATGTGATTAGATAGCCAATGCTCACGTTTATTGATTTCAGTGGGAACGCTATGAAGTACAACTGACTCACAGCACAAAGTTATCTATGTGTTGTTGGAGGATGCTTTGTAGCTCACTGTAAGGGTGTTTGGGCTGACTCAGGATAAAAGCCATTCTGTTGAATGATGCTGTCAGAGCTGTCCGGCAGTGGAATATGCTGCTGCCTCCATGGAACGTGGTGGCGTCTCTTTCTTTGGAGGTTTTTAAGCAGAGGCTGGATGGCCATCTGTCGGGAGTGCTTTGATTTAGAGAGCTGGGTATGTTTAGTCTGCAGAAGAGAAGGTTAAGAGGGGACATGATAGCCATGTTTAAATATCCGAAGGGATGCCACGTAGAGGAAGGAGAGGGCTTGCTTTCTGCTGCTCCAGAGACCAGGACAAGGAGCAATGGATTCAAGCTGCAGGAAAGGAGATTCCACCTGAACCTCAGGAAGAACTTCCTGACCATCAGGGCTGTCCGGCAGTGGAATCTGCTGCCTCAGTGGAGTGTGGTGGAGTCTCCTTCCTTGGAGGTTTTTAAGCAGTGGCTGGATGGCCATCCGTTGGGAGTGCTTTGAGGGTGTTCCTGCACGGCAGGGAGTTGGACTGGATGGCTCCTGGGGTCTCTTCCAACTCTACATTTCTATGATTCTATGATTTGATGGGTGTTCCTGCACAGCAGGGGGTTGGACTTGATGGCCCTGGGGTCTCTTCCAACTCTATGATTCTATGCTTTCCTAAATTCTCATAATATTTCACATTCATCACTCCTGGATTCCTTTATTAAAGCAAACATCATCATCACATGCATCATTCTCCCTAACTGATGTATATCATGAGTACTGACCTTTCCTCTAAGATGTTCATGACTGCATTCTACTAGGCGTGGAGACAAGGGGGTCGGAGAAAATGAGGGCATTTTACCCCAAATACAAATTCTGTCTCCTGCATTGAAATCTTTCTTTGGTCTCCAAATTTCTAGCTTTGCCAAGAGTGAGACACTGAAAACCCTTAACAGCTGGAGTTCTTATATTTGCTGTATTCAAATTTCGCTTAATCATTTATTTACTCTTTTTTTTCGGACACCAAAGAAGCTAAGTTCTAAGTTCCTACAGTGCTAGAAATGTGAAGGCGGAAGGAAAATTTCATTGCAGGCAGAGAAATCTTCTTTGGCGGAGGGTAACGTCTTCATTTCAGTCCTCCGTAGCTACATCTCTGCATTTGGTGTTTTCTACCCCCTATTAGAATAAAAAAAAACAACCCTGCAAGGTAGATCCAAGAAAGAATGGGGATTTGAACCCAGGCTTCCAAACTGCAGTTTTAAACTAATAGACTAAACTGGCTTTTATATTACAAGGCTGAGGGAAAGAAGACTGACCAAACTGTACATCTTAGCTGATCAAAACTTTTGAACTTGTGGCTTCACGCTCTGAAAAATGGTGCCACTGGGCTCGATCCATTGGAAAGCACTGTCTTTGCTACTGATATCTTTTGAGGTAGTTATTTTTACCATTGAGGTCTATGAGTTTGGTTACTTCAGAGCAACCAACCAGATAATGTGCTAAAAGTGTATTACTTTAGAAACATAGGTCAAAAGGTAATGGAGGTAACATTCCTTGAGAACCACAAGTTGCTGTCTTTCTTAACTTTGCTTAAGTTGGGAATTCCTGACAATTTACATGCTAAGATATGTGAGAGGGCATCCAAAATACATTTCTTGAAGTGAAGCACCTAAATTAAGAGAAATCTTTTTCTACAGCGTTTTGGATTCTCCCTCTGCAAACTTTTGTTGCAATTATTGGCACGCCATCTCTCGAAAGAGATATAACCAGTCTCCTGATAAAGTCCCAGGAAAATGTCCCTACTTAAGTATGCATCAAATCACAAGGTTGGAAATGCAGTCTTTCTTTTCTGGCAAGTGAAACCGGGCTGTTTTTCTTAGTCTCTTAGGGAGAAAGAGCTTCAATTTTTTTCCAAACATGCCCAGGCAAAGCTTTGTGACTTTTCAAAATAGAAAGTTTTGCAGATCTGAAACTCCTGTGGCACACAATTGTTCTTGCGTGAGAGTATCATGAGCCAGTAGTTAGTCACTTCTGTTTTGGCTAAATATGTCTCTATTCTACCCAGGTTCACCTGGATATACCATGCATAGTTGAGTTCCATAGGATTAATTCATGTCCATAAGGACTACAACCTTAGTAGAACAGTTCATCTTTATGGCCACTAATTCTGTTCCTTTTAATCAACATTGGTGCTGATTAATCAACTCAAATGGAACTGAGACTTAATAAATTTTTAAAGGCTAATGCAATAGGAGGTAAAAAAAATCAAGTGTGAGAAAGAGTTTTTCCTTCCAATGACAAGTGATAAGCTTTCATTGTCTGTGTGCCATCTGAGTAGCCCTCTGTTTCCTTCAGCATCACAAAGAACCTATCCTATACTTCATTGATCTGTGTCAGCTGATTAATCGGTGAATTGGCTTTAAAGGGAAATGATCAATCTGATAAATATCCTGCAATCGGTTGAAAGACCTCATTGAATTAGCCGATGGCTTACAGTACTCTGATACTTGGTGTTATCAATGACAGCTTCATCTGCGTTATTAGAAGTGCAGCCTTGTTAGTCTGTTACTGTAAAAATGATTTGAACGATTTTAAATGATTAAAAAAGGGTTTTTATATTTGACATGAGCCTGTGCAAACTGCAACTGCCTTACTTCATTGGATGCAACTGAAGAAGCAACCTGCAGTCCCCAAAAGATCAAGCCAAATTAAACTTGTTCGTCTTTAATGTGCCCCATGACTCTTTGTAGGTAGTCATTTGGCATTTTGTACAATTAAGGCATTTTTGCACGGAAACAACAGAACGGAGGAAGCGATACAAACTTCAGAAAAGGAAAGTGTGCAGAGAAATCACATCATTTCGAGCCACAGTTACATAATTTCTAATGCTAGCTTAATTATATATAATTGTCTATTATACCCAAACGCACACATGTATTTAAACACACACCTCTGCAAGTTGCATATTCATAATAGGTAAACTCTTACACGTTGAGAGTTTAAAGCAATTCGCAATGATCTTCCAAATAACCTTGTGCTCCACCTCATTGCAATTATCCCGAAGCCACCCCGGCAATTCTTGGGTCAAAAACCGAATCGAGGGTCAATCCTGTCAAAATGCCCCCCCCATTTTTCAACAGTGGTCTTTAACTAATAGCCAAATTGTAGGAAATTCCACCCCCCCACCCATCACAACAAACTATCTAAAACCATTCTGTCCAGTCTCCTTTCTCTGCTACCCACCTGCCAAGAGGCGAAAGGTTTACAATCCCCATGGAGGGAGTCCCCCACAAACTGACCACATGCAGACAGAGGGGAGAAAAAAAAGGGGGAGACTTTGAAAAGTTGAGCATACCTGTACGCCGGTCTGGTGAACCTCTTCTCTTCGTCGGAGCTACAAGCCGGGTAGTCGTCCCCATCATAATTGAAGCAATTATAAGGATACTGACTGTTGTCAAACATTTTCCTGGTTGCTTTTGGGCTCCTGCGGAGTGGGAGAGGGAGGGAAGCGAAGTGATGCCGTTTCCTTGGTCGCCTTCCTCCTCCCTTTGCTTCCACACCCCCTTCCCTTTTCCTCAGCCTCCTCTCTCCCTCTCTTTCTGTCTCCCGCACATGCTAGAGATTTCCCCCTTCTTCCCCAACAGTCCATCTCTCGGGATAGTCTTGGTGGGTTTGTTTTTTTCCACCCATGCACCCTCTCTCTCCCCCTCCCACCCTCCTAGAGGGAGGAAAAAAAGAAAACCCAGCAACTAACCGATTGCAATGTGGTAAAGGTCCCTCCTGAACCTTTGAACTTGGGTGTATACAGCCAGTAGCAAAGAGCCGCATCTCTCTGGGTGGTCCTGGCCTAGGAAGGAGCGTGGAAGCCTTTCTTGCCATCCGGCGTACACAATGTGACAAAAGTAAACAAGGCGAGGTTAACAACTCATCCCGCAAGGCTCCTTTTCATAAACTCGAAACTTGGAAGAGGGGCCTTTGGCCTCTTCTTTGATGAAAAAAATAAAAAATGATTTTTTTTTTTTAAAGAAAAGGGGTTCGAAAATCCAAATCCTTTACTCTTGCAAGAACCGATCCTTGGAGGGAACAGCGCAGGGCAAAGCGCCGTCCTGGGATTTAGCATGCAACAGCCCTGCCGATGGAGAGCAAATTTAATTTCTGGGACAGAAGGAAGGAGTAAAAGCAGGAGCGGGGGGAGAGAAAAAGAGCCTCGGTGCATTCAAAGAGGGCAGAACAGAAAGATTTGAGGGACTACTGTCAAGGAGGGAAGCAAAAGGAAAATAGCTGTAGGCACGAGAGCTCCTTGTGTGGGCTTTGATCTGGCGGATGAATTAGACTAATAACTCTCTGTGTTGGCATCAAATCCTGTAACAGTTTGATAGTCCTACTCCCTCTTCCTCCCCCTTGCTCCTCGGTGCTTTGGAGTGGTTTCCAACAAGTGAGGTAAAACTAAAGGCAGATCATTCAACGGTTTCATTATGGGAATGGAGGAGGGGGGGTTCCCTGAAAGGTGTGTGCCACATGATAATTAAGTTATCTGAAGACAGCCATTCCCTCCAGGAAGTTGTTGCTGGGAGAACGGTGAACACATGGATGCTTTTGTTTTGGGGAACAGGTTTGCTGAGCTGGAAAATCACTGGGAACGAGAAGAAAGTAGCATGTCATGTATGGCCGGGTCCTAGGTCTCTGTTTTCTCAGGATCAGTGGGAGGAATCTCAGAGTGAGAACGCTGACATGTAAAGTGTGTTGTTAGACCTGGTGTTTTCCATTTCATGGGCACAGGCCCGTGGTTAATAATCTGGGATCCATAGATCCCTGGGGGTCCACAGAGCCTTCACAGAGGGTCTTTGAAGCCCTGCTGCTGGACACCAACCAGTGTTTGAGTGAGGATTTGAATCCCAGGCCATTTCCACGCTCACTGTTATAGTGCTATTATTCTACTTTCAACCTCCTGTGGAATTCTGGGGTTTGTAGTTTACTGGGGCCAAATAGCTCTCTGGCTGAGAATTCTCAATGCCCCTCCCGAAACTGCAAACCCCAGGATTCCATAGGATGTTGAAAGTGAAATATTCATGCTAGAAGAGTGTAGTGCGGAAATGGCCCTAGCCTCCTGGTGGATGAGTTGCATTTGAGACATGGCCATTTCCGCACTGCAATCTTATAGCACAATTATTCCACTTTCAACATCTTATGGAATCCTGGGGTTTGTAGTTTCAGGAGGGGCCGACCAGCCCCTCCCAAAACTGCAAACCCCAGGATTCCATAGGATGTTGAAAGTGGAATAATCGCGCTAGAAGAGTGTAGTGCGGAAATGGCCATGCTCCTTTTCTGTAGTGTAGTCAGCCTCTTCCTTGGCTGCACTGAGGAAGGAAACACTTGATCGCCCTTCCGCCTTTCCTGCATGGCCGCTGGTGACACAACCGTTGCGCGACAGTAGGCCATTACTGGATTTTTTTTTTTCCATAATGGTATACCACGTGATCACAATGCCTGGGGATGCGAGAGCAGCGGAACCATGATGAGATTGTGCAATGGCATGCATTGCGAACTGGCAGCAACGCGTCCCCGTACTGAGATAGCGATGTTGTGCGGAAAGGGCCATAGTGACGTGTCCCTCTGAGTAGGACAGTGAATCTACCCTATGCTTTAGTTCAGACTTTAAAGGGAGCTCTCCAAGGTGCTGAACGCTGTTATCAAACTGGGTTCAGAGCTCCTTTAAAGCTCTCCCAAACCTGAAATGAGTCAACTGGCCACCAGAAGTCAATTGACATGGAACTGACCAGGTAAAGGAACTTTGCCTGGCGACACAATGCCAGGCTCCATAGTCATAGAATCATAGAAATGTAGAGTTGGAAGAGACCATGGCCATCCAGCCTCTACTTAAAAACCTCCAAGGAAGGAGACTCCACTACACTCCGAGGCAGCAGATTCCACTGCCTGACAGCCCTGACGGTCAGGAAGTTCTTCCTGAGGTTCAGGTGGAATCTCCTTTCCTGCAGCTTGAGTCCATTGCTCCTTGTCCTGGTCTCTGGAGCAGCAGAAAACAAGCCCTCTCCTTCCTCTACATGGCATCCCTTCCAGTATGTAAACATGGCTCTCATGTCCCTTCTTAACCTTCTCTTCTTTAGACTAAACATCCCCAGCTCTCTCAGTCTATCCTCATAGGGCATGGCTTCCAGGCCTCTCACCATTTTGGTCGCCCTCCTCTAGACTTGCTCCAGACATGCTCCAGTCATGTCTACTGTCATCACGTGGCTACAAGGGGAGCACCTATTCTCCCAGTCAACAGTTATCCCCTACACTTGTTCTAAATGAATGTCAACATGGGTCTTTGGATGTGTGTTATTGAAGGCAATTAAGAATCAAGGCTATTACCGTATTTGCTGGCGTATAAGATGCACCAGCATATAAAACACAGCGTATAAGACACACCTCATTTATATGTCAGCAAATACTATTTGCCAGTGTATAAGACACGCTGATGTATAAGACGCACCCCATTTTCAAACAGTATTTTTCAGGAGAAAAAGTGAGTCTTATACGCCAGCAAATAGAGTAGATGCTTTCAAATGGAAAACTGACGGGTGACCCTCAACTCAAGAATGGTTACTGAAATTATTCGATATGGATATTTTAACTGAGTATATAAATAATAAGCAAAGCATAAATAAATTGAATCTGGAATGGGGAATAATCAGAAATATACGGAAGGACGAATGCGGAGAAGATATATAATTTCATAGATTAGACTTCGTGTATTCCTTTTGCAATCTTTCTCTCACTAAAAATATAGAGGTAGCATGAAATAAAGATTCTACTGAATGGATTTAATTTAACCGGAGGTGTATTATCTAAAATAAGAACAATAGGTGATGAAATTTTAATGGAGACACTCTTGTCCTTGATAATATTTAGCGATAGCTTAGAGACCATAGTTATACTTTACAGACAACAGATATTAAGTCATTTTTATTCCTATCTTAGTACTTGCTCCTCATGCAAACGGATATGCGTTTAGAGATATTTTCATACAGTGCTGTTATGGCAAATGGAAAAAGTCAAGGAATATGTATGTTGTTGTGTTTTGCTTTCTTATCAAATAAAAAAAATTTAAAAAAGAATGTCAACGGTCCTGCATGATTTGAAATAAAGGAACAAAAGACAACTTTCCTTTGATTCCGACGGTGAGCAAAGAGACACAGCAACGGATTCCTTTCCCAACATGCAGGAGAACATCTTTAACACAAGATTTTAAGGCCTTCTGTGCCACTATTCATCCTTGATTGAGTATTTATGGCTACCTTATAAATCCCCCCCAAAGAATGTTTACAAAGGGAATACTGGAAGACCTTTAACTATGCGATAGCAAAGTTAGCAGGTGTCACAGTTACTACAGACAAGTAATAGGAATAATGATTTCGCCTTAGCATCTGCTTTGCCACCATAATTTCGCTGGAACCACTGTAATTCATTTGTGATGTTATCATAAAATTATACTTTTACTGGGCTATTTTTTTTTCTTCTGTCTTATGCTGCATATTTCCAGGACGCAAAGTTGTAAACTCTTTGATCTGTGAGATTAAGCAGACAATTAAAACGTCGCGGAAGATTTGCTTTTCGTAAAAACCGACCGACTAACCAGGAAAAAAAAATGCACAAACCACCTAAAATAAAATCATATGAAAAGTATGTTTTAAAAATATATTATCATGACAGGTTCCCCCCCCCCAAACTTACATCTGCAGCTGAATCACTTCATAATCCCAGGAGGCTATTTTGATTTTTTTTCCCTTCTTTTTTGTGGCAAAGGAGGTAATAAATATTTATGAAAGTTAATTTGTTTACTTTTTGATTTCTGAAAGATGAAGTGTGAGTGTGAGATGCAATGCATAAAACCAGGGTTTTGCCTTTCCGATCCATATCCTCCAACATTTCACAGACGAAAACCAAGATATTTGTGTAGCAGTTAAACCGTTGCATTCAGCCAGGATATATTAGATATTAGAATATTCAAAAACTGGCTGAAAAACACATTTTTCAAGAGTCAAGAAATTTAAATGAGAAGATTCCTGGACTGACAAGAATCTTTGGAGTTTGGGACTTATTCTGTGCAAAATTCACACACCGAGCAATTTGCATTGAAAACAACATTTTCTGCACAGGAGACAGCTTTTTTTAAATAAAATAATATTTCTGTGCAGGAATATTGTTTTCTACACAGAAGATGCTGCTATCTGCGGAAAACAACCACACGTGAATTTTGTTGAGAAGAATTTTCAAAATGCAAATAGTCTTCAAAAACTGTTGTGATTTTTGAAGATTTTCTTGCAGCGGGATGAAAATGGCCAAAATTATTCATTGCTTTTTCTTCAAGAAGAAACTGGTGGAATATTTCCTCTCTCTGCACTGCAGAGCCCTGCAATACTGGATCAAGCCAAGGGCTAATTCAGTCCATCATTCTATTCCTGCAGGAGTCAGGCCTGGTCTTTGGAAGCCCACAATCAGAACAAGAGCATCCTCCCACAAATGTGAAGACTGAGGTTTTTTTGATCCACACTTGGAAATTAGATTCCTCATCTAGAGTGGAAAGTTGGCTTTCATATCCTTCCATCTCTAGCTTGGCTTCTTTGAAAGCAAGCTTTAGATCGGTCCAAGGGTCCAGAGTGGCTCCCTGTGAAGCTATGGTCTAGGGGAAAGAAGAGGCACCGCTGACAATATAAAGCTTTTTTCGCAGCGCCGGCGCTTGCGCGACGGAGGAGGGCGGCTCACGCAAGAACCCTCTCCCAAAATACCGCCGCTTCCCCCCGCCTCCTTACCGCACGTGGAGTCTTCTTGCGTGACGGGCGCTCTTCAGCCACGGCCCCAGCTTCTGCAGTGTCCCCAGGAGCTGTAGACACCGCGGGGGGCAGAAGCGGGGAGGAAGCGCGACAGGCCCGCCTGCGACGGCGCTCCGCACTCCGGTAAGTGCAGGATGCCACGGGGAGCCTTGCACGAGCGCCATTTATTTTCGCTTCAAGCCAAAAACAAAAAAATCCGCGCTCGCGCCACTTCAGCCCTGTGAGTGTCGCAGAAGTGGGAGTGCGTCGTGCAGAGCGACACTCCCACTCCCGCGAGGCTCACGGGGCTATTTTGTGAGAGAAAGCCTGTGCAAAAAGGGCCTAAGAGATCTATTAAGGCAACGGTGGGAATGTGCAGCCCTCTGGAAATTCTTGGACTGTAAAATCCAGCATTCTTTCCCAGTGGCTATGCTGGTTACAGCTGGTGGGAACTGCAGTCCAAGAACATCTGAAGTGCAGTACGGCCATTTCCGCACTAGCCTGTTATAGTGCTATTATTCCACTTTCAACATCCTATTGTCATGTCCCAGGCAGACCAGGTAGTCAATTAGGAAAGGAGCAGAGCAGAGCTTACCCACAAAGGCAAGAGCAAGGATAGTGCAAACAAAGTTCAAGTTCCAAAGCAAACAAATCCACAAGGCACATCTGAGTTGTCCTCAAACAAGCAGAGGTCCAAAATAGGAGTCCAGCAAACACAACACAGGGCTTCAACCACCAGGTAACAGTTGTTAACCCTGAGAGAATGGATCAACTGTCTGCCTTTTATCCACTAATGATGTTGCCACAAGTGTTCCCTCATTAAGGCCCATTTGTTATTTAAATGAGCTAAGCAGCACAGCCCATCTTTCTGGTGTCATCTCTCTCACACGGTAAGAATCTGTGTTGCCTCATCTTCTGATATTTGTTTCCCCTGTTCAGGCCTGTGCTGTTGGTTGTTATCTTCCACTGAGCAAGCTTCTGGGGAAACTTCTGCCTCTGATTCAGAATCCTCCACCTCGTTGGCCATTTCCGCACTAGACTGTTATAGCACGATTATTCCACTTTCAACATCCTATGGAATCCTGGGGTTTGCAGTTTTGGGAGGGGCCGGCTGGCCCCTCCCGAAACTGCAAACCCCAGGATTCCATAGGATGTTGAAAATGGAATAATAGCGCTATAACAGTCTAGTGTGGAAATGACCATTGTCAGGTTCTCCAAGGCAGGGCGTGACACCTATGGAACCCTAGTGCAGAAATGGCCTATGATTTCCATCCCTTGATTAAGGCATGTATTGAATCATGGGGCCAAGAATCAGATGTTCTTGGGCTAGAGCTCCCAGCATTCCTTATCTTTGACTAGTATGGGAAGAATGGATGCAACTTGCAGTCCAACAACACCTGCAGAGAAGCATCTAATCCCCACCCCTGTTCTGCACAAGCAGCTTTGTTCTGCCACAGTGCCACCCCATCACCACACCTGACATCAAACACACCATCTCTCCAAAAACAGTCCTTTGTGGTTAAAAACTCAGGGACAGAGTGCATTGGGTCAACCCATTTGGTTTGAAATGGTTGAGTTCATCATGGCATGAAAAGAAAAGGACAGTTGATGTCAAGAAATGATGTGGAATAAATCAGGACAAGATTACTGAATGAGATTGCCCATAAGAAAGGCCATTTCTGCACCACACTGTTATAGTGCTGTTATTCCACTTTCAACATCCTATGGAATTCTGGGGTTTGTAGTTTACGGAGGCCCTTTAAATACCCCTCCCTAAACTGGAAACCCCAGGAGTTTACAGGAGGTTGAAAGTGGAATAATAGCACTATAACAGTATAGTGTGGAAATGGCCAATGTTTGACGTCCTGTATACAAGCAACTTACTGTAGGGCAACAGGACCCCCATCTGGTTTCTTATAGACTCATAGACTCGGAAGGGGCTTCATGGGCCAACAAGTACAGCTCTCTTCTTGATGCACCAGGAGGTGGTAGGCTCCCCTGCTTTAGGCCATTTCTGCACTAGACTCTTATAGTGCTATTATTCCGCCTTCAACATCCTATGGAATCCTGGGGTTTGCAGTTTAGGGAGGGGCATCAAGCTCCCTCCCTAAACTGCAAACCCCAGGATTTCATAGGATGTTGAAAGTGGAATAATAGCACTATAACAGTCTGGTGCAGAAATGGCCTTAGAGAAGAAGACCTTAACACCCTTCTTGGCAGTTGATTCCACTGCTAAACTGCTTTTACTATTGACAAGTTCCTTCTTACGCTCAGTCAAAATCTACTCTCTTGTAACTTCAAATCATTAGATCTGATCCTACCCTCTCAGGTTGAAGAAAACAACCCTACACCCTCCTCTTTGTGGCAGCCCAAGAGGTGTTGAACAAGTGTGGTCATGTCACCCCTCCGTCTTGGCTTCACCAACTTAAACTTGCCCAGCTACTTCCATCTCCACTTGTATGCTTTGTTCCTTATATCTCTTATCATCTTCATTGCCCTTCTGTGAACCTGCTCCAACTTGTATATACTCTTCTTCAAATGAGGCACCCAGAACTAAACGCAGTATGCCAGAGGAGGTCTGACCAATGAGGAATATAGTGGGACTATTACTACCTTGGACTTGGAAGTTACGCTTCTGTTAATACAGGCTAAAATAGCACTTGCCTTCTTTGTTGCAGCATCACATTGCTGGCTCGTGATCAACAAGAATCTCAAGGTCATTTTCATATGTAGTTCTGCTGAGCCATGTATCCCCCCATTTCATCCTATAGGTGCGTGTGTTTTGTGTGGCCCAAATGTAGAATTTTGCATCTGACTCTGTTGACTTTCTTTTTATTATTTTCCGCCCAGTTCTCCAATTTATCTAGATCCTATCTGAATTCTGTTCCTGCCTTTAAACCCCTTCCAGTCTTTGTGTCAACTGTAAACTTGGGCCATTACCACCCTACTCGGTTATACTGCAATTATTCCACTTTCAACCTCCTGTGGAATTCTGGGGTTTGTAGTTTCCTGAGGCTAAAGAGCTCTTTGACTGAGAATTCTAAATGCTCCTCCCTAAACTTCAAACTCCAGGATTTTACAGGAGGTTGAAAGTGGAATAATAGCACTATAACAGTGCAGTGCAGAAATGGCCTTGATAAAGATTCCATATACCCCATCATCTAAGTTACTGATTTTCTCTGTGATTCCAGTACCAACTCTTGCTACTTAATGGCCAACTTTCTTGTTACGCTTCCTAAGAGAACAGTGGCATTTCCCCCATGTATTGTGTGTGTGCATCCTCTGCAGAGAGAATCCCAAAATCTACAATTTGCTGATTTGGAAAGTAGGCCTGCCTGGCTTGTAATGTCTGTGTTGAACCCATTGCCATTTCTCCCTCCTTTCCAAATGTTCTCTCCCAAAACGAAATATAAGAGGTGGTCAGGCTGCACCTGCTCGTGCAGGTGCGGAAGTTGTTCGCTGATAACTTTTCATGCTTGACAAAACTCTCATTGTTCACAGCAGCGAACTACGTGAGCAGAATTCCACCGAGTCTCCTTCTCCTTCTTTGTTGTCTCCACTATTTGGATCATTCACTTCTCCAGAACAATTCTTGCATATAGTCTAGGAATTGTACTGCTGAAGAAAACAATGGCCATTTCCGCACTCGCCTGTTATAGCGCGATGATTCCACTTTCAGCATCCTCTGGAATCCTGGGGTTTGCAGTTTCGGGAGGGGCCGGCTGGCCCCTCCCAAAACTGCAAACCCCAGGATTCCAGAGGATGCTGAAAGTGGAATCATCGCACTATAACAGGCTAGTGCGGAAATGGCCAATGTGTAATTTTACCAATGTTCTTCTCATTGCCAGGAAATCTTCAAGAGCTACGCGGTTTTCAAGGCTTCCATGGGGTTGAGGTGGGGAAACTAGTACAAACTTGCAAGATGGACCCCTTTCCTATATGGACACTAAAATCTTTCTCCCCATATATATCATGTTGTGAATCATAAAAAATATTTTTCAGTTTAAAATGACTGCGACACATTCTGTCTTTTCTACTTCTGTTTAATAATCACATCCAACCTGAGAGTCCTACAAGTTTGCTAACCATCTTGAAACTTCTTTGGCCATTAATGAAAGAATTATGCCTTTAACATCATGATTTTTTTAAAAAAAAAATATGGTGCAACAGGACAAACATTAGACAGATATTTTAATGTCAGTTTCTCTTGCAAGTTTCCGCTCAATAGGCAAAACGGTTGAACTACTCTTGCTTCATTTAGAACATTTCCCATTTTTGATGAGCACCAGCTTTACCCATTTTTTTTTTTTTTTTTACTTCTACCATAGTGACTAGTGATATCTGAAAATGGTAGGGCAAAGCTCAGTTTACGGAAAAGGAAGTGCAGTTGCTTCTTGCAAATATCATTTCTTCGAAACAGTGGGAGCAGTTCATATTCTTTTCCAAATTTTTGAAAGGTTTCCAAATTTCTGAATTTTTTTTCAGCTGCAATATTTCACAAAACAAAATGAAAAACAAAGAAACAAACCTCTGGAAAGATCTGTGAGCTGCTTGTGAAGAAGAAGACTTCTAGACATTTTTTCCAGTTTCCCAAGTTCTAGTGTCAAGTAGTTTAGGACTCAACTGACTGTAAAACTAATGTTCTTATCTGCTTTGAATTGGTGCTCTAATACAGGTGCATTGCAAGGGTGACTGTGACTGAGGCCCTTTTTGCACACAGTTTTTTTTGCGTGAGGGCCCCTTGAGCGTATCGTAAATGGGAGTGTCGGTCTGTACGACGCACTCCCACTCACGCGACGCTCACGAGCCTAAAGCGGGCCGCGCGCACATTTTTCTATTTTTAGCTGCGAGCCGAAAATACTGCGTGGTTGCGCAATGCTCGCGGGGCCCTAGCACACTTACCTGCGTGCAGTGTGTCAGTGAGCCGGGCTGGTCACGCTTCCTCCCTCCAGCGCAGCCTACAGCACCCAGACTGCGCTGCGGAAGGAAGGGGTGGGGTGCTAGTGCGACGGTCGCGCAACTGGCAAGCTGATGCAGGAGGCAGAAGGGCTCCTGTAAGTGGCTTGTGCGAACGGCTGCTTGCGTGAGCGCCGCTCCCCACTGCCGTGACAAAGGTAAGGTGCGAAAAGGGCCTGAATTAGATGCATACTCAAGGGCGTGCAACAACAGCTTTCCTTTGCCTTTTGCATGAGGAATCTCTCCTTGTCTATGCAAAAGGGACTGGGAGACTTGTTTGTTTTCAATCTGATAGATGACATCAAGCATAGGAAAACAAATGCACTCTCATCTGACTCCAAGTGGCGCCTGCTGTCTGGGCTCACCAGTTCCCTTCCTCATCTGAGGAGGCCCTCTCCAGCTAGGACATGACTCACATGCAGGATGGTGCTATCAGTGTGTGTCAACATTATGAGTCAGGAGAAAACTCCAGGATGTAGATGTGTGTCTTTGCTAGTTGCCAGTTCCAAAGACCTCATAAGTACTGAACTTGTTCCGAGATGAGATGAGGACAGTCCAATCGTTTTCAAAATATTTCATTTTATTTAACAAGGCCGTTTCCTCACTACACTATGATAGTGCTATTATTCCACTTTCAACATTTTGTGGAATTCTGGGATTTGTAGTTTCCTGAGGCCAAAGAGTTCTCTGGTTGAGAATTCTGAACATCCCTCCCTAAACTGCAAACCTCAGAATTCCACAAAATGTTGAAAGTGGAATAATAGCACTATAACCACAGATAATTAATTCCTTCTTTTAAAAATTCCTCAGCCACATTAAACTGCAAGTTTCCCTCTTCCCATTTAATCAAGTCTTATGAAATGTCTTATGGGGAGATACCCATGAAGATATTTTAGTCTGTCCTTGTATCTTAGCCAAATTCTGAGGAGGGGTCTGTAAAAGAAGTTATTCCAATGAGCTTTATCTTGATTCTGGGAAGGGCGTCCTAGCTGATAATAGCCACAGTGGTAGGACAAAATTAGCTGCCAGAATAAAACCTTGGTGGCGTTTGTGTCAGGGATTCTCTATTATATTTTCCCCAAGTCATCCTGCTTTGTGTTTGTTCTCTCTCAAGCTCACTATCTCCAATCGTCACCATCTAATTTAGAACTACAACTTGGCACTGTCCCTTAATCATTCTTCAAGTGTCCAGGCATCTATCATGTCAAAATGACAGGCAGTCCTTTTTGCGAACACTATGCTCTTATCCTCCTGCTTGTAGCTCCTTGAAATAATAAACAAAGCTCCTTGTAGTTTGTATAGAAGTTAGTTTTGCTGAGCCATACAAGAAACCCAAAGAAGCAAGAGATTTTTATATCTATTGATGTGTAATTCTCTTGCTTCTTTGGGTTTCTTGTATGGGTCAGTAATACTGACTTCTGCACATGTTACCCTGTGTTTTGGGGGGGGGTCCTGGGAGGGGTGCCCAGATCGCCAAATATAAAATATAAATTTATATTTTGTAAATATAAAATACCAATTGGGGGAAAATTAGCTGGAGCACTCTTGGATAAACGAGAGGCAGGGTAACTTAACGAGATCTTTAAACCCAATGTATACAGCGGCGGGTCAGAGAGCAGCTAGACAAGGTGTTTCCAAACAACGAATAATATTTTATTAAAGACAAAGACACGAAAGACAAGACATACACTAACTAGCTGGGAAAGAGAAACGGGGATTGCATAGGGGTAGGCTATACGACACCTGGTCTCATAGTCCTGGAGAGAAGTGGGGATCCGGGGAAGAAAGCTCAGCGGGGCTTGCCAAGGGGAGTTTCCTTAGACAACTGGCAGCAAGGCGTGATGGAAGTCCAAAGTAGTCCGAAGACTGAAAATGAGGGGTTTTTATAGGGGAATTTGTGCCTACCGGCCATGGCAAACCAGGTGAGAACAAAAGGAGTTTGGGCGCTGGACAAAGGATCTGGAAAGGTCAAATTTAACATGATAGGATTTGCTCTTGATGACAATAGCGTGACCGGGACGTTGATGGCCCAACATAAAAGAATTGCTCAGCTCAGAGCCGTGCGGCTATTGTGAAGTTTGCGGCTGGAAGTTCCCTGAAGCTACGAGGTAGGTTTGAGTTGCTGGCCTCAATGGGGTCTGGAATGTAAAACCATTAGCGGCTGCACTCTGTCTGTGCTTGTCCAGAGAACCTAGCAAATACGTGGAGTGGGGTGGCTGAAGAGAGCCCAGCTAAGGCCAAATTGATTGATATCAAAATGATACCGGGGGTCCTCATGCAGGTGCCATACCGGAAGTAACACACAAACTACAAGGAGCTGAGGTTTGCATCAAGCACCACACTATTGAGTTCTAGGGGAGGGGGTCTGCTTGGGGTGACCATGGGAGGGGAAATGGGACAAAAAGTTACCTCCGCAACATCTGTGGTGTTGCCCAATCCTGCTTCAACCCATTTAATTTTAAAATTTGATCTCATCAAAAGACATTGTTATCTATAATAACTGCAGCAAGATTGACTTATGCTCAACATTGGAAAGAAGGAAAATATATTGATAGAAGGGAATGGAAATTCAAAGTCCTGGATATGGTAGCGACAGAAAAGCTAACTTTTTCACTTAAAAATAAGCCAATCCAGGGCTTTGAAAGAGAATGGCGAGAGGTATTGAATTGGATAAAAGAATGAAATAGGGGGAAAGAAAGAAAGGCTGTGAGAAAGGAGGCTGACAAAATGAGGTGGTAAAAGATAAATTGTAAATAGTTACATATAAGCTAAAAGTAATAGTATACGATTGTTATAAAATGGAGATAATGTATGGAACGGAATGTTTATATGGAATGTTAAACTCAGATTCAACTGGGAAGATTGATGTCTGGAAGTGGGAAGGGTTTTTATTGTTTTTTATTGAAAATTTTTAATAAAAGTTAAAAATAAAAAAAATTAAAATTTGATTTGAAACATTGCCTTTGCCATTTTATTCTTGCCTCTTATTTTAATCCCATCCATTTTGCTGGCAGACGACTCTGAAAGCCGAATGTCATGTGCTTACATTGGGTACCAGGCTGGCGGGAATTATTTGGTTCATGGTTTGAATAAGAACTTGTCTACACTTACCAAACTGGTATATAGACTGGAAGGCACTTATCCTTCATTGCTTGCACTTCACCAAATTTTTCAATGCAATTGCCTGCTCCAAAAATACATGCGCCTCCTTGTCCTCCATTAAATGAAGGAAAGCTGAATACAAAATGGCATGCATTCAGGGCACTGGCAAAGGAAAAGGCAGGTATTTGGGGAAATTGGTCGCAAAAATGTATATTGCAAAAATATATATTTGGGGAGAATGCATACTAACATAGGTTGTTGTGGGTTTTCCGGGCTTTGAGGCCATGTTCTATTAGTATTTTCTCCTGACGTTTCACCTGCATTTGTGGCTGGCATCTTCAAAGGATCAGATCCGGCCTCCAAGCCTGGAAAACCCACAACAAGCTATGGATTCTGGCCGTAAAAGCCTTCGATTTTGCAATGAATATTAACAATTGTGTGTATGAAAATGCATGCAAAAAGAAGCTGCATAAAATGTCATACAGATTTCTATAAAAGTAATGTTTGCAAACAAGGAGGACATGGAATGCCCTTGTGCTCTGGAGGGAAAACCAAAACCAAAACCCCAGACACTGTCACGTATTCAGCTCTCAATGTGTTACAGTGAATGGTAGTAGGTTATAACCTACATAGATCTTTCTATCATGCTTTCAAGACTTTTAGTCTGTAGGTAATTATGTACCTCCTAGTCAACCATTAAGGGGGAAAAAAAAGTCCTAAGGAAATGCCCAGTTAATCAGGAAACGAACCATATCTCCTTCTTGAAAGCCACAGAATTCAAAGGGGATTAGAGAAGAAGGGGAGCAGGGGGGGTGGAAAGGGAATCTACTCTGTGCCTTATCGATATGAAATCTACAACTACAAATAAGCCTCTCTGATTAAAGACACAGCCTTCTGTTTTGGGGCAAGTGTGTGTCCACGTATGGGGAAAATGAGCTCAGCAAGACGGCACGATATTACCCTTTAATAGTCCACAGCTCAGTGCATGAGAAAAAGGTGGTGTAGAACCAGAGCATGTCCTGTTTGATGGTGTGTTCCTGCCTGGCAGTGGCTTGGACTTGATGGCCTTTGTGGTCTCTTCCAAAGCCATGATTCTACGTGGACTCCTAGATGCTTGAAGCAGGATTTTCCCTAAGCAGCAATATAGACACTGCTCCCTTTGACAATGGTTACAAATGAAAGTGTGGCTTGCCCCAAGGTCATGTAATCATAGAATCTTAGAGCTGGAAAAGACCACAAGGGCTGTCCAGTCTAACCCCCTTCTGCTCTGCAGGACTATACAACCAAAGCATTTCCATCCAGCTTCTGTTTAAAAACTTCCAAAGAAGGCAACTCCACCACACTCCAAGGCAGTGTATTCCACCGTCAAACAGCTCTTACCATCAGAAAATTCTTCCTAATATTTACGTGGAGTCTCTTCTCCTGTAGTTTGATTCCATTGCTCCATGTCCTAGTCTCTGGACCAGCAAAAAACAAGCTTGCCCCATCTTCAATATGACATCCCTTCAAATATTTAAACATGGTTATCATGTCATCTCTTAACCTTCTCTTCTCCAGGCTAAACATACCCAGCTCCGTAAGCTGCTCCCCTATGTGGCATGGTTTCCAGTTCCTGCAGTGGGCTGTCATGGTCAAGCAGGGATCCAAACTTTTGTCTTCTTGAATCCTTGACCAATACAAGAGGAAGACCACATTGCATTGATTGATTCATTCAAGAAAGCCACAGTCCTGAGTCTGCAGCAAATGATCGGGGCCGGGTGATGTCAGGATGCCTTGGAGGGTCTCCATAGGAACAGAAAACAACGCATTTTGCATCAAATGCAAAGTTTGCTACATAGAATGTTAGTTTAAACAAGCTCCTTGCACAATCTTTTTGCAAAAAGCCTCTAACTGCAAGTAAAAAAAAAAAATTAAAAAACTGGAAAATATGTTATCATCATCCACCAGGGAGAACATATCTGAAATCATTCACTCCTATAGGTAAGAATGAAATAAACAAAGAGTTATATTCCTAAGATTCCAAATATCTTGTTTGTTACTTTTCTATCTTGCCTTTCCTCCAGCCAGTTTCTATCCTTTATTTTCACAACCCTGTTAAATGTTAAACTGACCACAGTCCTGTATGGCTCAGTGTAACATAGCAACTATGCTACAGATTCATTGATCTCCGAAGTTACTGTAGAGTCACTTCATCCCACCTGTCCACAGTTAGGGCCCTTTGGAAATCTTGGTGGATGATGCAATTATTTTGCATCTAGCTATGGGGACACAGCCAGATACTCCTGTGATCCCTCACTGCTTTCCACTGGGCATGGAATTTTATTTATTTATTTATTTATTTCCAGCCTCTTCATATGTATCGAGGCGGCGAACAAGTTACAAATAGCATGTATTTTGAAACATTTCTATACATGCCCCCAACAAGCTGGGTACTCATTTTACCAACCTGCGAAAGGATTGAATTCAAGATGGCAAAAGTTGTTATAGCGTGTCCAACCTGGTGAAGAGAAGAGGGATCTGACTGCATCTGCAAGGCAAGTTTATTCTCTGCTTCCCCAGCTGGTAGGGTACTCATTTTACCAACCTGCGAAAGGATGGAAGGCTGAGTCAACCTTGGAGCCGGGCAGGATTGAACTCATAACCTTGTGGGTTGCAGTACTGGCATTTAACCACTGCGCATTGTTTCTTTGGTAGACGTGGAGGGCTTTGGTTGGCGCCTGATGGATTAAGGGAATACTCACCTCTACTTTGGTCAAATAAAGACATAAATAAGTGTAAGGTTGACTTATCCCTCAGTGTGCCACTAACAGGATGCCAATCACTGAAGACCTCCAGTGAATTTCGTGGCTGAGTGGGATTGCAACTTGAGTTTGAAATAATTGTTACCATCATCCATGACCTCATGTTTTTCGTTAAGTGTTGTTCCACAGCAGAGCCTGGGTGTCTTTCACACTACATGATTGCAGCACGATATCATTTTAACTGCCATAGCCACGTCCTGTGGAATCCTAGGACTTGCAGTTTAAGATGGGGTGGTCAAAATTCTCAACCAGAGAGCTCTAGCGTATCACCAAAACGACAAGTCCCAGGATCTCGTAGGACAGAACCATGGCAGTTAAAGTGGTGTGAAAAGGCCCCTAAAAATGTCAATTTTTGGACCACACCTTTCAGAATCTTTCAGCCAGCTGACTGGAGAATTCTGGGAGCTGAAGTCTGAAAAAATAATTTTCACAGTTCTGAATTAATCTCTACTAAACACTTCCTAAAAAGACAAGGAGAATTAGTTCTCGTAAGTGAAAGCATTCCTGTGTTGCAGACACACAATGTATTGTATACTATCCAACATCTCCCAGATGAAAACCAGGACACGTGTGGCCAAGCAACATCAGTGTGTGTTCAAGATGGCAAAAGTTGTTATAGCATCTCCAACCTGGTGAAGAAAAGAGTGATCTGACTGCATCTGAAAGGCAAGTTTATTCTCTGCTTCCCCAGCTGGTAGGACCAGATCTTTTATTTTGAGTTGCAGGAAGGTAGGCTTTGATTGAACATTGATAGGAAGAGCTGTTCAGCAATGAAACCAGTTGCCTCGAGAGATGTTGGAGTCTCTTTTTCTGAACATCTTCACAAAAGATGGAGCCCTGCTGGTGCAGTGGTTGAATGCCAGTACTGCAAGCCACAAGGTTGTGAGTTCGATCCTGCCGGGCTCCAAGGTTGACTCAGCCTTCCATCCTTTCGCAGGTCGGTAAAATGAGTACCCAGCTTGTTGGGGGCATGTATAGAAATGTTTTGAAATACATGCTATTTGTAAGTTGTTTGCCACCTCGATCCATATGGAGAGGCGGGATACAAATAAATAATTAAAATAATAATAATAAAAAGCTAGACATCTATCAGCAGGGGATGTTCTAGATGAATTTCCTGCACTGAGCAAGTGGTTGGACTTTATGGTCCATGGAACCCCTTCCGGTTAAATGATTCTGAAAAAGAAGAAGCACACACAATACCAGGAAAGGCAGTTTGTTTTTGCCTGAGCCTACTGGGAAGGATGAGATTCCTCTCCTCTCTCCCTGATGAGTTAACTCAGTGCAAACTCCTTTGCCCTTGGAACTCAGATTGCAGCAATTGAAATAAGCTGAGGACAAGGGGAGAAAGTGGGAGGAGGAGAGAGAAACTGGATATGGTACAACCAGCGGAAAAGTGGGGTGACAGAAGACCGATCAGGATGGTTTGTGCCAAATTGGGAGAACTGGAGGGTTTTGTGCCATCAACTATAACACTCCAGTTCTAAGCTAAATCTCTCTCTGTGTGCCTGTGCCTTTGAGTCACCTGTTGACTTATGGCAACCCGATGAATTCCATAGGGTTTTCTTAGGCAAGGAATCTTCAGAGGTGGTTTTGCTGGTTCCCTCCCCTGAAATATAGCCTACAGCACCTGGTATTTGTTGGCAGTCCTCCATCCAAGTACTAGCCAAACGTCTCCTGCCTTCTAAATCGGGAGATCTCGCTCTATTTTGTCACATACTCTTGTTTTCCTCTAGATGGTGCAATCTGATAAGGATATATTTTTTATAAAACTTCCTCAACACACAGTGTTGAGGTTTTGTGTGTTATTCTTCATTTCTTTAGCAAGCAAGAGATGGCCCTATTGAGACTATATAGGCAATTAAAGAGTATAGGGTGAGAAAACCATTTTAAACCTGTATGTTTTCATAAAGATCTTATTGGCTAAATCTTAACATCTGCATCTTAAACTGGGCTGGGAAACGTGGGACTTGAAGGTCCATCAGCACCATCCAGCCTGGCCAGTAGGAAAGGATGGTGAGTTGTGTGTGTGTGTGTGTGTGTTTTAAATACCTGAGTAACCTTAGGTCTCCATTCTCTCAACCACCAATAACAACTTAGCTTTGGATTCCTGGGCTGGCAGGAGGTTGGATGTCCCTTCAAGTCCCTTGGAATCAGAGAGTTGGAATCCCTTCCAAAACCACCACTTCCTCCTCCTTCTCCTCCTCATATAAAATACAGAGGATCTAGTAATAATAATATAAAATACAGAGGATCTTGATGTGGCTGCTCTCAGCTCCAAGGAGGAGGAAAAGCAGAGTGCACTCCATCTGTGAGTGGACTCTTCTTTCTTTTCTCACTGAGCTGAGACCAGCAGATTCATCCTTATTCTCTGAATTGCTTCCTACTTCTCCCCCCTCCTGTAAGCAGCAGCAGTTGCAGGGTCCACTCCTGCATCTTGGCAGCTTCTGGGGTGAAGACAGTCCATGGCACTGTGTGGACCCTGCTCAAGGTAAGATCAGGGGTGCGAGATCCAGACAGTGGTGGATTATGGGGTCAAGTACGACCCCTGGACCTTCCCCCACTGCTCAGCATTGATCTGAGTCCTGGGAATTGTGGAAGATGGTTGCTACTGCTGCTGCTTGCAATACCAGGGTAGGAGGGACCTAAGTAAAAATGAATGGAAGGGGTGCTATTGGCACTGCTTAGAGTGAGCATCTTCTCTGGAGACTGCTGGAGAACATCTTCTCTTCCTGGAGAACCTGAGTGAAATGGTCTCCCTTCTCCCATTTCTGTGCCTACAAATTGGATGGAGGATTTTGAGAGGCTGTTTGTGCACAGCTGTTAAAAAAAAAATCAAACTACAATGTTAACCAGCAGAAGGAGCTAGAACACACTTTAAGCTGGGCTGATGTGTTACGGTGAGCAGGGCAGACACTGAGAATTCAGAAAAAAAATGTGACCAGGTTTAGGAGGATTTTTCGGTATGGGAGTGGCCAAGAATGGTCTTTCTTTTCTTTTCTTTTCTTTTCTTTTCTTTTCTTTTCTTTTCTTTTCTTTTCTTTTCTTTTCTTTTCTTTTCTTTTCTTTCCTTTCCTTTCCTTTCCTTTCCTTTCCTTTCCTTTCCTTTCCTTTCCTTTCCTTTTCTTGTCAGTGAAGAGTGGTCCATTGTTGCATGATGCAAGCTTCAACCTAAGTGGAAATAGAATGAGCTTTCTGTAAAGTCATCCCTTATTTTTCAGATGAATGAGCCTCCTCTGTCCTGTAATTCATGCAATCACAATTATACTTATCTACGCATTTTTGGTAGGGTGTGCATGTGTGTGTTGCACTATATAGCACTAATTAATAGTTAAGATGGTGGACCATAGCAATGGTGCTTGCTTAGATATCAGCTCTTTTCAGCTGTTGCAGTCTTCATACCTACCTGTCTGCTCTCCTGGTAAGATGGGGGAAACTATGAGGCCTTAAAGGTGTTGTTGGAATGCAACATCTATCAGCCCCAAACAACATAGCCAATGACGAGGAATGTCGAGAATTTCAGTCCACCTGGAGGGCTGCACTTTGCCCACCCCTGTGATGAAAGACCAATCTCAATCCTTCTCTTCTTGGGGTACTTTGAGAATAGTAGTTCGGTGGAGAAGACAAAAGCTCTCTAGCAGAGGATTCCAAGAAACTCAACACAGGACTCATCAGGTAATTAAAAGTAGTATGAAACTGATACAAGGGGGTAGTGCAGATATAATGATTATGCTAGGCAAATCTAGGCAGGCATTTTCTTCTCATTTCAGGTCAAAAGTGCAGCTGGCATGGTTTGATTCCCTCTGTAAGGGAATCTGGGTTCCTGTGAATATAAATTGACCTACCATAAATAATTAACATGTTTGGAGCTTCAACACATAATATAAGGAAATGGCCATCCATAGTGGGCGTATCATTCAAAATTTATAACACTGTAAGTTTTACTTAAGTGTGATGTAGTGCTTTGAATTGTTGGACTAGGACGCTGTGGCCATTTCTGCACTACACTGTTCCAGTGCTATTATTCCAGTTTCAAATCTTATGGAGAAATCCTGGGTTTTGCAGTTTAGGGAGGGGCCTTTAGAATTCTCAGCCGGAGAACTCTTGGGCCTCAGTAAACTACAAAACCCAGAATTCCATAGGATGTTGAAAGTGGAATAATAGCACTAGAACAGTGCAGTGCAGAAATGGCCGGGGAAACCAGAGTTCAAATCCCTTGCTCAGCCCTGCAAACCCACTAGGTGAGCTTGGGCAAGTCACATTATCTCAGCCTCAGAGGAAGAGAAAGTGCCTTCTGAATAAATCTTGCCAAGAGAACTCCATGATAGATTTGCTCTTACGGTCCCTGTAAGGCACACAACAACAAGTTGGACTTGACAGCATTGTGCATGGGCTACATGTCAATCAAAAAGAAGTAAAACAATGTTAAAATACATCATTAAAAACTCATAGCAACACAATATCCAACATATTCTATCAGATAGGTCACATATAATCAGACATCAAATGCCTGTCGGGATGAAAACGTCTTTGCCTGATTGTGGAAAGATAGGCGGGAGGGTGCCAGTCTGACTTCTCTAGTAAGGGAGTTCCAGAGCCCAGGGGCAGCCACTGAGAAGACCCTGTCCCTCCTGTGTTCCCACCAGATGTACCTGTAAGGGTGGTAGGATGGAGAAAAGGGCATCTCTGGCAGATATCAAAGCCTGGGATGGCTTATAAGGGAGAATACAGTCCTTCAAATAACCTGGACCTGAGCTGTGTAGGGCTTTAAAGGCATACAACGACAAGGTCCAAGCACAACATTTTCAAGCTCTGAGAACTGTACAGGCAAAAATCCCAGGCTAGGAAATAGGCTCAGATTTCAAGTTCTGACTGGCAGCAAGGGCAATAAGGAATTGCCTTATTTCCACACGAACCAATAGTTTGTCTAGTCTAGGCTGGAGCCAAGATTATCCCTGCTGTTTCATTTTTATGATGGTCATAAACAAACAACCCAAACTATCTTCAGCTCCAATCCTTCTGTTTTCAGGCACTGTAAGTATTGGAATTGATGTTTATGTTTATGGTGACTGGAACAACTGAAAATGCCTCCCCAAACCCCTCATTGAAGCCGATCCGCCCCTGCCAAGGGATGAGTTTCCAAAGCACCCTGGAGAGTGGGGCACTCAGCAATGACACATCCAGCCCCCTCCCAGCACAGAGGCATGTTGCATCAGGCAATGGCAGGGGCCCTCTACCATTGTTGCCCATTGCAATGCGTCCTGCTTATGGGGAGAGGTCTGGATGTGCCATCATGTAGTGCCCTGCTCACTAGAATCTTAGAAATCCTTTTGGAGATGGCTGCCGGGATTCAAAGATAGGTTTGGACGGTCATCCTTGGGAGATGTAGCTACAGTAGCAGAGCTCTGTTGTTGCTATGTCTCTCAATGTAGGAGTTTGTCCTATGCCTACAGTTGTTTGAGTCACTGAAAATGACACACACTTGTGAATGAGTGCAACACTCTTTGCTCTTTTAGCATTACTTCTAAAGGCACCAGATCCTGTCCGAACTTGGAAGCTAAGCAAGATCAGCTCTGGGTACAATTGTGGGGGGAGACCAACAAATACCAGTTGCTGTAGGCTATATTTCAGAGGAAGGACTGGCAAAACCACCTCTGAGTATTTCCTGCCGAAGAAAACCCTCTGAAATTCATGGTGTTGCCATAAGTCGATCGGCACATAGGTGCACATAGGTTTTTATAGACTTTTCTACCCCAATCTTTACAAAGCTGATTTTCATCAGTCCAATCCCCATGGAAAGGAGGGGTGCTGTAACAGAAGGTGGTTTTGCAGGAGTTCCTAGGAGCATCTGTAGAAGAAAAGTGGCTCACTATTTCATGCACATGTGTGCCAACGACAGCAGACTGTGGTCCGGTGGGCTTAAAACAGCATTATCAGAAATGAGAGACTACTTTTAAAAATGTATAAGCAAGAGCTTTCAGCTCGGCATGTCTTCATTCATAATTCACCAGTGCTCATTTGAGGGAAGGTCTGAG
Organism: Ctenosaura bakeri; assembly: GCA_948474755.1. Lineage (NCBI taxonomy): Eukaryota > Metazoa > Chordata > Lepidosauria > Squamata > Iguanidae > Ctenosaura > Ctenosaura bakeri. Next base: position 288,552 of record CAOLHI010001109.1, on the reverse strand, counting down.
ATATATTTATATATATATTTACAGGGTAAATGCATTTTAAAGCCATTCTTTAGTTCTCCATGAATATGTGATGTTCTCAGGTGCATCAGATGAGGAGAAGAACATGTGCTCTGAGAGCACAGAGGAGATGGGTGGGAAGGGAAGGAATGCACCAAATGTCGAGGCCTGATGTTTCTTTTGGCACCAGGGACTAACAAAGGACGTTGTTGTTGTTTTTTAAACAGCTCCAGACGTAGCTCGTTCTACCCTCTTTATGCATATTCATCAAGACGTTACATGCTTAGCTTGCTAGCAAATGAGCTAATTACGGAGCAGGTTAAAGTAAACAATTTTAAAAGGATGTTGAAGTTGAATGGCCAGGTTACTTCGCTTTACAACAACTCCGTGGCTTCTTGGAGAACCTTAGACCTGAGACAGATGGCATCAATGGATGGCCAAATTGGTCTGTATTCTGTCCGTTTTGTCATCTTTAGGCAATGACAGCCCATGTCTCCCTTGGTTCAAGGCTTCATCAGAAAACTAAGTCAGCACAAAAGTTTGGAAGCATTCTGGTGTTTAAATTTTTGTTTCATATTGTTTTGTGGGCCATTTCCGCACTACAATGTTATAGTCCTATTATTCTGATTTATATATCCTGTGGAATTCTGGGGTTTGTCACTTACCGAGGCCAAAGAGAATCCTAAATGGCCCTCCATAAACTGCAAACCCCAGGATTCCATAGGATGTTGAAAGTGGAATAATAACACTATAACGGTCTCGTGCGGAAATGGCCTTAGTCAAGGAAGCCACGGCTGCCCTGAATCTGCAAGACATGAGCAGGGAGGTTGAGGATAGAGTAACTTGGAGGCCTCACCCATGAGGTTGCTATAAGTTGAAGCTGACTTGACAGCAGACTTAAAAGCAACAAAGGGTTTAGCATCTTAGATAGTTCCTCCCAAGTTCAGACTGGAACCCAAAGCAGATCCACCGTCCCACCAAAATGAAAGCCATCAGCTGCCACTGGTCTTGTCCCTCTCTGTTCGCAAAGTGCACAGTCCAAATGGCCATCTCAGTTTTCAGACTCCATCCAATAACTTTCCTGCCAGTTCAGCCACCTCTGATTTCAATACTCTCTTTTACAAATGCGATTGTGGCAGTAGGGAAGGGAGAGGGGGTGGACGGGTGGGTGGGAAAATTGTTTACTCTGGAAGAGAAAGCCTCATTGATTCAGGCTCGGAGGCAATTATGAAGAGCATACTTTTCCCCGCATGGCCCCTGCACCTATCAAACAGAAACTGTGAGAGGCGCAACCATTAATCAGGCAAGCTGCTGGAGAGAGCAAGGCATTCAGATCAGCCTTGGCTCCCCGAAGCTGCTGCTCCCCCTCTCCCCACCCCAAACGCCTCATCGTTAAATGTATAATTAGGTCTGTTTCGCTGTTAGTCTCATAAAAGCCCTGTGATTGTTTCATTTTCTTTGGAGCAGCCTTGAGCCCAACTTTAGACTATCTGAAGGACAGATTACATCCAAAGCAAATCCGCCGTACCTTCTCCTTCGGACAGGTTGATTTCAGTCCAGATTAGGGATGGGGAAAAAAAAATGAAAATATTTTTTTAAAAAATGAAAAAAAACCACCAACAGCTTTCTTATCAGGACACCCTGATGAGGATAATTCTGACCAGGTGAAATTCTTCCCCATGCAAGAGTTACTCTATTCAAAAACAATTTAAACCCTCCCCCAAAATCTAAACATTTAAAAAGCATGTGGGGTTTTTGTGTGCAGAAAATGACTTTTTTGTGCAGAAAAGAGGTTAGGTTATACTTAGAAAACAGAATATTTTATTTATTTTCTGTATAAAATGCCCAATTTTAATTTTTTTTTAAAAAAATTATTGTACAGAATGAGTTTCAAACTGCAGATGGTTTTCAAAAATGGCAAAGGCTTTGATAACTTTGTTGCAATGAGAGAAGAATGGGGAAATTATCCTTTCTGTGTAAGGGCAACATGCAACCGGCAAGTCTCTTTCTACCAGTCTTGGTGGAACTATGGTTCTATTAATAGAGACTAAAATAATGTTTGCCTTCTTCGCTGCAGCATCACACTGCTGGGTCATGTTCAACAATAGTCCCAAGACACTTCAGAAAGATGCCCAATTACTTCCATGGGGGAATTTACACATGTGTAAAATACCAGATAGTAAGATAAGATAGAGTCAGTGTGGGGTAGTGGTTTGAGCACTGGGTGACAACTCTGGAAACCAAGGTTCAATTTCCTGCTTATCCATGGAAACCCACCTTAGGCACATCACACACACACACAGCCTCAGAAAACTCTGTGGTTGGTGTACCTTAGGGTTGCCGTAAGTCGAAAGTGACTTGAAGGCCTGCAACAACAACAAAGATACTAGGAGGATCCCGTCCTCCATTTCTTCCATGTTTGATTTGTTTGTTTGTTTGTTATTATTTATTTGTATCCCGCCTCTCCATATGGATCGAGGCGGCGAACAACTTACAAATAGCATGCATTTCGAAACATTTCTATACATGCCCCCAACAAGCTGGGTACTCATTTTACCGACCTGCGAAAGGATGGAAGGCTGAGTCAACCTTGGAGCCCGGCAGGATCGAACTCACAACCTTGTGGCTTGCAGTACTGGCTTTCAGGCTCTTTCCATCCCAAATAAATACTTGCCAAAATGAAATGAAACCGAATTCTCATCCATCCATGGGCGTCATCATAAGGAAATGGACAGAGGTGCCCTAGATTCATGAATGCTCTGACTCAGTCTAGGGACCTCCTTTGTGGCAAACTGGATTTAAGACAAAGGGTCTTTACTAACAAATCATTTATACTTTAAAAAGCTGGTGTCATTTTAAGCCATTATCTCTCCCCTCTGCTCATCCTCATTTCTGAATGCTGTTTTTTGGCTTTGAAAATGTCCTCTCTAATTTAGGGGAGACGATAGGTCCCCATGTTCCCTTACCCTGGGATTTTCTCGAGAACGATTATCGACTGCATCTATCTCAGTGTGTTATAAATCCGGAACAATGAATGAATAAGCAGCGGCGTGCATCGTTTTGCAAATTTCTTGGGCAGAAGCAAAGAAGCTAATTCTTTAAGTAGCGGCAACATATTCATTATGTGAGAACAGCGGAGCAGAAACAACCGTTCATAGGAAATAAATTGGAAATCACACCTCTTCTCTCGGGGGACAATTGCACCGTTAGGAAAGGGTGTGACTAATTTATCTTTTCCCCCCTTGTGGTGCGATCTTATTTGAATATGTGTCCACTTCACTTGCTTGAGCCAGAAGCCTGGGGTTTTTCCTTTAATTGGAAAAGCAAACTAATCCACACGGATCTGGAGCTGGGCTGATTACAAACCGATGCCTGTTTTAAGCTGAGTACTAAGAAGAACTGAGAGAGAGAGAGGGCATTCTGCACTAGACTGTTATAGTGCTATTATTCCACTTTCAACATCTTATGGAATCCTGGGGTTTGCAGTTTAGGGAGGAGCAAACACCAGGATTCCATAGGCTGTTGAAAGTGGAATAATAGCACTTTGGTAACAGTCTAGTGCGGAAATGGCCAGAGAGAGAGAAGTTCTAAGTTAAACTCAGCAACATAATTCACAACAATTCCTGTATCAGGGATGGTCCAGGAGTTACATGTTGCCCTCAAAGCTGTTCCGTGAACCAAAGCCTCAATCTATTGTTGTTGTTGTTGTTGATGATGATGATGATGATGATGATGTTGCTTTTGTGTGCCCTCAAGTTTTTCCAGATTTAGGATTTAGGACAACCCTGAGGTGAGCTTATCATGGGGTTTTCATAGCAAGATTTTTTCCAGAGGGGTTTTGCCTTTGCCTCCACCTGAGGCCGAGAGTGTGTGACCTGCCTTTGCCTTCATCGGAGGTGGAGAGAGTGTGAATTGGGTTTCCGTGGCCAAGCAGGGATCCGAACCCTGGTTTCCAGAGTCCTAAACCAATGCTCAAACCACTACATTATGTTGTCTTTCTCTGCATGCTATAACTTTCGGAAATCCATCTTCCATGAGTCAGAAATGATTTCAAGGCACCCAATGACAACAATGTACAGTGCAGAAACAAAGCAAACCAAAGTGTGAAGGCCTCAACCATCGCCTCACTAAAAACAATGAGAACTGTAGAGAAATGTTAACTTCCCCCTCCGTTCCCAGTTTTCATCCCTTCTCCCAGTGCAAAAGTGCAAAGCGAATGCAAAAAGTACCCTGCAAGGTCACTAGTACAAGTTAATTCTTTTATGCCACTGAATAGCTGTTACCATTTGGCCAGGATGCTAACAAGGACTTAAAACTCACCTGTTTGGCACCAGAAGCCCAGTTTGCTACATCACTCCTGCTTTGAAACCTTCTCCACTTCCCCATGCTGCTCAGTATTTGCTGCCTGAGTCAATTCCGACCCTTATTATCATGATGGAACTGGCCCCATATGCACACACACAGACACACACCTTGCAAAGAGCTTGCAATATGCAGGCTCTGCCTTAACAAAGGCACCGGATCCCATCTGATCTTGGAAGCTAAGCAGGGCCAGCCCTGGCTAGTAGACAGACAGACACTTTATTTCGGTCAACGACAAATAAAATAGTAAGTACACTCATAAAAACAGGTCACAAGTTAACTTCTGATACCACACATCAATGACTGTTAACCATTTGAAGGCGCATCTTATACATAATGTAGAAAAATTTAGCTACTTTAAGTATGACAGTTTGTTCCAACAGATAGCGTAAATAGAAAACATCGGAATGTCCTGGGAATTTGGTTAAAAGCAGGGGTAATCAGCTGTTGGCGAATATGCCTATCAAACTAACAATACAAAGGTACATGGACTGTAGTGTCTAAAGCACCAATATTGCAAGGGCAAAGCCCTGGTTAGTACTTGGATGGGAGACTGTCAACGGATACAAGGTTCTGTAGGCTATGACCATTTCCGCACTACACCATTATAGTGCTATTATTCCACTTTCAACATCCTGTGGAATTCTGGAATTTGTAGTTTACTGAGGCCCAAGAGCTCTCTGGCTAAGAATTCTAAAGACCCCTCCCTAAACTGCTAACCCCAGCATTCCATAGGAGGTTGAAAGTGGAACAGTAGCACTATAACAATGTAGTGTGGAAATGGCCTGTATTTCCAAGGTAGGAACTGGCAAAGCCACCTTTGAGTATTCTATGCCTAAGAAAACCCTCTGATATTCATGGGGTCACCATGGCCATTTCTGCACTACCCTGTTATAGCGTGATGATTCCACTTTCAGCATCCTCTGGAATCCTGGGGTTTGCAGTTTCGGGAGGGGCCGGCCGGCCCCTCCCAAAACTGCAAACCCCAGGATTCCAGAGGATGTTGAAAGTGGAATCATCACACTATAACAGGCTAGGGCGGAAACGGCCCATAAGTCAACAGGTAACTTCAAGGCACGTACATGCACACACACCTTGGAAGAATTCTGTTAATAAATAAGAGCGCCTGCCTCCAGATATAACTTTTAACATCCCAGCCACCAAGTCCTCTCATCGCAGATGTCTTGCAGGTCTGCGACTATGCAGCGAAGAAGATATTCATCATTCATCGGGTGTGCATTCATAATGATCGCAGCTTGCCTGCAGCCCCAAATGGGATGATGTATATTTCAGTTTTCAATAAATCAAAGGGGATCTCCACCTGGGGAAGTGATGGGGCACCGGGCCTACAGCTCCAATTTCAGCAGCCCCAGCGATGAATATTGCTGTCAGTCGTAGTAACTTTATCCTGCACCTCACTTAGAGATGATCCATGGCAGATGGAGGAGAAGGGAAAGAGGGAGAGCTTTAAAAGAAAGCGGTTTCTGGTAGCAGAATGGGCTGGACAGTTTCCAAAGGACCTTGGCGCTGTGTGGAGAAGAGACTAATCCATTGGAGAAACAGCTGGCATTCTGTCTCTGCAAAAGGACGGCACAATGTGAATTTCGGGAAAGGCAAAATTTCCGGGTTCTCTTGCTTGCTGCTGGGAGGAGGCAGCTAAAGAACTGGCCACAGGAAGGAGGAGGAGGAGGCCAATAAGCCCGAGAAGTGGTGGCCTCCGGGTCAGTGGGACAAAGAACCACTCTAATTTTTACTCTGAGCTTTCAAAGGGGCTGAAGTGGTGAATCCTACATTTTGAAAAGTTGTGTCTGCCTCTATGAGCCAGCATGGTGTTGGACTATGGACCCTGGAAACTAGACTTCCATTCCGCGCTTGGCCACGGAAACCCACTGGATGACCCTGGGTCTATCACATACTCTCAGCCGCAGAAAATTCTGTGATGGGTCCACCTTAGAATTGCCATAAATCAGAGATGACTTAAAGGAACTGTAGGAATCTCCATGCTGGTCTGAATGGGATCTGTGGGCCCCTGTTCTCAAGTTTGATCTCTGTTGTAATGTAATAAGGGATTCCTTTGGGTTTTGAAGCCTTGCCAAGGAATGGTTGAGCTGCCTTCATGTCAGGGAAGTGCAGGGAGATGAGCATCTGCCATTGGCTAAGCTGTCCAGATCCTACAGAGACATTATGTCATGCGGCAGCAGAAGCCATCATGTACTTGTTCTGTGCAGAGCTGTTTATTGCTTATTTAGTTAATTTATCTCCCCTTTTTATTCTATCTTGGTATTCAAACTGATGGACCTGGAGCTCCCAAATGATTTCTCATTCAAGTTTTGCTCAGGCCCTGACTGGGGTCATTTCCGCACTAGCCTGTTATAGCGCGACGATTCCACTTTCAACCTCCTCTGGCATCCTGGGGTTTGCAGTTTCGGGAGGGGCCGGCCGGCCCCTCCCGAAACTGCAAACCCCAGGATGCCAGAGGAGGTTGAAAGTGGAATCGTCGCGCTATTACAGGCTAGTGCGGAAATGGTCTGGCTGTCTTGTGGGACCTCCAATTGTGCCACCGAGGATCCCCTTTAAATGGCTTCTTACAAAAACAGCCCAACTTTCTCAACCTCTGATTTAGAGAGGCTTATAAAGAAACAGCACTGAAACTTCTAGAATTCCTATGCAATGGCAATAAATAAGACAAATGTCAGTGCGTATCACAAAACATTCTTGAATAGTGTTCAGTAAGCAGCCTGGAGAATTGGTAAGACCACTGAGAGATGAATAGGAGAGTCAAAGAAATATAATAGAACTAATCCAGCTTTTATAAAACTGCCACTGACTTAACTGATTAAGAATTATTTTTTTACCCAAAAAAAAAAAAAGAAAGGAAGGAAGGAAGGAAATCAACAGAAAGGACTATTTATAGCAAGAATTATGCCCAAGACATTGAAAGAGATATATAGCTTATTTAGTTATCTAAGGCTCAGAATAACAGGCTTTGGGTCCTAGGAGAAGATTTCAAGTGTCTGTTAGCTTTTACGGGAGAGTGTTAAAGGTCAGTGATGCAGGGCACGGCTGTGAACTGTACATCACACCAGATCTTGCTCCAAATGCTACAAATCCCATCACTCCTCACCATTGACCATGTTGATGGGGTGTGCTGTCCAGTTACATCTGGAAGGCAGCAAGATTTCAACCCCTGATAAAGACACAAAGCAGACGGTTCACTTTGGTACAGGATACTTCATAGGTTTATGCCTTGATGCTTACCTATAGGTACCCAAAATCACCTTCTTCTTTTTCATCATCATCATCATCATCACCACCACCACCACCACCACCATGTGATCTCTTATGTCTGTATAGCTATTTTCCTCTGGATACATTTCAGTCTGAGTTTTTATAGGATCAAATAAACCTTTTGGGTCTTCTAACTCAGCACTCAACTTTCTTTAAGGAGGGACTTAACAGGGGAATGCCCATGACCTCTGAAGGCTGCTTCTTCCCACTATCTAACATTTCCTCGTCTCAGCCCAACATCCCTTCAATGTAGGATGAATGTCTGTACATGGAGGTAAGCTACATGTGTACTACAAAAAACAAACAAACAAAACAAACAAAACCCCATGCAGAATTGCAATGTTGTCTCATGCACACCAAATCACTGGGTGCCATTTTGCAAGGCACAATACATGATGCACGACCACACTGCAAAGTACTGGATGCACAAGCACACTGCAAGCTGTAGAATGCACAGAGACAATGCCAAAGTACAGGAGGCATGGCTACACCATGTAATGCACAATATGCAACCTGCAAAGTTAAAGCATGGTTGACTATAGTGTCTGTGCAACTCTGTCAGCAAAATGCACCTAATTGTGCAGTGGTGACTTCTTGGTCCAGCATGTGTGGCGTGACTTACATGTGAGTATGTCCCCAACAGAATTCTGGCCACTAACTGTTGGGCAACTTCTCTTCTTGTTCAATCCAAAGTGGTTCCTCTACAAAATTTTCCTTCCTTGGTTCCAGGCCTACAAATGGTTGGAGACTGCTCTTTGGTTTCCGCTCAATTCTAATTTCTTCAGGCTCAACTGACACGCATCTTATTCAAGCTTTCTTCATAGGGCTTGGTCCCCAGCTCCGTAACCCTTCTCCAGACAGGACCTAGCTCACCAACATCCATCTAAAATGGTGCCTCCCCTTCAGCTCTATTTTTCATGTAGAAGAAACACCTCGATTCTCTTAGAGCAAAAAAAGAAAATAGTGATCTGGATGGTAACTCTTATTATTACTGCAGCCTTAATCAACTTTAACATTCGTTTCAGCCTTGGGAAGTCATTCCACTGATTTAAGAGTGGCACCATCATGTTAAGAATGTAACACTTAAGCACTTTCCTTTCCTTTGGACGGATGAGTGCAGCACTTCCAAAAGGACATTTCACTCTGTCATGTTAATCTTCCTGAGCTCATGGATTACTGATCTAATAAACAGCGACATCCTTTCAGAGCTACCAAATCTTCCCGGGCTAATCTAGCTGTCACATAGCCATGCAAAGGTGTTTAGCCTCCCAGTCATGGAGGCACGCAATGCACTTAGCATGGAGGGTTTTTTGCCAGGGAACATCTAAGGTGAAATTCTATCTGGATGAAGTTCGAACCCGACAGCTCTGAATGGACTCTGATCTTGGCAGAGGGAATGAACCTGGTGCCCTCCAGTCAGGACAACAACTCTGGTCAGCCCCAAACTGCATTGACTATGGCCTGGGATTGTGGGAGTTGTAGTCTAAAGCAACTGGGTGGTGACCAGTTGCCCATCACTGAACTTCCTTTTGCAAAAATATTGCAGGGATCATGTGCTAATACAACAGTTCCGCTGACTGCCAGCTGTTTCTGAGCACTATCAAAATCCAAAGTGCTGGTGATGATTTTTAAAGCCCTACATGGCTCAGGTCCAGGTTATCTGAAGGACTGTATTTTCCCTTATGAACAAGACCAGGCTTTGAGATTTGCTGGAGAGACCCTTCTCTCTGTCCCACTGCCTTCCCAGACGCATCTGGTGGGAACACAGGAGAGGGCCTTCTCAGTGGCTGCTCCCAGGCTCTGGAACGCACTTCCCAGAGAAGTCAGACTGGCACCTTCCTTACCTTCTTTCTTTCTCTACGTAAGAGAAAACATTTACTGTATTTGCTGGTATACAAGACGTCCCCCCCCAAAAAAAACTGTTTGAACATGGGGTGTGTCTTATACACCAGTGTGTCTTATATGCCAGCAAAAAGTATTTGCCGGTGTATAAATGGGGTGCGTCTTATACACAGGTGCATCTTATATGCCGGCAAATACGCTATATTTCAGAAGACATTCAATACACGATTTTGGCCCGGCCAATGAAAGGTGCTGGCTATTCTCAATTATGTAGCATTTGCAAATGTTTGTGTTTTAATTATGTATTTTAACTTTTTAAAAAGTATCTGATTGTTTTTTTTTTTTATATGTCATGCCACTTTTGAGTCCTTACCAGGAAAAAAAAGTGTGATATCGTTAAAGATAACAACAATATATAAATCAGATCCAGGTTCTTCAAAGGGCTGTATCTTCCCTTATGAGCCATCCTGAGCTCCAGGATCTTCACAGAAAATGCTTCTGTCAATTCCACATAACTGGAATTGGAATCCACAGGCACATTTGGTGGAAATGTAAGAGAAGTTTTTTTGGGGTCTACTCCCAAGCGTTGGGATAGCTCCCTCTTTCTTTTTGTCAGAAGCTGAAAACCTTTCTGTTCCAGCAGCGAGCTGATAATTGGGGAATCAACTGCTTTACAAGAAATGCTTTTTTTTTAAAAAGTGTTTTTTTTTAGTGTGTTGTACTTTTATTGTTTTAAATTAATGTTTTCAACCTTTTTTAAAAAAATTTGTTGATAGTTTAATACCATTTTAATCACTGTATATTTTCAACCCTATGTGTTTTTGTCATTTTCTCTACTTTCGAAACTGCTTTGAGTCAATTTGGGTGAAAGAAGGTGTCTAAATAAAAGGATGGAGGAAGACATCTCTTTGCAGAGAATCAGGAATCAGGTGTAGAGTCTGTTTTACTCACTCTCAGTCCCAAGCCTGAAACAGCAGAATGGATTGATTTCACCAGAAGCCTGAGAAATGTGGAGCAAATCAGGAGGTCAATGTGACCTGCGATGGAGATACACAGCTAGTCTCCTCCAGGAGATACAAGGGGTGGGTGGGTTTAGAACAGTACTGGAGAACTGCCTGTCCTGCCTTCCTCAAGCTAGCCATTGCTTTCAGATGGAAGATGCAACCACATTACCAGAGTTAGAAATAGGATCATATTGCTGGAAGAGAAGGCCCATTGAGTGCAATCCCCTTCTGCCATGCAGGAATATACCATCAAAGCATTCCTGATAGTTGAGTATCCAGCCCCCGTTTAAAAACCCTAATAAGGAGATTCCACCACACTCCCAGGCAGCATATTCCACTGTCAAGCTGCTCTTACCATCAGGAAGTTCTTCTTGATATTTCAGTGGAATATCTTTTTTTGTAGTTTGAAGCCATTGCTCCTTGTTGTAGTCTCTGAAACAGCAAAAGACAGGCTTGCCCCATCTTCCATATGACATCCTTTCAAATATTTAAACATGGCTATAATGTCGCCTCTTAACTTTTTCTTCTCCAGGCCAAACATACCCAGCTCCCTAAGCCACTTCTCATAGAGCACTTTTCCAGGTCTTTTACCCTTTTGGTTGCCCACCTCTGGACATGTTCGTTTGTCAATATCCTTCCTGAACTGTGATGCCCAGAAAAAGACACATTTTTCCGGGCGGGGTCTGACCAAAGCAGAATAGTGTGGTACTATCACTCCTCTTCACCTACGCACTATACTCTTGTTGATGCAGCCCAGAATCTCATTGGCCTTTTTAGCTGCCGCATCACACTGCTGACTCATGTTCAGCTTGTGGTCTAAGACTCCTAGATCCTTTTCACATGTACTGTACAATTCAGACATTAGTTCAGTTAGCCTCCCGTATGTAGAACTGGAGTGGGATGGAGTTAGCATCTTGCCTTCAGCAATATGACTATCCTAGGTTGGTCCTGATGAATTACTTTTACTTTGGAGTTTCCACCAACAAGACCCTTTTGATGCTAGCTGTAATTCAGGTGGCCAAAATAACTGGAGAGGAACCTCTTATCAAAGATCATATGACAGTCATATCAGTGCTGCAAAGAAAAGATGATAGATCCATGCCTTTAACAAACATAACTTTGCAGCAGCATCAATCATAATGTAAAACAATCACATAAGACTTTCTGGCTACACATTTGCCAATATTTTTATTGCACTGGGACCACATTGCAAACAAATCCACAAAAAAAAAAATGCTGCAAAAGTAAGTCTATTGCTGCTGAAAGCAGTTTTTTGTGTTTTTTAACCCTCATTTTTTTTAAACTGGTATATGTATATATTTACATGAAAACTATCAAAAGCAAAAGTTGAGAAAGCGGCAGCCCTGCTACGACAGTCTAGAAAGATCAGAGCTGCTGCTTTCTTATGGATAAATAGTACAATTTGTCATTTTTTTTAAACATCACTTTGTAAAATCACATTCAAGTATTCCTGTCAACTTGCAAATTACCAAAATCTTTTTTTTTCTTGACTACATTGCTGTAACTTCATCTGGTTATAACTGTAGTTGTGGGGTGTATTGTTTTTCTTTTGGCTTTGAAAACTAGTCAGAGACTGATGAATCCTTGAAAAAGTGACTAGATGTGCGTATGTAGGGATGGGAAGGGAACAATTTAAATAAGGTACCATTAAAGAAAGAACCCGAAGGCCAACACAAGAAACTGTTGGTGTGCACGTTGAGAAAAATCAGGTGGCACAGTCCTCTCTGAGGCTATACCATTTCAAGACAAAGGTGGAGGAAGGCTTCTGCTCCATCATAAACTCATTGTTGAAAAGTAGCACATTGGGGAGAATAGTTGTGAGTCAGCCTTCCCCTCAGTATGTTGGTTTTCTATATTTGCATTGCTTTGAATGGAGGAGCACTCAGTGATTCCATCCCCTTCATTCCTGCACTCTAAACCAGGACAGAGATTCTATGTCATGGTGTACTTTTGCATATCTTAGCTATGTTGCAGAGACACAACAAAATCCCATTTGCAAATAGCAAAGATGTGCATCAGGGCACTGTCGAAAGTCCTCCAATGCGCTTCAGGCATTTCTGATGTACACTGGGCTCTCTGCTGCACACTGTGAACATCTCATGCTCACTGGGCTCTTCTGATAAGACACCAATGTGCCTCGGTTACTCCTCTTGTGCTCCAGCTCTTCCCACTTGATGCCTACATAGCACTGGGGAACACCCTGATACGCATTTGTGCCCACTGCGCATTGGCACATCAGTCGCTCCACCACTGTGTCATGGATAGTCGTACCAAGTAATATGGAAAATTGTGAAACTGCTCAACTCCATGTCCCACGCATGTAAGTCCTCTTACAAAGCCGCAAGCCCATTACTGAATTCCAGTCCAGGATTCTAAAGTGTAACAGTCCCACAAAGATGGTTAACATGTAGAGTAGCTCATCTCCAGCATTTCCCTCTAGAATCCTTTCCCCGGTGAGTACTGAACGTTAACCTGGTTCCTTTCTTGTTTAAAAACATTTGGTAGGTAGGTTTGCCTTTGTTTTTTTTTTTAAAGAAGATAACCATCACCTCTATAAATACAAAATATTAAATAAAGATCTGCTTTCTGTACAAATGAAAGAAGAGGGGAAGGGAAAGGAGGGGGCCATTTTGTGGACAGGCAAATGTCTCTTAGCAGTAATTTCAAATACCTCTCAAATCCTCTTTGGGGAATTGATTTGTTAGGAAGAGTGGCAATTAAGTATTAACTTCTCTGTTTGCCTGATCCAGAGATAGATAATCCTGTCACCACTCAGTTAGTTACCTTCGTTTCCTGCAAGCCCTATCCAGTGCTGCTTATAAACTCCACCCGTCGTGAACATGCACACCCGTGGTTCTGTAGAAGGGGCAGGGCTTGGTTACAAACTCACTCACTGCAGGAACAACAAAGAAAACCACGTGAGAGGCAGGGCTTTCCAGAAGCTCTGCCCATGATGTGTCATCCAATGCCTTTAATGGGCAAAGGGGAGAAATAAGTTAAGCGCTTAAGGGAAGCAGGGCTGTACGAAGTGTGAGGTCACATCCACTGAATGCATGGGGGGACCTCCAAGAGCCACCAAAGTTGGTTCCACCGGTTACATGAACCCCCCACGGCTGTTCATCCTCAACCTATATTCATCTCAGAGTCTACGCCTTAACTACTTGGAGAACATATTATGATTGCAATTTCTGAATTCACTGAATTCACAAAGTGGCATACACAGTCCTTTGCAAGACTGTTTCTTTTGTGTGTGTTTTTCTTTCTTTCTTCTTTGACAGAGCTCATAAAAAGTTGGGTCCTGCGATTTCACTACCTCTTGGTCATAATAGTGTTCATGTCAGAGACAAAGTCATTTTCAACCACATTGCTGTAACCATCTTTCTCTATACAGTCACTGACGGCCTTGAGAACTATCCGGAGCCTCCGGTCCATAGCTTCAAGGTGCAACTTGTACAAAATGGGAGCAATTTTGTCTTTCTGCAAAGACTCCTCCATCAAATGACTAAGCTTGTACTCTTCCTTGGCTAGTAGCTGTAGTCGCAGATAGGTGGACTTCCGTATTCTAGGAAAGAAGAAAGACACTGATTTATATTCTGAATCTGTAGGGAAACAGCACTTGCTCCTACCATACTGGGGATCAAAGTTCCTGAATACCAGGGAACTTTGTCCTCCTGCCATCTATGCCAAAGAACTCTGGGCCATTAGTTGTTAAAGGAGAATATCATACACAGACACGCAGGTATCTCTTCTGCTCATTTTATTAGGAAGGAAAAAATATTAGAAATATGTTTCTAAACTGTTGGAAAACCATGACAAGTAGAATCAAAGATGGGTGAGAACTGTCACTGTTCAGGACTTCTTGTGCACAAAAAGGACACATTTTCAGCATAATAAATGTTTTCTGCATAAAAAACAAATTCCCTGTGCATAAAAATGCATTTTCTGCAGAAAAACCCATGGGTATTTTGCAAAGAATATGTCTTGAATGATAAAGAGTCTTTGAAACCTGTGCCCTGTTTGACAATTCTTTCGCAGGGAACAAAAAAAAGGCAAAAGCATTTGCCTACAAACGAAACCTACAAAGATTTGCATCCCTACTTTTTATCCCCCCCCCCTTTCTGTTTTAAAGAAGGGCTGGAACCAGCACATGCTGTTCTCTAACATTCTGCATCCCTGCTCTAACACTCTGAATGACTCCAGAAAATTCACAAGATTAGAAAAGAAGTCCCGACAGGTATCGTCAAGCCAGATCAAAAACAGTGATGAGCAATTTTTTGAATGGCTGCTTTCACAGTCCCTCAGCATCGTTTATGCTGTTTGGGTTGACACAACTTGGCAATGCAAAACAACAGGAGGGACACATTTGCTCAGCCTTGATTTATGGTGTAACCTCATTTCCTTACCCTTCTCCAGCTGCAGCCTAGTCTGAAACCTCTCCATCTCAGGGCATTAGCAAAAATTTCCCGCTCTCTTCCCATGTTCCTGCCCTGAAACTGAGCCTTCGTTGGAGCACCTATATTCAAAGGCAATGAGCCACTGAGTATCAGCTACAGGGGCACAACAGCAGGAGACAGCGGTTGCTTTCAAAGCCTCCTTTTGAATTTCTTGGAGGCATCTGACTGGTCACAGTGGCCAAAGGAAAACTAGGCGAGATGGATTTTGTTCTGAGTTGACAGAGCTCCTCTTATGTTCTTAAGCTTCTATCCCTTTCTGCCCTTTGCTCTGTACTGCAAAATGTGGCTTTTGTTGAAGGTTAAAGTACAAGTCATCTATTTATTCTGAGGACTGGAATGTTCTGAGCTTTGAAAAAAAAAAAGGGACATTCTGTGCACTCAGAAAGGATCAGGTAACTTAAGCTGTCAAATGGTTGTTTCGTTGTTCTGTAGGCATCACCCTGGTTTCGGGAGGCACATGTCAGAAACACAAGCACACCAGGCGAGGCAAGTGAGGGAGAGAAGGAAGAAAGGACTTAGTGGGGATCTGAGCTAACCTCCAAAACATTGGGGATACACTGTAGCTGTTGAATGCCAAGGCAAAACAATGGGGATAGAATCACAGAGTTGGAAAAGATCACAAAGGCCATCCAGTCCAACCCCCTGCCATGCAGGAATATACCATCAAAGCACTCCTGACAGATGGGCATCCAGCCTCTGTTTACAAACTTCCAAAGAAGGCAACTCCACCATACTCCCAGGCAGCGTATTTCACTGCCAAACTGGTCTTACTGTCAAGGAAGTTCTTCCTAATGTTTAGATAAGACTCTCTTTTCCTTTAGTTTGAAGCCACTGCTCTATGTCCTAGTCTCTGGAGCAACAGAAAACAAGCTTGGTCCAGCCTCCATATGACATCTCTTTAAATATTTAAACATGGGTATCATGTCACCTTTCTGAGCTCTTTCTGCACTGTAGCTTTTCTGACTTTCTCCTTACCTCTGCTGGCTTATTCATTTGAATTCCTCTTTGGTGATTCCTCTGTTTTTCCATTTCTTGTACATGTCCCTTTTAAACCTTAGCTTAATTCAAAGTTCTTTAGGCATCCCAGATACTTTAGACACCTCACATTCTTCCTCTTCATTGGAATTGTTTAAAAATCTGCCTTCAGTAGCTCATTTTTACTCCTATCCATCATGAACTCTCTTCAGTTTCAGTATTCCAAACCACGGGATAACACTCAGTATTTTCCTAAGTTTATTGAGATTAGCTTTCTTAAAAGTCTAGTGTGTCTGACTATGCTTGGCTTCTCCTTTCTGCTGTATTACAAACTCCAGAAGAACATGGACACTCCCACCTAAGGATCCCACCACTTTCACTCCATTAACCAGGTCATCATTGTTGGTTAGGACTAGATCTAAAATAGCTGATCCCCTTGTTGCTCTTCCACCTTCTGGACAATGAAACTGTCTGCAAGACAATTAAGGAATTTGTTGAATCTTCTTTCTTGGCAGAGTTTGGCTTTCAACAAATATCAGGATATTTGAAATCTCCCAATAGGGCTATTGTCTTGAAAGAATCACAGAGTTGGAAGAGGTCCCATAGATCATCAAGTCCAATCCCTCATTCAATACAGAAAATTCAGCCACAGCATACCCATCTAGAGACCCAACTAGTTCTCTGGATCACGAGTTCCTTTGCTAAACTGCTTTTACTGTCAAGAAGTTCCTTCTAATGTTCAATGGGAAGTCTACCCTACTGTAACTTAAAACCATTAGACTTAATTTTGCCATCTGCAGAAGTACAATCTACCATCTCCTTCATATTCTACTTGGGAGGTTCTCAGTGTGATTGTTTTCCCTAAATCTGTTCAAGATCTCCTCCCTCATTACTCTGCAAATCCCAATCCTGACAGCACACACAACATACTGCTGATCCACACACACACCCTTTACGCAAAATCATTTCTCATCGTGCCACTCATATCAAAACAGTCAGGGAAAGCATACCTGCAGCACTGGTTCAAAGGCACCAAGATAGAAAGTTCATCATGGGAGTATTTTCCGAACCTAGGACAGAGATGAAAAAATGAGAAAACAGAAGATCTCTGAGAACACACTTTGATGATCTGCTTTGAGCACTGTAAATAGTTTCTATTGCCTAAACTAGGGCTAGGGAATGTGAGGGCCCCCAAACCATATGTTGTAGACCCTGAATCTTCAAACCACCTTTTTTCTGACAAAAAAAGAAGGATGAATTGACTCTCTTGGAAGCCCTTACAAGCAGCAACTGACTTATCTAATAGGTGCAGCCCATCCATGTACTGTTTAACATTTTAAAAATACTTATACACTGACATTCCCTTATCCAAAATTCTTGGGGAATGTTCTATATTTTGGAATATATACCCTTTCTGGAATAGCCTCACATCTCATTCATTCGCTACTTGTGTTGGGTAGGAGGCATGAGGGTGGAGAGGGACTGAGGATCTGTGAAATGATGGGAATACAAGCATGGCATTCACTACAAATCCACACCTCCTGCCATTTCACAGATCTCCAGTCTCTCTCTTTTGCTGTCAGGTGCCCGCTTCCATCTTCAAAGTGGTGGCTCTGGTAATCCTCAGATGTGAGAAACAAACAAGCAGGAGCAAGGCAGTTGCTGCCTTGAAGGTGCTGGTGGTGGCAAAAAGACAGAGACTGAGGATCTGACAGATGAATGAGCAAGACTGCTGCTGCCTCTAAGGCAGAAGTGGGCACCTGGTGGTACAGAGAAACTAAGGAACTGAGAGGTGAGTGAGCAAGAGTGCTGCAGCCACGATCTCAAAGGCAGAAGCAGGTGGCTGGTAGGAAAAAGAAAGAGACTGAGAGAGGGAAAAAGAGAGAGAGGATCTGAGGGATGAAAAGGTTGGAGTGCCACAGCTGCTGCCTCAAAGGCAGAAGCAAGCAGCTGTGGCAAAAGGTTTCAGTTTTTGGAGGTTTTTGGACTTCCAGATAAGGGATGCTCAGTCTGTATTTCTCAAGACCACTTTTAATGTCAAACAGTACATGGAGGGAGCTGCAAACGACCTGAAAGATTTTTTGCCACTTCTGTTTTCTTTCTTTTTCGTTTTTTGGAGGGGGGATTTTGCTAGTCTATGGCTAGAAGCCCGTTGCTTAGTCTCAACCAGAGTAGACCCACTGAATCAACTGTTAAAATGGTGAGTCAACACCTAGGTAAATTCCACTGACTCAATGGGTTGATTTTAGTTGGGTCTAACAACTGCCTTCAGATTCCCACCTCCAAGAACTCAGTCCAAGACACCTACAAACTCTATGGACATGCACCTTCATCCTCCCTATGAAAAGGAAGAAGGTAACAACCACATCAAGCTAGGATTCAGCTGTGGCCCAACTGACTCTTCTGAATTTCTGGCCTTAGGAAAACTTACCCCCTTCCATTGTCTAAGTGGATGATAAATGTTTCATTTCCAAATTTCTCAAAAGTTTCGTAGTGATGCCGGTCCATGTTGCCTACAATGAAAAAAAAATACACCAACACATGCCACTTACTACAAGGACTTGAAAAAGCAACATTCCAGATACGTGTGGCACAAATTATGCAGAAGTTGAAAGAAAAATGTACAGCATATTTTCCTGAGCGGAAAATGATTGTTTCATGTTTCCTTCCCTCTAAAATATAGATAACATAGATCCATAACATGGATAGCAACGCGTTATTTGGTTGGACCTCAACTCACATTGGCCTCAATCATTTGGCATGCTAGTTAGGTCTGATGGGCACTGTAGTGGAAATATCCAGGGATTCCACTTTGGGAAGAGTATGTGCTTGGGCTATACGAACCTATAGATACACAACTATATGATGAAATTTGTAATCCTCTGCTTAAAAAAACAGAGAAAACACAAGGAAAACCAGTATGCCAGGTTAAAGGAATGGAAACTAATTTTTCACCTACAGAGATTGGCAATGGTTGTTTGTGGCTCCCATTTTGGGCGGTGGAAATAAACCTGCTCTAGGTCTCAGCCCAAACCTTAAAAGAGCTGTTCAAAGTGCTGAACCTATCTGGGGGACTGAGTTCAGCACCCTGGATAGTTCCTTTAAAATTCAGACTTAAACCCAAAGCAGATTCACTGCTAACATGGGACATCTCCTGCTACTATGCAACACATTTTCCACTACTCTTGAGCCAAACCGATTTCCAGAGGATTTGCATAAAACCAACAGAAGTAAAAAGACATAGCACGAAAGGAAAAGGGGATGAGAAGGGAAGAGGAAATGAAGGAAACTCAGGCACCAGTTCCGATAGTGCTAATGTTCTCAGCATTATCAGCTGCTCTTTTCCCATTTCAGTGGGGTGATGACTCCACTCGAAGGGAGCTATCCAAGGAACTGAACCTATTTTGGGAATAAGATCCATGCCTGTGGACAGCTCCTGTAACGTTCAGACTAATACCCAGTTCAAAAAATGCCTTTTTATTTCAGACAACGAGAAACATACCCATGAGAAAGTCAAAGATGGTCATATCCATTATATCCAAAACTCGGGTCCCCCTGTCATAGGGTGGTGTTTGCTTAACTTCTTCACAGTAATCTGGATCAACTTCCCACCTAGAGAAAAGAAAGTGCTAAAGATGGGAAGAATAACAACAATCTGAGAACTATGCACACAATCTTGAGCTCACTGTTGGAAAGGCAGTACAGAAACCTTTATGTCCATATTAATAATAACAATATTATTAATAAGAAGAAGAAGGAGGAGGAGGAGGAGGAGGAGGAGGAAATACTCACTCTGCTTTCTTGCGTTTGTGGTAGGACCGTCTCCATGGATTTCTCCAAGTCTTCCTTTTGGCCAAGGAAAGGTCTGGCAGAAACGCAGCAAGAGAACCTTCAATCTGGTCTGGCTTCCCGCAGAGGGCATGCTCAGTTGAACAGTAGTAAGAGCATTCTCCATAGAAACAGATATTATTGGCTGCAGAAAGAAGTGGGAATAAGGGAGAGATGGTGAGGAACCTTCTTCCCACCTTCACAGTTTGAAGAGTACAAAGACAGGCATGGAAAAGAGCGGTGACACTAATATTCCTTGATTCTGTGACATTTATACACCAACTTTTTCCCCAAGGCACAATTATACACCCCTTTATCCCCAGTGCCCTCCAGAGCAGATGACAATGTAGAGGTATAGCTACAAGTAGGGACAGAAAAAATATTTGAAAAATCTGAAAATGGTCCAAAAACATGTTTTTCCAAGTACTGAAAAACCCTAATGGAAACAATCTTGGACTGATGAGAATCCTTGCAGTTCAGGACTTACTCTACACAAAATTCGCAAGTGGTTTTTTTGTGCAGAAAACAGCATTTTCATTATGGTTGCTGTTTTGAAAAAGTAAACCTAAACTTCCCCAGTTCTTAAGCGTTAGCTCAGACAACTGCCTTGAAGTTCCTAAAAACATCTGAATAGCACAAACTGCTGGCTAGTACCTACAAAACACACTCTCCTCCCATCTTTCTCATTGCCACACACACAATACCCACAAGACAGCCTAAGGCGGCACTGAACCATGTGATCTTCCTCCTCCATCAATTT
The DNA here is from genome assembly GCA_948474755.1 of Ctenosaura bakeri. Taxonomy (NCBI): domain Eukaryota; kingdom Metazoa; phylum Chordata; class Lepidosauria; order Squamata; family Iguanidae; genus Ctenosaura; species Ctenosaura bakeri. Next base: position 268,021 of record CAOLHI010001109.1, on the reverse strand, counting down.
CCTACTGAAGAGCTACTCAAAGTGCTCAACGGACTTGATGGATCATGAGGCCCCTTCCAACTCTGTGAGTCTACTTAAGGAACCTCCCTGAGTACACGGAAATGGCTCTGTCTAGATTATTTTGCAGTTCATAAGAGCCCTTTGTGTTTCCAAAGGAAGGTGGCACTCAAAAAGGAATACTTCTTAGTAAATCATAAACCTTCTCATCAGAAGCAGAAGCAACTCAAAGTATGAACTAACTCCACTGAAATGTTTGAGTTTACCCAGCAGAGTACACAAAGTTTCCTCCAACGCCACATTAGTGACATATATTGATTAGAATCATAGAGTTGGAAGAGACCATGGGGGCCATCCAGTCCAACACCCTGCTATGCAGGAACACCCATCAAATCATTCCCAACAGATGGTCATCCAGCCTCTGCTTAAAAACCTCCAAAGAAGGAGACTCCACCACACTCCCAGGCAGCATATTCCACTGCTGGACAGCTATGACCATCAGGAAGTTCTTCCTGAGGTTCAAGTGGAATCTCCTTTCCTGCGTCTTGAATCCATTGCTCCTTGTCCTAGTCTCAGGAGCTGTAGAGAACAAGCCTGCTCCCTCCTCAACATGACATCCCTTCAAATATTTAAACATGGCTATCATGGCCCCTCTTAACCTTCTCTTCTGCAGACTAAACATACCCAGCTCCCTAAGCCGTTCCTCATAGGGCATGGCTTCCAGACCCTTCACCATTTTGGTCACCCTCCTCTGGACACGTTCTAGCTTGTTGACATCCTTCTTGAATTGAGCTGCCCAGAACTGGACGCAGTATTCCAACAGCATATTAATGGCATTAATAATTGGGATGGCACAATCAGAGAGCCACTGTATCAAACAATATGTGAACCTTAGTTCCCTTCTTATGCATGATGCTCAGAGCAGCATTCTTCAACCTGGTGCCTTACAGATGTTTTGTACAATTCTCATCGTATCCGAGCACTGAGCCATGCTTGTGCTTTACCAGCAACATGGGGCATAACAAAAACAAAGAAAGTGGAAGGCACCAGGTTGGGAAAAACTAAGCTATACCATTCCAAGCTATTGGATTACAACTGCCGGCATTCCCACCTGGCATGGCTAACAGTCTGGGATTCAATCATGAGAAGACTAGAACTTGGAAGGGCAGCTATGAAGGAACTAAGCAAGACCCTGAAGTGTCAAGATATATCACTGAATACCAAAGACATGACTGTCCATGCAATTGTATTTCTTATTTCTATGCATGGCTGTCAAGGCTGGACAGTGAAGAAAGCTGACACGAAGAGAATCAACTCATTTAAAGTGGAGAAAATACTGGAGAAAAGTTCTGTGGATATCTTGGATTGCCAAAAGGACACATAAATAGGTCCTAGAGAAAATTAAGCCTGAACTCTCCCTAAAAGTCAAGATGACTAAACTGAGGCTTTTGCACTTTGGGCATATCATAAGAAGACATGACTCACTAGAATGGAAAATGATGCTTGATGAGGTAGAAGGCAGTAGGGAAAGAGTGAGATCCTATTATACGTGAATAGAGTCAACCAAGGAAGCCGCAAGCTCGGAGGTATGGCTGAGAAGGGCTGCTGATAATAGGGTGAGACTTCCATTCATAGAATCATCATAAGTTAAGTCGACTTTATGGCAGTTAGGAAAAAGGGAAATGCATCATGAGGGCTTCTTGGCAAGATTTGTTCAGTGAGGGTTTGTCATTGCTTCCTCTGCAGCTGGGAGAGTATGACTTGCCCAAGTGGACGTCCATGATCGAGGGCATATTCAAACTCTGGTCTCCCAGAATCTTAGTCTGACATTTAAACCATAACACCAGGCTGGCATACAATCTTCTGTATATCCATGGTGGAAGGACTGGTGATACCGTATGCATCCTCAGTTCTTCTTTTGTAATTTCAAAACAGATCCAACAAAAAAGATGAAAAGATCTTAATCTTGCTCTTTTGGGTAAATGGAACAGATACGCTATTGTTTGTTTGTCCGAGGGAGACAAGGACGATGTGGTGGAAATCCATAATCCGCCGCCATTGGTTAACATGAACAAAAGTCTCAGCACTCACTAACTATGTAACATTGATTTTGTTAAACTACTGCTTCAATTACCTTGAAAACTATGGCTGACATTGTTAATATGTCCCTTTTTTTGCTAGTAAATTACCACTCATTCATTAAAGGCCTGGAGTTACAGCAGGGGGTCTTGTCTGCAAAAGGATGGAGAAACACATTTAAATAATTACTGACCTATTTCCATTCTTCACGTTTTGGCCTAAGTGCTCCTCTAGTTCTTTCTTTCCAAACATAGCAGTGTGTATTGACTGACCCCATTTCTCTCTGTTTTCAGGCAGGTTTCTCCAAACAAAGGACTAATCCATTATATGGAAAGTAATTCTTGAACAAACCTGCTCTAGCAGTGACTCATCTCAAAGCACCTGGGTAGGACTGAACTCCCATGGAAAAAAAATTCTGATTTTTTTTTTCCGTAGAGGTTTGTGATACAAGAACACTACCTGTAATACAGTGGTTCTTAACTTTTTCTTTACCAGGGACCCTCTGAAATTTAATTTTTTGCCAGGGACCCTCAAGACTTAACTCATGATTTAAATATTTAAATTTAGTCTTAAGTTTTCAAATATTTATTTAAATTTCCAAATATTTACTTCTTTTATTAAAGGCTTCTGGAGACTAGGGTTCAGATCCTCGCTCAGACACTTGGTGACCTTGGGCATGTCACATTCTCTCAGCCTCAGAGGAAGGCAAAGGCAAACACCCTCTGGACAAGTCTTGCCAAAGCACCCCTGGGATAGGTTCACTTTACGGCGATCAGAAGTGACTTGAAGGCACACAACAACCAAGTGCTGCTGAAGGGTTCTTTCTAGCTATCATGTCTTTTGAAAATTGACTTATGACATCCTTAAGGCAAAGCTACCATGAGGGTTTCTTGGCTAGATTCATTGCCTTTGTCTTTCTCTGAGGCTGAGAGAGTGTGACTTGCCTGAGGTAATCCAGTGGGTTTCCATGGCAGGGTGGAGATGCAAATTCTGGCCTCTAGAGTCATAGCTTGCAAATGAAGGAGCAATTTCAGCGCCTGTAACCTTTCCCACTGCCCATCCTCGTTGCTGCCACCACGGCTGGTGTCCAGCAGCAGGGCTTTGAGGACCTCCTGTGAGGGCTCCGCAGACCCCAGGTCACAAACCACTGTTGTAATATATTACTTTTCAATTAACTATGTCACCAGTGAATGGCAGACCCCCACCAACACGGACCCCTGTGAGGGTTCTGCGGGCCTCCAAGGACCCACAGACCCCAGGTTAAGAACCACTGCTCTGAAGTCGTTTTGCTGCAAACCAAATGCTCACAGGTTGGTCTACTGTGGATGGGATTGGCAAGTGCTGCTCCTACCCTCACTGGATCAAAAACAAATAAACAAAAACGGTTTCAGGGCTTCTCTGATTTGTACATAACACAGACAGGCCCTGGGCCCCCTTCTGGAAATCTGCAGTGGATCCCTCTGCCACCCTCCCTACAATTCCCAAAGCAAGGCTCAGTGAAGCAGGAAATTGTGTATATGTATAATGCATATATATATATACGATTTTAAAATAAATAATACTAATACTAATAGAAAAGAAGACTGTTCAGAAACTTCAGCAGGTCTAGAAAGCTGCAGCTGAACTGGTAACTGGGGCTGGTTTCAGGAAGTGCACATCTCCTTTGTTGGGACAGCTACACTGGCTGCCATTCCTTTTCCAGGCACAATTCAATGTGCTGGTTTTGCCCTATAAAGCCCTAAATGGCTCAGGGGTCCAGGTTATCTGAAGGAATGTGTTCTCCCTTAGGAGCCTGCCCATGTTCTGAGGGCCACTGCAGAAGGCCTTCTCTCTATCCCATCATCCTCACAGGTATGTCTGGTGGGGGGGTGTAACGAGTGATAGAAAACCACTGCCCGTCAGTGCCGAGTATGAAAGGCACACCCAAGCCTTGCACTCAAGGCCTGCCCAGCCTGACACCTCTTTGTGATCAGAACTGAACAGTCAGGGAAATCTCTGAATCAAGCCAGGGCCGGGACAAACGGGTCTGCCTTAGTTCTCTCTCTGAGAATGCAGTCCCTTCCGCACTCTTGTACCCCCTTGGCTTCTTCCTTTCAGGACTCTCCCCCTTTACTGCCTTCCCTAAATCTGCCCTTCTCCCAGATATAAGGATCAGCAGTGATCTATACTTTCCAAGACTGTGGTACTGTTGGCACTAAGGTCAAGATGATATTATTGGTAGTGTGAATATTCCAGGATACAGAGTAAGACTCTGTGGCACTGTTTCAAGGAAGACAGAACTTCAAACATTTATTGTAATACGGTTGCTTTAAATGTGTTCTGTATCTAAATGTTCATAAACAGTACACCATTCTTCTCTCTCTCTTTCAATTCATTCACTATCTTTCGTACACCCAATTTCTCAGTTCTCTCTTCCACAGAGCTCGTCACATCTCCATCCTCTCCCAAACACACCACAAATTATATCGACACCCTCCTCATTCATTATCTTTTCACAGGCAGATTAAGACCTTTCTTTCCTTTTCTTTTCTAAAATTCTAGCCAGCCTTCGAAGACTGACTGCTTTAGGGGACTTGGCATTGTAGAAATGTGCACCGCTGTTTATCTGTTTATTTGTTGTTTTTAATCTTATGGATGGTTTAATGGCATTTTCAACTTTTGTATCTCTAGGTATATTCATTTAGCTATGTCTCTTTTAAATGTTATAAATCACCTTGAGGCCCAGACTGGGAAAAAGGTGGAATATAATATAATATAATATGAAGGAGAGGGGAGGAGAGGAAGGAAAACATCACCTGTAAAATAATTTCAGCATATTAAGTGACTCTTAAGGCTGCAGAAGCTGCACAACTGAGAGAGACACAGGGAAAGAGACAAAGAGGTCACGATCTAAAGAACAACCTGAATAATTTCAAAAAACACCATTTTAGAAGGAATTCGGGGACTTAAAACAACAAGCTCATGGAATTGACGGCTCAGCCCTGCCAGTTAAGATAACCGTCTTTTCCAGATTCTTACATAATTCTAGAAATACAGCCTGTCTCTGTGACTATTTTTGTTAGCAAGAAGAATCCAATTAAGAAATTTGAATCGCTGAAAGCTGCCCTCTGCATGAAATGTTTACATGGACATGATCTAAGTTTCTGGTCTCTCCCGCCTTTTTCTTTCCCCGTCAGTCAGCTGTTATTAATTAACAAAGTCATCAGAGGTCTTGTCTATGAATATCCAAGTTCATTAAGTCTCCTTAGAGTAAGTGGGAAACGGAACACTGGCTTCCAAAGACAGCAATTAAGATGAAGTCACAAAAGAATAGCAGGCATGGTGCTAATGAACACAAAGGGCCAGATCCTGCAGGGAAATGTCGGATCCTAAAGGGTACTTTGCATGACATTAACAAGATATTAACCAACTCTGGGTGGAATTACTCATCTATAATGTACACAGTAGGGATGTGAGAAGATTTCATCTGGTTCACATTTTTAAACAAACTGACCCAATATTTCACATGAATCCACTGACTAGAACACAGTTATCACTTGGTTTTGTGCATCTGCAAATTTGTTTCTCAGTTCAAGAAAGATCAAAATCATCTCCAAATGCACTTTTTAGATAAAAATACCATCATCCACTGAAGAATGCTGAAAATCGTTTTAAACTGTAAAATGAATGCAAGCTCAGTTCCTCTTTAGCAACTGAATGAAGTGGAAGCCAAAACATTTTGCTCTTCACATATATTTTTAAGTTCTGCTTGTTCATCGCTTCAATAAATAAATTTTAGGTTGAAAAAGAACACATCAATGAGTAGTTTGTGGGAAAAACGCCTACAGAAATAATGTGGATTTCATGCATTTTTTAAAAAAATTGCAGAACGACACAGAAAGGGAACTGATTGATGAATGTACACTTGCAACAGCATACACAGTTCTGCTGCTGAAATGGCAGTCCTGTGTCTTGTTCATCACTTGCTCTTAATAAAATCTACTATGACTGACTCTGTACTCTGGCATATTTACTCTGTGTACATTTACACACTAGTTCATAATGTATGTAAAAAGGAAGTCGAATTCTTCCATCTTTCCTCCTGAAACATTTCCATCATGCCCTTCTACTCTATATGCACAGTCTGTCCTCTAAGCCAACAGAGTTAAACAACCAACTGGTATAAAAAGGAAACTTAAACAGAACAAAATGTACAAAATATATACACACACAGAAAATACACCATCTAGTACTGCCAAAATTAGGATATATAGGAACATTTTTAATGGATGCCTAAATGTTAACCATATAGAGCCTAATGAATAAAGATTTCCAAGTTCCTATTATTATTTCTGTGGTCCTGTTTTGGTTCCAGGAATACTCATACTTACAAGGAGACCCACAGAAATCAATGTGACTCAAATTACTAATGATTTTCCATGGGTGTACTGTATGACTAAAGCAAGAAATGCTCTCAGTGGATCTACTCTGATTATAACTGAGTTTACATGTAACCCCTTTCTAATTTAGAGCTCACCCATACTACACTGTTGAAGTGCTATGATTCCACGTTGGGTCTTTCTGCACTACACTGTTATAGGGTTATTATTTCACTTTCATCATCCTATGGAATCCTGGGATTTGCAGTTTAAGGAAGAGAGCTCTTAGGCCTCAGTAAAGTAGGAATCCCAGAATTCCACAGGATGTTGAAAGTGGAATAACAGCACTATAACAGGGTAGTGTGGAAAGCCCCTTTAACTGCCATGTTTTCATGTCATGGACTCTTGGGATTTGGAGTGTTTAGAACTGTCAGCCAGAGACCTCTGCTACCTCCCCAAACCACAAACCCCAGGATTCCATAGGACACGGAGGTATGCATGTTGCATCCATTGATGACAATGGGACAGAACGCTCACGTTTTTCATTTTACATGGGGGTTCCTGGAATGGAACCCCTGCATACCCATCAGTGCATATTGTTAGAAGGCACCTGGAATCCATTTTGACAAATGACACCATAGAAATATTTTAAATAAGTCCGTTAGTTTGTTTCAGAAGAGCTGCTCATACCTGGGGAGATGAAAAATGTCCTCCATAATTTCTTGTCGCGAGTGACATCCCTTATTTCTCTGGTCATATTAACCAATCTGCCCGCAACTGGTGGTACACGACGAAAATCCAGGATTCTGAAATAAAAACAAAGATTCAGGAGTTGAAAAAAACTGCAAGTCCCACTGAGCTTCTGTTATAGGGTGCTACAGGAAGAGACTGAGTGAATGAATGAACTGGTCAATCAATAATTATGAACAAGTAAACACATACATACAACTGGCAGGCGTGAGACACAAGTCTTTTACCTGATTTTGAGATAATGGTTCGACCTCTAAGAACTGGAGCAAACTTAGGGTTAAACTGAGTGTGAAGGTGAATGGCATACTAAAGTCATTTCTGCACTAGCCTGTTATAGCGCGATGATTCCACTTTCAACATCCTCTGGAATCCTGGGGTTTGCAGTTTTGGGAGGGGCCGGCCAGCCCCTCCCGAAACTGCAAACCCCAGGATTCCAGAGGATGTTGAAAGTGGAATCATCGCGCTATAACAGGCTAGTGTGGAAATGGCCTAAGAGGTAACAGAAGGTATATCAAGTAAACTCATCTACGTTAATCCATTGCATGTCTGTGTACCTTTCCTCTGGTTGCAAGGAGAAGCACCACCCCAGAGGCACAGGTATTAAAAAACAAACTCCACATGTTGCCCCTCCCAGCCCTCCAGTCCGTTTTGAAAGAACTGAAGACCTAAAACATTTGGCTAGAAAGTCCTTGGTTATCCCATAACCCTTTCCTGAAAGTCCTTTCCTCACTCTGCCCTGGAACAGTTAACTGCATGCTTATACAACATGGCATCTCTCTCTTTTATTCCCAGAAGCCTTTATTTTTCCACCATCTCACCTCTCATTGGATAACAGAAGCTATACGGGTGGCAGGGTCGATCCCACCTCTCACCTGTGATCCTTCGCTCAGATCACTTGAGTTAACCCTTTCTACAGCCTAGCTTGTGTGGTCCTGCAGTGACACTACACCTACCAATTAAACTAGTATGAGACACCAAATTGCAGAGTTGGATCTTAACATATATACTCTGTATCTCCCCTCCCTAATTGGGAGGACTTCTTAGCATGCATGCATACACACACAAACACACACACACTCTTAAAAAATAGCTGTGTTGTTTCATGTTCCTTACCTGTCCAGGTGAAATGCTGCAATTTCAGCATTGTGTCTTTCATAGTCAGAGAAATAAAAAAAGTCTGGAGGAGTTTCCTGCTCTCTTGTTTGTCTGTGAAAGAAAGACAAGTGGCAAATATTTAATTGGTTTCTTTTGATTGCTCTCTATGCTCTCTTTAGCACTCGTACGAGGACCATCAAGCATCCAGAGCTGCCTCTATACACACTTTTTATATCATGAGGTGGGAAACTTTGGTTCTCCAGATGTTTTGGCTTATCAGGTTCCACAGCCCCTTACCACTGGTCACGCTTGGTGGAGTTCCAAACACGGATGGTAAGAAATTTCCACCATCCCTAATTTACATCAGTGACAAGCTAGATTTATCACTCCTTTGTTGCTGATGACAGCGAGCATAGTTTACCGGTTTGAGCACTGGGCTATGTCCCTGGAGACCAGAGTTCAATTCTCCTCTCAGTGGCCTTGAGCAAGTCACCCACTCTCAACACCAGAAAACCCTGTGACAGGTTCCCTTTAGGGTCACCTTAAGCCAGAAATGACTTGAAGGCACACAACAACATTGCTGATATGAATGTAGGAAACTGTGGTATCTGAGATCAATGAACCACATACATCAGTGTTGCCTACAAAGGTCTAACTCCTATTATTAGTACCAACTAGAGCCTTCGGTCAATGGGGCTTACATGATACACTGATTCAGCGCACTGGGAAGTCCTTCTCACTGTCTCACAACCCTCACAGATACATCTGGGGGGAACAAGGTGGCTGCCCCCAGGCTCTGGAAGTCTCTTCCCAGGGAGATTGGCACCCTCCTTCCATTCTTTCTGTATAGAGCTGAAGATTTTTCCATTTTGACAAGCCTTTGAGGACTGACTGTTTCAGCAGGATGGGCCTTTAACAATGTGCTGGATTTTCTATTTTGTAGTGACTTTTTTTTATAATGGTTCATTTTTAACTGGTTCTATTTTTTTGACAGTTTAATCACATTTTCAACTTTTTTATTCTGTGAATTTAACTATTTCTTTTAATCTATTGTAAGATGCCTTGAGTTGGGACATTCTCTTGACACAGACTCTTCAGCTTTGCAGTCTGTGGCCTCTCTCTGCTGTATCTGGAGATACCAGGGACTTGAAACCAGGACTTCTTTCACATAAAAACAGGAATTATGTCCTTTCAATATGCTATGTCCATTCTCTTTGCTCAAGAGGATGGGGAAGTGTGGTCCATCATAACATATTTCATATGTTCAGACTGGGAAGGGGGGATCATTTGGATAACATTTTAGTACAAACCAAACTAATTTGGATTTCCTGAACTACAACCCTGAACACAAATATCCTTCAGTTCAGATCTGCATTTCTCCACATGTTGTAGCACAGTTCTAGACTGGAATATATATATACACATACACACACACAACCTACATATATATTATATGGTATTATATTATATTATATATACATGCATACATACACACATTATGTAAAACTACATGCACAAATGGATATATTACAAGAAATATCACAGTTTTGTCCCAGTTGGGAGGAAAGTCCCTGTTTTGGAGAAAACATAGCATATACGAAAATGAATGAATGAAAGCTGGAACGAATAGCAATCAAAAACAAGGTTCATATTAGTGAAAGGGGCCTGGGAAAACAGTTTACATTGCATACAAAGTATATGTCAGTTTTGTTACCCACAAATACGTGTATGAATTTTTGGGCAATTTCTTTTAAAAACTGGCAGAAGGTGGTAGAAGACAAGAGCATGGAGCTTTGCTTGAAACAAGTCCCCCACAAATGTTAAGAGAAAGCAAATCAGTCCTCTGAGGTGGCAGGAAGGAATTGGGCACCCAGTATTTTCACACCCACATTTCTTTAAACTATTCTTAATAGAAAACACTGGGACACATAGCTGAAATGTTCTAGCTATGCTCCATCTTCTGATCTAACCCCACAAAGCCCATCATAAAAGCCAGGTGGATGTACTGAATACAGGAGCTCTGCAGGGATGGGAAGTGGGGTACTGAAAGATGATGAGTCCAGTCTCCTCCTCCCAGCAAGCAACAAAGAATTGTCATGGGTCCCTGCTTTGGGACACTGCACTACGGCTCACTGGCAGAGGATGTTGGGCATGTCACCTTTCAGTGCCCTGCTCACCAGGGCTGCAGAACTTATTCACTCAATATGGTTGTTTGGCTTTTAAGGTGGGTTTTGGAGACATCTGCAGTTGTGAAGCAATGGTGCCATAAACGTCAACATGAATACAGAACAGTTACAAGGTCTTAAGTCTAGCTTACAACATCATAGCTGCCTAACAGGATGACAGTCACTGGTTTCTAAGCCGGATGTGTGTGTCTGTGTGTGTGTGTGTGTGTGTGAGAGAGAGAGATAGATAGATAGATAGACTCATTTTAACAAGATCTATTTCATCCTTCTAAACACCTCATTACCAGCAGCCAAAGAGATTGACGCTTTATTGAATTTTTATTAAGTGTAATTATAAAATTTCCTGAAGTCATCACATTTCCGTTTCAACGTTGGCAACTGCAGGGCTTCAGCGTGACATGCCATTTTCCTGTGCACAACTGAGTTCCACCCAAGATTTCTCCATTTCAGAAGAGGAAAAAAGAGCAATCATCTGTCAGATTCCCCAACAGATCAAAAAGGTCAAGTGCAGAAGCCGAAAAGAATCGGTCACTTCTTCACTTACAGGATGGGTGGGAGGCGGGGGAGAGAATGTGTTAATTTGGCAGTCAAGCTCTCATGTGTATTAAGGAGATCTAGGTGCCTATCTCTGTAGACAGAGAGAGCCCCTTCTCTCATTTGCCAAAAACATAACAATGGGAGTATAGCTGGCAGGGATGAAAATCTCAATTTTTTTTTCTCCTCACTGCAAGAAAGTTGATGAAAACTTCAGTTTTCAATGGCTATTAGCAGTTTGATACTTTTTTCATGAACAAGAAAGTACATTTCTTTTTCGGTGCAAAACACTGTTCTCAGCGCAAATAATCTCTTTTCTGTGGTGGGAACTTGTTTTCTGGATAGACGTGTGTTCTGAGCAGAGCATTGTTTTTTGCGCCAATTATGTTCCACACTGAAGATTTTCACCCCATCAAAGATTCTCCTTCTAAGAGAATCCATGGGGGTTCCTAGAACCAAACCCCAACCTATACTGTGGGCCCACTGTATTTTTTCAGTCCCTAAAAACTAGTTGGTGCTCCCCTGAGATTTCATCTTGTGTTGCTAGAATATATGAATTGGATTCACTGGAACCTCCGGAAAGTCACTGCACCGTAGAATGAAAGGCAAAGTGGCATGTTACTGGAGACGCTTGTATTTCCACAAAAGAGTGTAATTTATTATGCTCATCATTTGGCAATGATTCTTTGGGCTCCCTGGAGAGCATGGAACGTTTCCAAAGATCTGGGGAAGAGCTAAGCAATGAATTACCTCCATTCTGTATGTTCTATTCACTGTTCTCTTGCACTAAGCCAGTACTAACTACACTGGGGGCAGTGACTTGTGCGGAGATCTTACCAGAGTAAACCTAGACTGGGGAACCTGTGGGCATCTAGATGCTAATGAACTGCAAGTCCCAACAGCCCCAGTCAGCACAGCCAACGGTGAAGGATGGTGGAAGCTGCTGTCCAACAATATCTTCAGGGCCATGTGTTTTCCCCTCCTGCCCTAAGATGACCCAAGAGCAATCCAATTGCTCACATCTTGATGAGATAATAGTGATCCATGTCTAGACGCTTGAACAAGTTGCCAAAAACTGGAATAAACACTTACTTCAGAACGATTTCTCCAATGAAAAAGAAAAGCCTGCTGTTTTATAGCTTTGGCTTGTTTTGTTTTGTGTTCTTTTTTTTTGTGAGTTTTTTTTAATTTAATTTCCGAAAAGATTCACCAACAAAAGATAATTATGCATCAGTATGCTTCAATGGGACTTAACTTGATGGTACTGATAAGCTTCAAAAAAAAAATCTGGCTAATTAGCTAATCGATAGTAATTTCCCTTTAATCTCCCTGGAAAGTGGGAACGTATCCTGGAGATTTCTTGACAAGGAAAATCTTGACCTGAAGACAAGCCTTAATCATGATTGTAATCACCAATGCAGAGCTATCTATGGAAAACAGCAATTGCTCCTCACTGCTGCCTGCATGACATACAGGGCAGCCATTATGTCTCGGCAGGAGCAGTATATTCTCTGAAATTTCACATTTCTATTAACTCCCTACTGTTTTAGGGCAACAGTACAGAGGGCTATTACTAATCTCAGCAATAACTGCATTTCAGTCACACACTGCCCGCTGCCTATAGACTTAATTTCTCTCTCTTTCTCCTTCTGTTTGTCTCTCATTCTCTCAGGACTGGGCCAGGTGCAATCTATGGGCTGTATGTGGCCCCTGGAACCACATTTTGTGGTGCCCAAAGCCCCCTGCAGGAGAATCCTGAGTAAACCCAAGTAAATCCCCAACCTCCAATTTTTTGTGTCCCATTTTCAGCTAAAATGCTCCCAAACTGCTGAATAAAAGTAGAACTTGGGGACTCTATGCCTCCCAGAATCTCCCCTAACCCTGAAAAAACCTTAAAACTCAGGTTTTAGCTTTTCAGCTATGTCCTGAAACCAGTATTGACCATACCATCTGACAGTATAGGCCACGTGGATGCCATAGCCTGAATGCTGGTATTTTCCATGGGTAACTGAAACCGCAGAAAGTAAGACAGTGGATACGGAGGGATTACTGTATTCCTTCTGTATACTTCGAACATGCCACATTATTTGGTGGTATCTCACTGATTTCCTATATTTCTATACTGAATCCAAATAACTGATGTCCATAATTCCCTGGTAGACTGTGAACCTGACAATAATAAATTCTAACATTTATACAATGGTATTAAATGGTGAGCTGTCTCACTTTTTAGAGAGTAAATTCATTTGCCTTCATTATGCTCAAATGGCACCTACACTGAGGTTTTCATCATAGGGCAGTTTATTGAAATTGCACTGATAAACTGAAAACCAGAGCATGAATCAACTAAATCAGGGGTGAGCTACATGCAGCCCTTGACCTAGATTTAGCAGTTCACATCGCTGGTAGGAGCCATCTGTTCCTCTGCCAGAAGTTGGTAAGGCAGGGAGAAAGATGAAGAGAAGGGAACAAGGATGGATGAAAAACAGAAATAGGAAGCTCTAACTACTTTGGGTTCTGTCTCTGCCCACAACTGGCTTCATTTTAAAGGGAAGGAAGTGGTCATAAGGCCAAAATCAAGTGGAGCCACCTTGAAGAAAACAGTGTTCTTAGACACAGAAAGTGTTGTAAGTGAATTCAAGGTATACCAGCATGTACAAACATTCTGAGCCTTGCTCCAAAACATCTCAACATGTTCTACTGTTCTGCTGATATAACTGCTAGAATGCTAGAATAAAATACAAAGGATAAGAGAGATGTACAAAATTTGGACACTGTGCTTGTTCCTCATCGGTCAGCAGGCATGTCTGTCACAGACTTTTGTTGCTCAGATGCTTCTGCTTCATGTTTTTGTAAGAATTCTACATAACGTTGGTCTATCTCAGAGCTTTCCAAACTTTTCATGTTGGTGACACACTTTTTAGACATACATCATTTTGCGACACAGTAATTCAGTAAGTAATTCCGTAAGTGGAGGCAGCCCCTTCACCCAAGCCTGGCCTGCCACTGCTGCCTTCACGGAGGTCTTCCTTGGACTAGGGTGGCAGCGGCAGGAGAGGCAGCCCCTCCACCCGGACCTGGCCCGTTGCCTCTGCCGCCCTCACTGAGGTCTTCCTTGCGCTGTGGCGGTGGCATCCCTTTCACCAAGGCCTGGATCACCATGGCAGTGGGAGAGGCAGTCCCTCCACTGGTTACCTTTGTGTGACACACCTACACACTGCAGCCCACACACTAATGTGTCACAACACACAGTCTGGAAAGCTCTAACTGCTTGACTGGGGTGGAACTCTCGATTACCAAGCCAGAGTCCAACAACATTGTGTTGTTAAACAAATATTTGTGTTCAACAAACTATCAGACTCCACTCACTTAAAAAACCCAATGGTTTTTTAAAAAATTCCTCTTCGAATTCCACTGCTCCGTTGGCATATGGTTTTTGAAAGTTTATCCACATGGGAATGAATCCCATGGGAGATGGCTGCCCACCTATGAATGAGTTATTCTTTTATCAGCTGTGGGCCTCTCTCTCCCAGAGGACCACTTCCAGTATGAGTTGTTTATTCTTCCTTCCAAACATAAGATAGAAATTCTTTCGACCCTGGCATCACCCAAATAGGCTTCTGCAGTTGGCTGCAATATTGGAATCACCTTGGTGGAAAATTTATGGACAGATGAAGATTTAAAAAGAAAAGACAAGATAAGGAACCACAGCATTTATTTCCCCTGAGACAAGCAAAATTCAAAACAAGAAACAAAATGGGGCAAGCCACTCAAGCAATTACAGCAAGGTAAATGCCAAGAGCTATTGCACTGCAATCAAGGGAGGGGACACAAACTGCTATACAGTTATCAAACCATGGAAAAATTACTTTTTGGACTACTATTTTGAGCTAAGGGTTTTCTCCCCACCTCAATTTTCTGACCTTACAGGGGATCCAAATACAACAATCCCAGAAAAAACAAAAGCTGAAGCACCCAGAAGTCCATTTTGGTTTTGTAAAACTTCTTTTTGGAGGATTTTGGGGGTGGGGGTAGGGGTGGGGAACAACAAATGGATCACAGACTCGTGCACTTTCTTTTCTCCTAGCAGAATATACTCCCTGGCTGCCCAGGCTCCGTTCTTTCCTTCTATAGCTTCTCTTTGCTGTCCTTTTTAGGGCTTTTCGACATCAGATGTATTATCAGAAAGGATGTGGTCTGGATTCTGAGGCTTGGCATTTGGCCTATGGTCTGGAGATTACCCATCCCTGCTCTAGGATAAAGAAATGATTCCCTGGCATAGGGAGAAAAATGGCACTGAGGCACAAGAAAAGAAAGCAAACAAACAAAAGCAGACTGTGATCTCCTAAGAATTCTATTAGAGGCAAAAAAAACAAACAAAAAAAAATGTTGCCCCTCTTCCAAGCAGTATTTTCAGCCTGAATATGGGCATACATTTCACACGGTCCCAACCTATTAGGAGTCTGTCCCAACCTATCAGAGCCATTTCCACTCTAGCCTGTTATAGTGCTATGATTCCACTTTCAACCTTCTATGGAATCCTGGGGTTTGCAGTTTAAGGAGGGGCCTTTGAGGGCCCTCCCTAAGCTGCAAACCCCAGGATTCCATAGGAGGTTGAAAGTGGAATCATATCACTATAACAAACTAGGGGGGAAATGGCCCAGGAAATGGCCCAGGAAGCCAGTTCATACAGACTCGCAGATATCAATGCCTTAGAAAGCAAAGAAAAATGAATTGCGTCTACTTCTTTCAGCTAGTCTCTGCTCAAAATCCCAAAGACATCCCATAATTATGCCAGCCATGATGGCAGCCGCGTGGTTCTGGCAATATAATCACACCCTAGAGCTAAATGTGTCTGATTCCTCAGAGGTGCCATTTCCTAATAAAAGAACACACACTCTTGAACTTGTTTTACTGCCGCTATTAACATTCTCCAACGCATAGCAAAGGTTGAGGCGCCTCTTAGAGCTACGGGGAGAAAATGTTTAATTGTCTTCAGCCTCTCCTTTGCGGTACGAGAGAAAAGCGAGAAAAGAAATTGAGTTTGCTTTGATGCGTTACGTTTTAGATGCCTGCCTTGCAATTTCTGTTTCGTAGGATTCCTGATCTTTTGCTTCAACGTACGGAACAATAAAGATTGGTATGGGCTGGAGAAAGGATCAAGGAGAGGTGGGAAGGAGTGAGAAACTCTGCAAAAACAGGGGCCTTTCATTTCTTCTTGAGGGCCGTATTTCCCTCAGAAGGGCACAACAGCAGTGATACAGACTCGAGTCAATTGACTCGGACTCAAGTCGGACTTCATTCGCCCCAGTGACTCGACTCGGACTCGACTCAACAATAAATGATGCACTGACCCGACTTGAGATTTGTATATTTTTAGTGACGGACTTGCTGCCCTTGGTTCAATAACACAACACATTCATCCAGAAAGCTTATGACTTTAAACAACCCTTCCATCTCTTTTTGCCTACTGGTCACATGGCGATCTGTCTTAAGCCCAAAGTGTGGGTGCATTTCTCAGAGGGGAACAGCAAATCTGTTAGGCAATGGGCTTGAGGAGGAAAGATCCTTCCTTCTAAAGCTTTTGAAGCTTCAGTAATGGGGAGTTAAGAAGGATCCTATTCCCCACTTCTGAAAAATCCTCCAGCTTTGGAAATGGGACAGTAAGAAGGATCCTATTCCCCACTTCCGAAGCTGCAGATTCTTTTATGCTCATTGGCACAAAAGCCTCCAGCTTTGGGAAGGAGGAATAAGAATGGATCCTATTCCCTACTTCCAAAGCTGCAGATGGCAAAATTGCAAATGTGGAGGGTCAACTCTGCTTAAATTATTAAAACTGACTTTATTTGACTCTGACCAGAAATTCTGGAATATAGGTTGGGGTATAAACTTGGCTCCCAGACCTGAGGACTTGACTTGAAAGTATCTTGCAACGACTTGAGACTTGACTTGAGACTTGGAGTAAAAGACTTAAATACATCTCTGCACAACAGTGAGAAAGATGGCATAGTTACTAGGATCTGATGTGCACAGGAGCCTGTTGAAGGATGGATCAGGCCAATTTGTACCTTTACCTGCAAAGATCAAATTCCTCAAGCATCTATATAGGAGTGAAGCATATCAAAAGCTAGTGGGGACAGTCAGTGTGAGGATGGTCTGACTCTATTCTTTGTATTCGTATTTTTGTATTCTTTGTAATCTGTCAGTTTGGGTTTCTCTCATTTTCTCAAGTCTTTCCATCTTTAAGTTCAGTTTGTCCAGACATTTTAAGATTTTTTTTTAAAACAAACTCTACACATGAAAATTTACAGGCAGATCTCTGCAGATTCCTGCTACTAATACATGAATTTTTGTATGGATTTTTGCTTAGTGTGCCTATATTTGCAAATCGTTTTCCTATTTTAATGCACTTTAAATTTTATTTTCTCATGTGTGTGTGCACGCACACACACACACACACACACGTATGAGAAAATAAAGTTCCAAACACAGTATATATGTGTGTGGGTATGTCTGTGTATGTACAGTCAGCCCTCCATTTTTGCAGGCCTTAAGACCCCCGCAGAAGTGGAAAAACTGCAAATAAAAATAAGTTTAAAAAAAAGTGAGAACACTTCTGTAGAAATCAATAGGTTCTCCAGCACAATTCTACAGCTAGCTTCTTGTAGAAGTGTGCTATAGAGTCATGCAGGAAGACCTAGCAATGACTAGAGAACATATTTTACCAATGGCAGAGGCAAATGCAGTATTAAATAAAGTAACCTGTGAATAATCAAATCAGCAAATGCTGAGCCCACAAAAGCAGAAGGCTGACTGTACTGCTGTGAGCTTTCAAGTCGTCCTTGACTTACGGAGACCCTAAAGTGACCCTATCATGGAGTTTTCATGGCAAGATGTGTTGGGGGGGTCACCTTTTCCTGCCTCTGAGGCTGAGAGAGTGTGACTTGCCCAAGATTATTTTAAAACAAAGAGCACTTCTGAAAAATTTATTCTGGATCACAGTAGGATGCAGTTACTCTCTAAAATATATGTGTCTTGGAGCGATTAACAAACGAAATTTAACAAATTAACAAAATAGATTAGCTGCTGCGCTCTTCAGTTGTTGAAAACAAAGGTGTATATGACTTCCCCTAATATATGCATTTTTTTATTTTTAAAAAAATGGAAACTCTTATTGCAAAATTCAGAGAACGGTGAATTTCAAATGATATCTGAGTTTGGAAATGAGAAATTCATCATGGTTGCATTAAAATGCAAAGCAAAAGAATTTCTTTCCCCATATATAGTTCTTGAGCTGGCAGCTGTCCTCTCCTAATGTAAAAACAGGGACTATTCTATGCTGGTTCCTTCCTTCCTTCCTTCCTTCCTTCCTTCCTTCCTTCCTTCCTTCCTTCCTTTCTATAAGGGCACACTAAAACTTTAGGGCCTGTGCCCATTTAGAGCAACAGCATGAAACCAGTTTGGATTCAACTCTACAGTGGAAACAGTTTTGATCCAGCTCAATATCAGTTTTTTTCAAATCTTTTTTATTTGTTTACATACAACAAATAAAATACTTAATTGACAAATAACAGCAATATCACATTAACAAGTTGGCTATATCCAACTCAACACCAGTTTTAACCACCAGTTTGAACTGGTATGTGGGTCGGCAGATAGCCCAACTTGGCAACGCTAATTTGCTAAAAGCGTGTGGCTAATTAAAGGCACTAAAACTGTCACGAAGGAGGACACCTTCTATTAAAGCATCCAATCAATACTTGAATGTGAGCCTGGTTTGGCACAATCCGTGCCTGCATCTCTTGGCACGCTGGTGAACACCTGCTGAGAGCTGTCCTGCTCCTGACCTTGCCAGAGCTTCCAGAATCTAAAGACCAAGCCAACCTTCTCAAGCATTCATCTTTTGGCCCAGCTCTCAAAAGCCACTTGAAATGCTGCCAATTGCCCAAAGGGGTGAAAATATCTTTATTGCATACCCTCCGATATTTGAAAAATGAAAACCAGGATCCATGGGGTTGAGCAACATCAACATGTGGTCGAGATGGGAAAACTTATTAAATGTGAGAAGAGCACACAAGCTGAGAAAGGCTGCAGCAGGGTTTGCTTTTGCCTGAATCTACTGGGAAGGGCAAAATTCCAAGTCAGTATCTCTTCTCCTCCCAGCTGAGTTAATTGAGTGCAAACTACGTTTGCATTTTCGGTAACTGAAGTAAGCTGTGGTCAAAGGGATAAAGTGAGAGGAGAGAGCAAATGGGACATTTGAAAAGCAATTTCTGGACCTAGGCATGATGGAGTTCTGCCTGCCTTTTTTTCTCTCCCTCTGAGGCCAGGGCAGGGGCAGTTGGGATGGAGAGAAGACCTTTCTTCTCCTTCTGGGTCTAGGTATGATGGAGCTGTGCCTGCCTCTTTTCTCCATACACACATTAACACACTCTAAGATGCATGGATTTCCAAGGGGCCTGCTGGGGTCAGATCAGGGGTTGGCAACTGCCTGGCAGCCTGAGGCCAACTTCCATAGCAAACATCCCCCAAGGACTGCATCCCTTCTCACAGCAAGCCTAAATACCCATTTTCCCCTGGTGTCACTCTCAAAAGGGTGACAGGAAGCAATATTGCATTATCTCCTATTGCCATTTTAGAAGGTCTGCAAAGGAAAACAGAGCTATTTTGGTGGGGGGGAGGTTAGTATGGAGTTCTTTTGAATGGGGGGTTATATTTGTGTGTTTATGAGGGTTGGAGCTTTCTGTGTGGTTTGGGAATAAAATTTGCACAAAAATTACACCATTACTTTTTTAAAAAAATTGGTGGTTGGAGGCTTCCAAGGACTGATGTGGGGCTTCAGGGGGACACAAAAATGGGAGGCAACCCATAGCTTGTGGGTCCGTGCCCTTCCCCACTCCTAGGTTAGACAATCAAGCTTCCAGTACTGCAGTTCAATTTAAGTAATGCCAGCCATCGTAAACTTACTGAATTGGGTTTGAGAGATACAAGCATCAACTGCATCTAGAATTGCTAATCAAAAAGAACAGTTTCTCTTTTTCCCTAACCCCACCCCACCGCTCACTCCCCTGCTGTGTGTCCATGGCAAAAAGAACCCTGGGGTTTTTAAAATGGCATAATAGTCCTGAAAAAGCAGGGGGGGGTTACCCACTGGCACCACGTTTTGCATTATTTATACGTGGAATCTTACTAGCATAATAGCCAGGAAAATATTGTGAGCTTCTAGGATGATAAATATATTCATTATGTGGAAAAGATTCACAAAATACACTGTATGTCACAGCAGGAACTTAATCACCACCTGGAAGATATATGTACGCTACCGGATTTACAGGGGGAAAAAAAGAGAGGTTATGATGAGATGCTTCCTCCAATATATTCAACTTATATAGAACAATTCCGTCGCATCTCAAAATTACAAAAATACCAACGTTCACCAATCTGTCGGCACAGACGGCTTCAGATGCAATTAATCAGAGAAAAATTGGCAGCAGTATTTTTTTACAGCAGCCAATAAATCATGGACTTGGCCAACAATGAACATTAAAAAATTAGCCAGATAAAACATTCTCTAAGAGTAAGTTTAAAAAAAAAAAACTCAAAGGGGAAAAGAAGCATTTGCTATATAGAACAGCAGAACATTATGGTAAAGCATGGAAATGTGGGTTTCTGTCCCAAGATGCCATGGGATTCAGAGTTCTTCATAAACAAAGAGTCAACTAGAGCAGCTTCACATTACACAGAGGCCCATCTGGCTCAGGACATTTTGCTGCCTGAGCCAAAGGACAAAATTACTCCACCACCCCCAATTGTGGAAGCTGTTTGGACTGGCTGATTTATAGGACTGTATCATCTATCTTGAGAACCAGTGTGCTGTAGTGGTTTGAGCACTGAACTATGACCCCCAAGACTAGGGTTCACTTCCCCACTCAACCATGGAAACCCACTGGATGACTTTGGGTGCATCATACTCTCAGCCCCAGAAAAGCCCATGATAGGTTCACCTTAGGGTTGTTGTAGGTCAGACATGACTTGAAGGCATGCAACAACATTCTTCTTGTATGAGCACTGCAGGTGTGTTTAGAAGTGGCAAAGCAAGGCATGTGTAGCACACACCTCTGTCACTGTTAGCCTGTCCATACAACCTATCACTTCAAGTGAGTGCCTCATGGAGGGGCCAGCATTGCATTCACATATGCTTCTTGCATGTACACCAGAGTTACTATGCCAAGGAAGATATCTCACCCAGAGAGATGGAGCTTGCTTTCATAGGTGTCTCCATCCCTTGATGTTGTTGTTGTGTGCCTTTAGTTGTTTCTGACTTATGGCCATATTCTCCATAAAAAGAAAAAAACCCCTAGATTAATGCTATGCTTGGATGATTTGAAGGGTGTGGGAATGATATGTTGTATATGTTGTAATGTCATGGCAGCCCTGACATGAATATGAACATTACAAAACTACTCAATTCAGATTTGCATTTAGGTAAAGGTGTTTATAAAGATGTCTGCCTTTATCTGCAGGGCATATGTCTGAAGATCCCATGTGGATGCCTAAAAATGCAGTTAAGACTGAACCTGCTCCGGCACTCAAACAGCAGATAGTACCAACATGCTCTGGCTCTGGTGTCACCAGAAGTAGCCCTTTCGCTTCACAGGAACCAGGCAGAGAGTCATTTTCATCTCTCTATGGACCTGAGAAGCTAGAGGGCTTAGATTCAAAGAGCTGGAAGAGACCCCAAGGCCATCAAGTCTGATCCCATTCTGCCATGCAGGAATACACCATCAAACCGTTCCCAACAGGTGGCAACTCAGTCTATCTTTAAAAACCTCCAAAGAAGGAAACTCCACCACACTCCCAGGCAGCGTATTCCACTGTTGAACTGCTCATACCACCAGGAAGTTCCTCCTAATGTTTAGATGGAATCTCTTTTCCTGAAGTTTGAAGTCACTGCTCTGTGTCCTAGTCTCTGGAGCAGCAGAAAATAGGCTTGCTCCATCTCCATACAACATCCTTTCGAATATTTAAACATAGCTATCATGTCACCTCTTAATCTTCTCCTCTCCAGGTTAAATATATCCGGCTCCCTAAGCCTCTCCTCATAGGGCTTCATGGTTTCCAGCTTTCTACCATTTTGGTCGCCCTCCTCTGGACACATTCCAGCTTGTCAATATCCTTCCTGAACTGTGATGCCCAGGACTGGACACAGTATCCCAGGTGGGGTCTGACCAAAGCAGAATAGAGTGGTACCATCACTTCCTTTGACCTAGATGCTAGACTTGTACTGATGCGGCCCATCAGAGTAGAGCATGCCACATGGGTGCCATGTCCCAGATTCCTGGGGCCACATCGGGGCAAAGGATGGGAGGGAGGTGAGACTGTAAGGGAAGAGGACATTTCCACAGTTTTCCATTTAATAATTTCAGGCCACAGTTGATTGCCAGTAACTGAAACCATGGAAAGTGAGACAGCAGGGACCCCTGTATGTCCCAAGCAGAATGCTACCCATCTGTTTTGATCATATGAATTGTGCCTCTGTGGATAAGGCAAGGAGAATCAAGGTACCTCTTTTGGGGGCTGGATGTCCCCGCATGGGACTAAAATACAACTGAAGGACAGCCTGACAGAGTTGCCTACTGGGAAGGCAGTTCTCTTTCCCCCCTGCCAAAAGAGATCAACACTCAGCCCTGGCAGATTTCCAGCCAGACAGCATTTTCTTAATGATGCCTGCATTTAGATGATAAATCAAGCTATTTAAAAAGCTTCAGCAGGCACATCCTTTACAAGCAGGGCGCCTAGGTAACCATCTCTAGCACTGCTCTGAGGCAGGAGGGAGAAAAGAATGGCTAATTTCTTCATCTAGGTGGAAAATTAATTCCACAGAGGTTTGTCAATGTAGTTGGCATCCATCTGAAATGAACAAATTTGAAAGCAAATCAATGTGCCTGTATTATTATGAATTTATTTCTAAATGCAATTCCTTAAGAAAAGAGTTGTTATGAAGTTACCTGGAAGGCTAGATTGGAAGGCAGTTTTCAGGCATGCTGAAGAACATGGATGTAAGAAGCTATTTTACAGTGAGTGAAATTATTTGTCCATTTAGTTCAATATTCCCTACTCTGGCTGCAGCTCTCCAGGGTCTCAGGTGGAGAAAGGCCTGTTCTTTCTCCTGCTAACAAACCCTCTTAACCAAAGCCTTTAGGAACTGCATCTCTTAAACTTCTTTTCAATAATATGTTCATACCCTGTCTTTAGACCAACAGATCAAGGCAGCATGTATGGCTCTCTTTTTCACTAGACTGTCTTCACAGCGACCCTGTGAGGTAGATCAGGCTGACAGAGTGACTGGCCAAAGATACAGAGCAAGTTCCATAGTTTTAGTTGCTCAGAATTAGAAACTGGATCTCCCGAAACCTCCCAAGATCTAGTCCAAACACTCAGTATGCTGTTGCACACTGGCTGTCTTTAAACAATTCAGAATTAGTGTTACAATGTGAAGTTGTATGTGTGTGTGTGCGTGCATGTGCTGATGTGTGCTGTGCCTTTGCACAATCATAGCAGCATGTTTTAATCACTTAGAGAGATGCCAGCAGGAGGTCCTCCTCTCTCCCAAGGAAAGAACATTTTCTCCCCCCCCGCAGAACCTTTCATCGGTGAGCTTATTAAATTCCAGCTCCTATTGACAGTTTCATCTCCTCGCACAATGGTCTTAGTCTTTGAAAAGGATGGCCGCAGCAGAAAAGAACTGCTTAACTCGAGAAGGGGAAAAAAATAACAAAAATTGAAAAGAAGAAGAAGAAGAGGAAGCAAACTCTACTCCATGCTTAAAGGTTTCGGCAGTCACAACATTCATTAATTGAGATTTAATGAATAATCAGCACCAGGCAACAACCTTCAGCCTAAATGAGGCTTGCTGCATGTGAATGCAAGCAAATCTGAATTTAATTCAGCCAGAGAGACACACAGTCTTTCAGTGGTTGTATTACTAGGATGGTGGAGGGTTTCAGCACTGGACTATAACCCTGGAGAGCTGGGTTTTATGGGAATTTGCCCATGGAGACCCACTGGTTGACCTTGGGCACATCACACACTGCCAGATCCAGAAAATCCCATGAAAGGTTTGCCTCAGGGTTGAACATAAGTCAGAAACAACCTGAAGGCACACAACAACAATAAAAACAACAGCAGTTATTACTGATGCTGCAGGCATTGCCGCTGCTCTTACTAGCATTAATTATCATCCCACTTTCTCCTTCAAGGGAGTTCAAGGTTGGCACATGTAGTTCCCTGCATTGTCTTCTATCTCCTCACTAAGACAGCAAGGTAGGCTTGGTGATGTAAATCTTGATTTGTTTGGTCTTTGTATGGCAGATGAGGCAACTTTTTAAAAATGCTTTCTGATGATTAGAGAATTCTAAGGGGGAAGCACACAGTTAACATCTCTGTTCAGCAACTCTCGTCTTTCTACTTCCACTATTAAAGTTTTACAGGATCTGTGGAAAACCTTGGAAAAACAAGAACTTCAAGGAAGAGTGTTGTAATACCTTATGCTCACCCTTTCCCACCTTCCTCTTCCTCCTTCTTTTTCTCCTTCCTTCCCCTTCCCTTACTCAATTCAATAAATACATTGTAGTGGTTAAACTACATCCTTCTGGGATCCAGGAAAAACCTAGGGGAGTTGCTGTTGGTTTGCTTTTTAATCATCTACCTCTACACCTCTCTATCTCTCTGTAATTTAAATGATGATGACACTGCATACATGCACACACAAATCTCAGTACAAAAATGTAAGACGCAGGATTAGCAGAAATCCATAATGAAAAACCTCCAGAAAGAGGAGAAAGGAGTTTCAAAGCTGAACCCAAAACAGGAGGAAAAAATCTTTGCAGCCTTCTTCCAACTGTGGGCTTATATTTCAACTCATTCTACTCCTAGCCCAGATCAAAAGCTCTTTCTGCAGCGTTCCACAACCTTCCAGCAATGTTTTGATAATAACAAAGTGATGAAAGATCACCCGAGAGAGATGGTGGGTTCAAGCAAGGGCCATCTGAACATGCAACAAAGCCTCTTCTATAGCTGACCTTAAAGTCATTCCACTTCCATCCTTTGTCAGCTCATAACCTCCAGAAAAAATATTCCCCGGCTGTTCTGCAGCACAACTTAGCTTTTTTTGCCCTCTGCGCCCACATAAGGGGAACAGACAGGCACACACGCTTGCCAGAAGATTGGTATCCATCTGCCTGGATGGCACCGTGCCGGCTCACAAGTTGTCAGACAACATCCCATGTGCCAGAAGAGCATGGATCTGAGCAGGCAGCTTGGCCACACTGCAAGAGCTTTCCCTTCTGCATGGATTCCCTCTCTGCTTGGACAGCCCCAATGTTTCATCCTCTCCTGGCTCGCTCTGGTGTGGTGGTTATCCAGTCCCTGCTATCTTAATAAGAGGCCAACCTCTCTTTTAGCTGGAACGTGTGAAGAATCTGGTTTCAGTATGAGGTTCTTCAGGTTTGCCTTGGTCCATGCTTCTCGGTGTGGTGAGGTGGTTATTGCTGCATCTGCTGCTGCTGTTGTTATTACACAGCTTAAATACCCTAATCCTGTGTAGTGGGGTTTAAGAGTTGGACTAGGATACTGGGAGACCAAGGTTAGAATCCACACTCAGCCATGGAAAGCTATGGGGTGACCTCGGGCAAGCCACATCCTCTCAACCTCAAAGGAAGACAAAGGCAAACTGCTTCTGAACAAATTCT
Source organism: Ctenosaura bakeri (assembly GCA_948474755.1). Lineage (NCBI taxonomy): Eukaryota > Metazoa > Chordata > Lepidosauria > Squamata > Iguanidae > Ctenosaura > Ctenosaura bakeri. The sequence continues at coordinate 242,272 of CAOLHI010001109.1, read as the reverse complement.
GCCAAGGAAACCCTGTGATAGGTTCATCTTGGGGTTGCTGTAAGTCACAAATGACTTGAAGGCAAGCAAGAACAACAAGTACCCTATAGGCACCAGATCCTGTCTCATCTTGGAAGCTAAACAGAGTCAGACCTGGTTAATATCTGGATGGGAGAACACCAATTAATACAAGGTGTTGTAAGCTATATTTCAGAGGAAGAAACTGGCAATACCACTTCTGAGTATTCCTTGCCTAAGAAAATCCTATGAAATTCATGGGGTCACCATAAGTCAACACGTGACTTGAAGGCAAGTATTCACCCCCCCATCATCATCGTCATCATCATCACCACCACCACCACCACTTCATTTATTTATATCCCTTCTTTTTTTCCCCAAGACTGGGACTCAAGGCAGCTTGCACATTAAAAAGGCTGCAGTTAAAAATATACAAGCAGTCAGCATTAAAATTAACTATGAAATCACACACAAAAAAACCCACACACTCTAAAAAGATTTAAAGAATACAGTTTAAAACAACATGGAACTTACAGGCCTTTGTTAAAAGCCTTCTGTGCTAAAAGCATGCTGGAATAATAACAATAGAAGTCTTCCGCTGACAACAGAAGGACAGCAAGAGAAGGGCTGTTCTAGCCTCTCTAAGGAAGGACCTCCAAAGTTTAGGGGCAGCCACTGAGAAGGCCCTCTCTCACGTTTCTGCCAGCCATATCTATGAGAGTGGTGGGAATGAGAGAAAGGTCTCTCTTCTGGATCTCAGGATTGAGGCAGGGTCATATGGGTAGATTTCATCTATCAGAGAGCCTGGACTTGAGCTTTAAACAGTTTATAGAGCATAACCATCACTTTCAATTCTGCCTGGAAACAGACTGACTATTGCCTAGGTGATAGATGCAGTTAGAGATCCAGGACTATCTCATAAAGAGGTGGATGGGGATGAATGTATTTTTTAAAAAATGTATCTGCACACTTGAAAAATGCACATAGAAAAATGCCCACACTTCCAAGATGGGCAAAACACTGCTTTTACATGTTTTAGGCCAGGTTTAAGAAACTTAAGGGATCTTAGATCCTGGGCTGAATGTGGTCCTCCCAGAGTCCCAATCTGTCCACAGGCTCCATTTGGATTGGTTTGACAGAACCAATGGTATGGAAAGACTTTGACTATCTTGGTATCTTCACCACCTACTCTAAAATTGTGTGAATAAACTATGGAGCTCTATTCTCGCTGCATCTAACCCGAAGAGCTCTCCTCCAGCATCAAATTTCTATCCATAGAACTCTCCTCTAACACCACACTGCAAATAAGTTGATTCTCTTGCCATCAGCTTTATTTCACTGTCCACGTTTCACAACCATACATAGAAATCAGATGTTAAGGGCTGGATGATCCTGACTTTGGTATTCAATGACATGTCTTTGCATTTGAAGATCTTCTCTAGTTCCTTCGTAGCTGACCTTAAAACTACTGCATACCCTGTAGACTGAGAGTCTGCTGTGAAAAATTTGGAATATGTAATATATATGCACATGCACACATTAACACACACACGCACACAGAGGAGGATTCCAGATGCATAAATTCTTCTATGCAGGAAAGAACAAAAAGGACGTAGACTTCTGAAATCCAGGGAGATAGTGGGGTGAGGTAAATGTCAAAAGTGTCACTCTCTTTTCTCTGAAAATGTCATTCCCTCAGGTTTAGCAAATCTAGCTTCTTTTGCACTAGGACCAGAGTTCAGAAAGTTACTTTTTTAAATAATTCACTCTTGTAATTAATTACAGTGTTAAAGGGCAATGCATTGTGATTCCTCTTCACAACTCTAGAAAAGTGACTCCGTGTATTACTAGTTACTTTCCTGTTACTTTAAAAAACATCCTTGTGTTGTAAAGAGAAAGGCATTAAAAAAAAAGGTCCTGTACTAATTTTTTTTAAAAAAAACTCTTAAAAGGTCATTTCAAAAGTTGCTTTAGAAGATTTTACTTGTTGCAGAAACAAAATAACAGTATTCTTACATGTGACATTATTTTTTGGAAAGTCCACTCTTGTTAGTAACAGAAGTAACTTGTTAAGTAAGATGCAATGTTGCCTCTACCTAGAGCAAAAGCAAACAAACAGGAGCCAGGAAATAAATAAGTATTTAAAAGTTACAAAAAATCTACGACACATCAATAGTCTCTCTCTCTCTCTCTCTCTCTGGTCATTTCTGCACTAGACCGTTATAGAGCTATTATTCCACTTTCAACATCCTATGGAATCCTGGGGTTTGCAGTTTAGGGAGGGGCCTCAAAGGTAACATCATCAAATATGGCTTTCTTAGTCCCTGCGGAAGCTGTCCTCAAGGTCTTGGCATCTGCCAAACATTTTTTAAACCTCCATCTGCAATGCCCTGTAATTTCAATCCCAGCTTCTTCCTCAGCAGGACGCAGCCACAATTGTAGGGTGAGACGCAGTAAGCAAACTCAAATAAACACACTTGCATTTCCTCGTCCTCAGCCTCGCTCTGCTACCTTCCCTGCATGTAGCCGGGCCATGCTTTTTTTTAAAAAAAAATTATATCTTTTTTTATGTATACATATGAGAAATAAAATACATAATTAATAAATAACAATATTTACAGCAACAAGTCAACAATTTAAGTATCTTCATAACTTTCCTTTGTCCCTCCTAGAATACAGTAATATTAACAATTTTATCTTAACTGTATTTCCAAGAGAAGTTCTGATTAATTGTGTATTCCTACTATATAACATACCAAAAAATGCTTTCTTTTCTCACTAATGCTTAAGTCAATGTACACTTTTGCTTTCCATATCTTACTAAGTGTAATTTATTACCTCCATATTTATTCTAATCCAGTTTTCCTCATTAGAAATACTGTGTCAACTGGACTTGTGCTTTTGTTTTTTGAAGGAAATCGTTTAAGGGTGCCCATTAACTGTAGATTTCATCATATGTCAGGCCTTTAAGTCTTTAAGATATCAGCCGCTTTCATTTCTGAGTGCCATTGCTCAAGCTTGGGGACCCCTTCATTTTTCCAGAATTTTGCAAATTCAGTTCTTGCCAAAGTTATCATGTAGAGCAAGAACATCCAAAATTTCCTTGTCGCCAGTTCAACGCTTTGAAGACGAGAGTCTCATCACTGAAACACCAGTGGGCTTGAACCCAGGCGTGGAAAGTGATGCCAGGCAGACTGGTGTGCAAGAGGTAACCGTAGCTCAAAGAGTGCTGTGGAGGGGGCTGTGGGTGAAAAGCAAATAACGAAAGCACAGAAGCTGATCCCGGGAGAGCAGAGAAAGGGGTTTTGAGCTGAAGGCAGAGAAACAGTTGAGGACAGACAGGTGAGGGAATTAGCTGGGGGTGAATACGTACTGGGTGTCTGAGGCCATTTCCGCACTGGACTGTTATAGCGCTATTATTCTACTTTCAATATCCTATGGAATCCTGGGGCTTGCAGTTTTGGGAGGGGCCGCCTGGCCCTTCCCTAAACTGCAAACCCCAGGATTCCACAGGATGTTGAAAGTGGAATAATAGCGCTGTAACAGTCTAGTGCAGAAATGGCCTGAGCTGACCAAAGGAAAAGGTCTGACCAGCTTTGAGCCCCAACCTGGGGAAAAAGCAGAGTATAAATAACTAAACAAACAATAACCACCCAACTCAGTTGAATATTGTCTTATCATCAGAACGAAGAACTGGAACCTGATAAAGAAACTATTCTATATGTTATGAAAATAAAGGCCATTTCCGCACAACACTGTTGTAGTGCTATTATTCCACTTTCAACATCCTATGGAATCCTGGGGTTTGCCGTTTAAGGGAGCGGCCTTTAGAATTCTCAACCTGAGAGCTCTTTGGTCTCAGTAATCTACAAACGCCAGAATTCCACAGGATGTTGAAAGCGGAATAATAGCGCTAGAACGGTGTAGTGCGGAAATGGCCAAAAGTGCTAAAACTGACTCTGACCAGCATCATTAGTCCTGAATCAAGGCTGGGTCGTACTTCTTACTAAGAATACAAAGCTAAAACATAATGTTAATCCACAGTGAGGTCACCCGAAGGCCCAGGACCTAAATCCAAGGAGGGATTTTAAAGGGGACCAGAGGGAAAGGGGAGAGTGACACCAGGTTCTCTCTATCCGCTCTTGCCATCCCCACAAGAGAGACTGCTGCTTATATATTTACCTTGGATTTTTAGACACATCCTTTTGGCAGGATGCAGAGAGTTGCTAAATAGTCCAAGGAAAGAAGAAGCCAGGGAGAGGTTTTAGAGGAGGAAGTGTGGGTTGAGAGTAAACACTGGCTTGCAGAGCCAAAATGTCCACCTCCGTAACTTCTGAGCTGGTCTTTTACCTGGCTCTGACCCAGTGTGGGCTGGGACAAGGACCAGGAGCACCAGAGAAAAACAAATGTCAAACATAAGCAGGTCTTTAAAAAGAGAAAGAGAAAGAGAGAGGCAGTTCTCAGAAGCGGGATGGATTTAAAAGTATCCACAGGGTAGGAAACAATATCTTGAGTTAGCTGGAAAAGATGGCTTTTGTTTTGTTTTGACACTAAGCTTGGTGCAAATTTATTCATTTATGGATTTATTTATCTGAACAAAAATGCACATCCCAGTCCCCCCACCTTCCAAGGAATTGATCCAAGCAGCTAACAAAGAAGGGAGGAAAACGTCATTAAAACAAGAAGATTACCAGACTAAGAGATGTATCAAGGCCAACAGAAACAAAGGCACACGCATATGAAGAGCCAAGGCTAACAATAAATTAAGCAACAAGGAGCTTGCAAGCTTTTTCAAAATGAAATATTTTCTGGCCCTGGAGGAAAACATGCGGAGAGGGAAATAATCTATTCTCTTTGGGGGAGGGAGTTCCACCAAAGGGCTGTTGCCACAGAGAAAGAAGTCTTGTCATGCACCGCCACCAAGCAGGAAGAAATGGTGTATGCAAAAGAACTGATCTTTCTGATGATGCGATGGTGGGGAGGGAGAGAGGAATGGAGAAAGAGAGGTGGCATGACCCTTTCATAGTATACAATTATACCACTGTGATTCCTATGTATTTGCCAGGGTAACACCCTCCGAAATCCTGGGATTTGTAGTCTGGAAGAGAATTCTAAGTTTCTGTTGTTGTGGGCTTTCAAGTCGTTTCCAACTTATGCCAATCCTACAGGAAATCTATCAGTTTTCTGGGGCTGAGAGTGTATGACATGCCCAAGGTCACCCAGTGGGTTTCCATGGCTGAGCAGAGAATCGAACCCCGGTTTCCAAGGTCATAGTCCAATGCTCAAACCACTACAACACTCTGGCTCCCTTCTCTAATCTCCAAATCCGAAGATTCCACAGGATGCTGCCCTGGCACCCAGGCTATGCTGACAAACACAGAAACAACGCTTAATGAAGAACTTTGGGCATGGGTGATGGATAACAGCTATTCCAGATCCAAGCTGCAATCCCACTCAGCCATGAAATGTCCTCAGTTGCTAGCATCCTATTAGTGTCCACAGAGAGAGGACGGCAGAGGGAGAGAATGAGGGCACACATAAAGAGAGAATGCATGTCATACAAGGAAGAGAGACAAGTCTAGTAGGGTACATAGAGTGATAAGAGTTGGGATGACACTGACAGAAAAAGTGCAAGAGAAAAATGAGATGGACCACAGAGAGCTGATCTGACACAGAGAGAAAAACAGAAAGGGGGGGGCACATACAGAGAACTCATTTGAAATGGGGATCACACAGAAAGAAAAATAATTCTGCAGTACCGCAACCCTAAAGATTTTGGCTCTGCCACCATTTATTTTGGGCTCCAGTGCCACCCAATGCCAGCCTGAAATCTACCCACTGCCAATGGTATGCAGCCTTCAACAGAAAAACAGACTCCCTCCCACCTGTGTATACAAACTGTGTCTCATTTTAGCTTCCCACCCTCTGTTCTACATGGAGGGATGAAGTGTCAATACTTATGATAGGAGATCTTGGGGCTGGACAGGGGATGCTGGCATCCAGGTCGATGAGCTGCCCCTTTCACGTGCTGCAAAAGGTTTAGATGTCATTATTTCGAGCACAGGCTGGACTGCCAGGCTCGCAAGGCAGCACGCTTAGCATCCCCTTGTTATGTCAAAATCTGATGTTCACAGTTGCCAAAGGGCGGGCGGGGGGTGGGTGGGGAGATTTCTTGCTCCAATTCTTCAGAAACATGACACTTCTCAGTTCTAAACATGCATGGTGGTCTTGAAATGTTATGATTATCAGCTTCTGCCTTTCAGATTGTCTTGTTGTCACACCACAAATCTGGTCTAGCAGCCTCGCACATTGAGTGAGACTGCAGCAGCAAACATCCTCACCGGAAATTGCTTTATGCCGCTTCACCGACCTGAGAGATACTGTTTGCGCATCCACCATGGCTTTCCCTAGCAGGGCATTTTCTGCAGCGGATTTAGCCTGTCACTGAGAGATTCGGTCCAGTCCATTAGAACCATGTATACTTGTATTTAGAAAGGTGCTCAGGTGAGGATGATGAAGAGCTACTGAAATTAGAATTTAAGCTTTACTGACTCTTCAGTAATACAATAACACTGGAAGCTATTCTTATAGCCTGACCTCAGATTCCATCTAAGATGAATGACCAGTTATCATTTAAATGAGTTAGTTAGGGAAAGAGTAGATGTTTGGGAACAGGCTAGGAATAAAGGCTGCTAGGGAACAGTGGTTGTTAACCTTTTCTTTACTGGGAACCCCCTGTAAATATAATTTGTTGCCAGGGTCCCCCAAGACTTAATTCAATTTTAAATTTAGATGTAAATATTCAAATAATTACTTATTAAAGTATTCTGGAAGCAAGGATTCAAATTCCTACTCAGACACTGAGTGACCTTGGGCAAATCACATTCGCTCAGCCTCAGAGGAAGGCAAAGGCAAATCCCCTCTGAACAAATCTTGCCAAAAAAACCTGTGATAGGTTCACTTTAGGGTTGCCATAAGACAGAAATGACTCGAAGATGCACAACAACACAGTGGTGCTCACAGAGGGAGGTTCTTTCTAGCCATCACACCTTTCCCCTTTGAAAGCTGACTTACGGTGATCCTAAGATGAACCAAACATGGGGATTTTCTTGGCAAGATTTGTTGCCTTTACCTTTCTCTGAGGTTGACAAAGTGACCTTCTTGAGATCGCCCAGTGGGTTTCCATGGCTGAGTGGTCCTAGTTTCCAGAGTCATAGTCTGGGTGTGCGTACACACCTGCTGCTGTGTCTGTTTCATCAGGGATACGGCAGCAGGGTGTGCAAATGAGGGAGCAGTTTGGGCACACGCACATGACTGCCACCGTGTCCCTTGGCATCCCTGACAAAACAGGGGAACGGTTTTGGTACCTGCACAGACCCCCTGCTACTGTATCCCTGTTGCTGCTGCTTACCACTAGTGCCTAGCAGCAGGGTTTTGTGGACTCCACACTCCAGGTTAAGAACCTCTGTGCAACATTGTTATTACCAGTTGGGTGCAACTGTCATGACTCCATCCTTTGGAATCCTGGGATCTGTAAGGTATTTAGAATTCTCCACCATAGAACTCTATTAAGTCTTTCCTCAGAACTATATGTAACTTACATAGGATGGAATCAGGACAGTTTAAGAGGTATGAAATGAATATAACTGTGTGGTGGAGGACGTGCTTAAGTGGACATCAACTCAGTAAGCCCTAATCCAGATATTATTTTTCCTCACCATCTAAAGGGAGCCAGAAATGCATGCTATAGGATGAATGCAGCTACAGAGCTCCAAGCAACTGGGAGTGCTGATAAAGATGGTTGGCTACAACCTCTCAAAGCCATTGCTTCATCCAGTCTCATCCAGTTACAATTCACTGGTTGTCCCAGCAATCATTAAGCCAAATCATCATTCACAAAAAAGAGAAGCCACTGTAACAGTGGAGAGTTGTTTCTGTATTATATCCTTCATTTTCTGTGGTTCCTCGCATGTATATTTCCTTGAAAACAACTGGTAGGAAGGCAACTGCTAAGTATCAGTGTGACTATGAAAATGGCCACTCACTTGGTACAAGTAAAGCAATACAATAAAAATAAAATACTGGAATAAGGCCTGTGGGACTACAGGTTGGATTTTGAGGCTTGAACTGACTCATAATTTTTATGACTTAAATGACACCAATAGGCCAGTTAACAATATCCAGTGTTGTTGTTGCTTCTTATTTGCCTTCAAATCATTTCTGATTTATGATGACCCCAAGGTGAACTTATCACAGGGTTTTCTGGCTAAGAGAGTGTGACGTGCCCAAGGCCACCCAGCGGGTTTCCATGGCCGAGTGGGGAATCGAACTCTGGTCTCCAAGGTTGTAGTCCAAAACTCAAACCACTACATCATACTGGCTCTCTAACAATATCCAGTGCAAGTGCATTTTTTTAGACATGCAAGTACCAACTGTGTTCTATCATCATGGCTACTTTGCTTGCACTGCTTATTCTCCAATCACTACACTTCAGTATTGATTTATTGACCATAACCAAGACATAACCAAGTTTTCATGATGGGGTCTGGATGTGAATCTAGATCTCTAAAATCCATTGTTCTGTTCAGGAGACATTGAACTTCCAAGACCTGAGAATCAACTTTGGATTCAAGAGAACACAAATATACGAACCGTGCAACCCAAAAATTTCGTCAGACTAGCTTTGGGCATCTTCCTGCCAAGTGCATCAAGTCACGGAAGAAAGCCTAAGAGCTCTCAAACGTGTGGGGAATATTACACCATCTTAAACAAAGCTCTACACTAATTGTTTGTTAGATGCATTTTCAGCAACGTTAAAAACTCCCTCAGAGTTTCCTGGAAGCCGTCTCATTTGGGGTTGATTCATGCGGAATTAGCAATGGAATTTACATTGGGCAATGGGATTTGTAAACAGAGCTGGCTAACCCTCCAACCTTTTATGGGCAATTATTTCAGGAGAAAAATAATAGATCTTCAAACAAATGGAATGTCTGCAGCGAGCTGGGCTTTGCTCATCGTACGGGCATTCTTCTGCCCTTTCTTCCCTGCTTTCAGTTTGATTTCAGATTTCAGTGCATGGAACAATTCAAAGCCTGCAGCACAATAACTGGTGGGTTGCTTCAAATAACCAGTGGAATCTGCTTCCTCTGCATCTCCTCCTCTTCTCTTGGCAGCCCTTTCTTGTTTCCTTTCTTCTCATTTATCCTCTTTCTTGACTCATTGCCTCCTCTGTATGTTTGCTTCACTTCTGAGCTCTGTGCTCTTCAGAATCCTAACCGCTGCCTGTCCAACATGGAAACCTTTTGAGCATTGTAGCCCCTTACAAAGCAAGGTCTGCCCTAAAACCAGGACTGTGCACACTACATTACAAGAGGGAAGAGATCTCTTGCACGGGGAATTCCAGACTAGGAATGAAAAGATCAATTACAATACTTCATTCCAAGGTTCAAAAGTGTTTTTTCTAACAGTTGGGAAAGCTCATGGGGAGGAATAACAGCTCAGTGACAATTTTGTATGTTTTCCCCTGGAATTTTCCATCCTAAAGTATTGCAGAGGAATTATTCTGTGAAGAAATTTTTTTTTTCTGTACAGAAAATGGAAAGCTCCTGTGCAGAAAATTGTTTTCAATGAAGAAAACCGTTTCCTGTGCAGAAAACCTATTTCTTATGCAAAAGCTTTCTTTTTTTTCTTCACAGAATAATATTTCCTCAAGACTTTTAGATGTTCCAATACAGGGAGAATACTGCAGATGAATATTTGCTTTCTCCCAGGGTGGGGAGAAAACTACTATAATTATTTATCCTTGCATTCATGGACGAAACAGTCAAGGACTGACATCCCGATGCCAGACCACAGAGTGGGCTACAGACAAAGTTTTTTTCCTTGCCCCAGTTAGAAATGAATTTGAGTTAAACATAAGACACATACTTAGAGAGGTTATCAGGCAAATTTGTTCTTCCCTGCCTAATTTATGCCAGATTTAATTTAAATGCGTAACTTAAATCCGTAAACAAACAAATGTGGAGGGCTGATAGTAATAACAAAGAGAGCTCTGAGCATGTACAGAGTACTTTCCCATCAACCCCAGGGGCATGATACATGACACCTCAGCCTCACCAACTCTCATTTTAGCCTGTAAGCATCACAGCCTCCTGCAGCCTTCAGTCACGAAGCCTATGATTTGGCAGGGACATGAGGAATGCTAACTAGACACTTGAAACCACTTATCCTCTCCGACTCTTTTGCTTTATGTACCCACTTAAAGGGAACCAATAACTGAACTTCCATACAGGAGTAACAGAGCACGGAAATGAGTTTATTATTCGAGCAATGCCTTGACACCAATATTGAATGGGTTTGTTAAACCTTCTGCAGCCTCAAGTGACTTGGCTAAACCCAGCTGCAATAAACATACCACGTCTTTCCTTTGCTGTTGGGCCTATGGAAAAGGTCCATTTTTTTCATTCAGTTCTCCGTTATACTCTTTGACTTTTATCCTATTTGTCTAATTTTGGAAGGCTGATCCCTCCTGGGTAGCAATCAGGAGAAAATCAAGCCCCCAGCCTTTATCACTTCACATGCTTTTCTGCTTCTCCCCGCTGACTTCAGTTTCTAGGAATTACATTTTCATTTTTGAAAAAAAAATGAACACATTTTGCTAGGTACATTACAAGTTTCAAAAATACAACTACCACTGAGTGCATATCCAGACTGATGGGGGGGGGAGAAGCAGCACAGATTTTCCCAGATTTTGTTCTTTGTTCTTTCTGATTTTATTTTGGAGATCCATACACAGTTTGTTTATCCCAGGATATCTTCTGCCAGCTTCCACCAGCATGGTCAGAGACTTTTAATATCAGCTCCCCAGGTCTGTTTATTTTAACCCAATAGAAAAGGAATACAACCTTGGACTTTTCCATCACCCTGGATGCACCTTTTGTTCACCTCCAGAACAAATCATTCACACATAAAGCCAGGACTCTTTTCCCTGAACCACAGCAACAAAACAAAACAAATGTCTCAGCTTACTGGAAAAGCATCTGCATCACATTTAGAAGGTCCTGAGTTCAACCCCTGCATCTCCAAATAATGCTGGAATGCCACTCTCATGATCTTATGAGAGTGATTAGATCAGCACTTCAATGATATCAAGTGATCCACCTTTGAATTAAAAGAACCAAGTCATGGATGATGGGAGGCCGTCCACCTGAGAGCCCAGAAAGAAGCTGCCAACCAGAGTAGGGTAAGACTACACAACCTGGTCCCCCTGCTGATGTCTGGCCATGGGGATGGGACTGATGGGAGTGGCAATCTCAAACATCTAGAAGACATTAGGTTACGGACTGGAAGAATATTCAAAACTATTTCTGCCTCCCACTCGACAAAATTCTGATGTGAAGAATCCTGGACTGATGAGAATATTCTTTCTATGCAAAATTTGCACATGGTATTTTTTCACAGAATATCATCTTCTGGGCAGGAAACTGCATTTCCTCAGCAGGAAATAATAAAATAAAAATACTGTTTTCTGTACAAAAGTACTATGTGCAAATTTTGTGCACATATGACAACATGCACAAATATCATCACCATCATCATGTTTTTGCACCTTATTATTGTGCAATTATATTTGTGCAATTATTATTATTGTTGTTTCTGCCCCATCTTGTCCCCAGTTTGGGACTTAAAGCAGCTTAAAACATTTTTTTTAAAAAAAATAATTAAAAATCCACAAGATGCAACAGTTAAAATGAGATCAAGCAGTCAAAAAATTAAAACCAGATTAAAACATATATAATTAAAATGCACACATGCATCAGCGCAACAGAGACCCAGTACATTATTTGGTGGGATGGGTCTTGCGTAGTCAATCACAAAATGCGTGCCTAAACAGTCTTTAGGCTGTGTTTGTGAAAAGAAAGCGGGGAGGGTACCCATTAAACTTCTTTGGGAAGGGAGTTCCATAGCCTGGGGGCAGCCACTGAGAAGGTCCTCTCCTGTGCTCTGCTGTGGATAAGGGCCTCAACAGCAGATCTGAAAGCATGAGCTGGTTCCTAACATAAAATACTGTCCTTCAAATAATTTGGACCTGAGCTATATAGGGCTTTATAGGTCAAAACCAACACTTTGAATTGTGCCTGGAAACAGACTGGCAGCCAGTGAAGCTGTTAAAAGGGAGCTATGTGTTCCCTGTAACCAGTGCCAATTATCAATCTAGTTGCAGCTCTTTGGACAGTTGAAGTTTCTGAAAACTCTTCAAAGGCAGCCTCACGTAGAGTGCATTACAGTAATCCAACCAAGACTAAATCATGTGCCATCATGGCCAGATCTGAAGTCTCAAGGAATTGGTGCAGCTGGCACACAAGCTTCAACTGTGCAAATGCACTCCTATCTGCCACTGAAACCTGAGCTTCCAGGCTTAGAGCTGAATCCGGGACCACACCCAAGTTGCAGACCTGCTTTTTAAGGAAGAAAGTAATCACCTTCCCACACAGGCTGAATCCATATTCCCTGATCCACCTTTTGACTGACCAGGGGCACCTCTGTCTTATCTGGGTTAAGTCCAGAATAAGTCCCAAATTGGGAACAGTCTTCAAAAACAGCAAGGTTTTCAAAGACTTTCTTGCTGTGGAGAGGAAATTGCTCACATTACTCTTTGATTCCTTTGAAAACAAAATTAGCAAAGAAACACAACCCTGCGTTAGGTTGCTTACCCTGGGTAGGAAATACTGTCTTCACTCTCGATGCAGATATATGGGAGGGAGAAACCATGTGGTTCATGTCCAACACTAAACCTCCCATTTTCCCAATTGTATAATCCAGTTGTTTCCTCCTAGATTTTGCTGCTTCTGGTTTTCAGACTTCAGCTCCCAGAAGCCCCAGCCAGCTTGGCCAACAGTAAAGAATTCTGGGAGCAGGAGTCCACATCTGCAAGACTAAAGGTTGGGAAACACTGCTATCATCTATACTATATATTATTTTATATATTATATTATGTTATAATTTCTATATGATTATATAATGTATATCGTTGTTGTTTATTATTATATACTATGATCTGATCCAAGCTGTCACTCTCCATGGCTGCTCTTCATATTACTCTAAAGAAATTGCCATGAAATTGGGTTGAAAGATATCCCTTCACATTTGGTCTGGAATAACACTGACTATTGGTGACCTATTGACAGTCCTCAGAGGGAACACGTTGGGAGGTTTCTAAATTTGCTTTGACAACAACATTGACAATAGGAAGCAAATATATTTATATATAGATATATTTCACTTACTTCATTGGCTTAAACAAAGCTTGTCCGTAGTTCTGGAATGTCATGATCAGTTTGAGCTGGGTGCCTCCCGATTTCATCGCTGAAGGGAAAAAAAAGGATGAAGAAAAAATGATTTGGCTGAAAAGCAGGGTTTGGAAGATATCTAGCAACAGTCATACTAAAATGTCACAATTAACTGTATGGAAGCCAATGTAGTTTATTGACTTGATTTTAGGAGTAGGACTCCAGGAGATCAGGGTTCAGATTCCTGCTCAGCCGCAGAAAACCAGTGCATCAACCTGGGCATGTTATACTCTCTCAGCCTCAGAGGAAAATGGGTGGGAAAATGGAGGTGGCAGCAATCTTGGGTGAACATAGGGCATGTCACACATTCTCAGTCCCACAAAACCTCGGTGAGAGGTTCGTCTTAGGGTTTTCGTAAGTGACTTGAAATGACAAAGCAACAACAACCTGGCCTAAAGACTCTAAAGGCACCAGATCCCAACCAATCTTGGAGGCCAAGCAGAGTCAACCCTGGTTAGTATTTAGATGGGAGACGGATAATGAATATTAGATGCTGTAGGCTATATTTCAGAGGAAGGAACTGGCAAACCATCTCTTGAGTATTCACTGCCTAAGAAAACCTGATGGAATTCATGGGGTCACTGTAAGTCAACAGATGACTTTAAGGCATACTGGCCCAACTTCATGACAGCACAATGTATGCGCCAGTGAGCTGGAGGATATCTGGAGGTGATGTAATTTCTCCCTCATTCAATTCTGATCCTTTTCCACCATCACCACTTTTCTTTTTCTTTTTTGGCTTCTCTGACAACAGAGCTGTCCGTTGAGAAGCTGCGCAAGCAGCCTCTCTGCTGACTAATCTCTGAGATCAGCCAGCAAAAAGGGTGATGTCGGCACAAGGGCATTTCAGTTAACAGGGCTTCTAAGTCCCTCCAGCCAGCACAATTCTGAGATAAGCCTTGGGACTCCATCTTAGCTGCTTTGGGTCCCATTTTGAGAGAGAAACAGGATACAATCAAATAAATATCTTGAAGCTTAAGTCTACTAACACAGGTGCGCAAACACACTACCTCTCTTTCGCACCCCAAAATAAGCAGCATACATGGTTAATCAAAATGCCCCCACTTTACGTTTTTATAAGCTGCTCCCATTGGTCAGTTTTTGTTCTCCCTTTTTTAAAAGAGTAAAAGGTCAACTAGCCCACATCCCCAGAAAAGGTCCAGATGAATCGGTGGGAGAGGAATGCTATGTAACCTTGCATATATACACATACCCTCTCACATTTCACAGAGGAAAGCTGGGGCCATTTCCGCACTAGACTGTTATAGCACTATTATTCCACTTGCAACATCCAGCCCCTCTCAAAACTGCAAACCCCAGGATTCCACAGGATGTTCCAAGTGGAATAATAGCGCTATAACGGTTTGTGTGGAAATGGCCTGGGATACTTGTGGTCAAAGAACATCAGAGTGTGGTCAAGATGACAAACGTTTTTAATGAAGAACACAACAGGTAGAAGAGTCTGCAGCAGTTTGCTTTTGCCTGAGCCTTCTGGGAAGGGCTGGATCCTGCCCTCTCCTCTCCTTGCCTCTCCTTCAAGGCTGAGTGCAAATTGTTTTTCCACTTTGAACGCCCTTTGCGGCAATTGAAGTAAGCTGAAGACAGAGGAGGAGAAAGAAACTGAAGGCTTTTCCACACTATACTACTATAGTGCTATTATTCCACTTGAATCCTGGGGTTTACAATTTAGGGAAGGCCGTTTAGAATTCTCAGCCAGAGAGCTCTTTGACCTCAGCAAAATACAAATCCCAGAATTCCACCAGATGTTGAAAATGGAATAATAGCACTATAACTGTAGTGCAGAAAGGCCCTAAGAAATTTTAAAACCAGCTGAAAAAGTAGGACAACTACAGATTATTTTGGACTGTTCCTGCCAAATTGGGACAGTTAGAGGGTATGCATTCAGCTTTAAAGCTCCCTTTCCCCAGCCTCTTAAGTCTGGAATGTTTTTGGTTCCCTAACAAGTCCTATTAGCTCCACATCCTTTTAATTATTCCTCTTGGTGATTTATTACCAATAGGTCACAAGCTCCTAATCTCTCTCCCTCCCCCGCTTCTTCTGCACACAATAAAATGTTATGCAAATCTGGTCAGTTTAATTACTCTTCTGCTCCAGCAAAATAGTCCCTCCAGCCTTGCTGTTTTGCTGACCCCAGCCTTCTCCTGCGCTACCAATCCTTCCCAGAGGAACAAATAAATAATTTGAAATTAAAGGGCATTAAGTAATTTGCACTGAATAGGCAGAACAAGAACGTGTGGATTTCATATATTAGATTAATTCAGTGGTGCTGAGTAGGCCAATTTTTGGAAAGCAGAGAAGCATGCTGTAGCTGCAGTAGGGAAAGAAACAAGCAACACCCTTATTTCCATTCTGGAAGGAACTGTACATATATATAGTCAGGACCACAGAAGAGCTAAAAGGCTCCTTGTGTCAGTCTGTTCCTTGTACACAGATGAGATTCCCCTCCTGTGCCTCATTTTGTCTCTTTTCAAGTTATCTGATCTGTGTAGAAGTGGGACCCTATGATAGAGCAAATGTGAATGACCATATGGGGGCTAGAAGGTAATCTCCTCCCCCCCCATGGACTGCACCTCCTGTTCCATCTGTCTCATTTTCATAGAAGCAACCCCAATTAATCCTTTGTCACCCCACTTTTTAAGATACCCAGCTAAAATGTTCCAATTCCTCTCTCTTCCCTCCTCCTTCATCCTCAGCTGACTTCAATTGCAGCAAACTCAGTTCGAAATGCAAAAGCCATTACTACTGCACTATTTTATCGTTCACTGCTGTCACACTATTATTATGCACTCTACAGTACACTGCTATTGTGCTATGGTATTATTTTATTGTCCACTACTATTTTACTATTTAACGTCCATTGTTATTTCCACGTTACTACTGTACTGTACATTGCTGTTGTACCATTATGGTACTGCTATTTTACTACTGTTTTAATGTGTGCTGCTTCAGGAGCCCCGATGGATAGAAATATGATAAATAAATACATGAATGAATGAATACCACATATATAAGGATATTTTATGGACAAAGCTGAATTAAGCAACCCCTCCACACAAAAGCAACAGGGGGCTCTCTGCAGCTAAGTGACAAACTCTCCTTGTTAGCCACAGCTCTCACTTGTGGCTTGACACCTGGGAGCATGCTCAATTTGCTGAGAGTCATCTGGATCCTGCAAAATCCCTTGGGCTGTTTGTGTCTTAAGCTTGCACGAGAAAAAAAGAGATTCAACTTGAGATGATATGGTCTGCTGCAGCCATGGTGGAGCGGTGGAGTCGGCAGAATATTATGCTTGAAGAGCTCTGCATGTACTCATTAACTGGTGAGCCATTTCCAAATCAGGCTGATTAGAGCTCACTGATCTTTGCTTTCAAAGGTTGCAGGGTGTGTGAGTGAATTACTTGGCCCAGACCAGTGGCAGCATCACGTGTCCTCAAGGAAATGTGGGGCTCCGGTGTCTCAAGGACAGTCCACCAGCACTTATGTTGGGACCTCCTTCCTGCCTAATTTGTCAAGTTTGAATTTTTACTAAGCTGGTTAGGAAGCTGCCATTTGGATGGTCCAAGAACGTGCATAATGATGCTACATCAGGGCATTCTGGGAACATCAAGGTCATAGGGGTCACTGGACCCAATTATAGGTTACAGGAAGACTGGATAACTTGCAGCCTTCCAGATATCACTGGAATGCAACCCCCATCAGCTCTAACCAGCAGCACGGTGAGTGGTGATAAGATGGTGAGAGCTGGAGTTCAAAAACATCTGGAGGGCTGTAAGCTGCTCATGCATGTAAAACCCTTTTTTATTCTGGCTGTTTACATTGTTATCCACGGTGGTAGTATAATCACCACTGATGTCCCATGAGTTCAGGACACCCTCATTTAGGCCATTAACTGACACTTTGCTCACTCCTACCTAGAGTGAGCCAAGTTTTGTTATGTTAAACAAAATGGCCTTCATTAGTTGGACTGTAGACTCTTAACAATTCTTTGCAAAAGAAAGCATGGGCAGATGCATTCACCCACAAGCCTCTTGGCTTTCACTAGCAAGCACAATGGCTAGCATTAGCAGTCTTCTATCCAGCAGATTAGCATCCTCCAGGGGAATTCAGAAAAAGAACAAGAGTAAAACCTAAACTCATGTAAAAAGAAAGGTCAAGACTCGAAATCCAGACATGTCTCAGAAAGAGCCTTAGTACAGCCCCAAAGTCATCAAAGATGAGAATGGGTCAATGTCAAAAACACCTTGGGGACCAACCCCTGCCCAATCAGAACAGGTATCCTTATTTCACATTACAGAAAAGCATTTTTTTTTTTACTTAGGGAAGTAGACAAATAGCAGAAGCAGATTTCTAACTGGCATTTATTCTGTTAATTCCTTTCACTATATCCTTTGATATTTAACTAAGGGATTGCAAATCTGCATGCATCTACTACTTAAAGCACAATATTCCTTTCTTCCTCTCTGCTTCCATCTCTTCCAAATAAATATTTTCAGCATTACACACAAATCTAGTTTTATATGCTGTAATTATCTGAACTCAGCATTATGCCAACAAAGACTGCTACACCCAGAACCAAAGCATCTAAGCCTGCATTTTACTGGCAAAATAGATATAACTGCAAAACGTGCCACAGTGTTGGGTGGAAACCTGACATGTCTAAGTACATCATAGCTAGTGCATGTTATACCTTCCCAGAAGATTTTGCTGTATAAGTATGGAAGCAAACATGAGAATATCATAAGGCATTCAGGGAACTAGGCCTAAATCCAATGCTACTCCTACCTAGAACAAATCCCTGGAAATGAATGAGACTTCTGCAATAAAGGTGTTAGAAGTACACACACACACACACACACACACACACACACACACACACAGAGCCATCAAGTCCTACTCTGCTCAGTGCAGGAACTTCAGCTAACTCCAGACCTGTCAATCCAAACTAATATAGATCCCCACTGATTCCAACAGATTTGTTAAGGTGAATTTTAGTCCAAGAAAATTGAGGGGAAGGGTACTTTTGCCTTATTCTCTCTACCAACAGGGCAGGTTGAGTTATCGATTTGATTTTTTTGCAATGCTGCCTGGAAAAATACTAGAGAGACACTGCAATTCATTAGCCCAAATGTAACAGATTATCTCTGGTGCCAACAGGGGTTTGGCTGGCTCTATAAACCTGTCTCCACAGGTAGGGTTTCATTATCTGAACCACATATCAGACGTTGAGTCATAACTGCTGTAATTTGGCTACAGGCTCTTTGAGGGACCACACTGACCTGTATAACCTTGCCAAGGCTTGTTGATCTTCTATGGGAGCCCTCTTTTCTAGTCCTGTCACCTTCTGAGGGATGTTTGATAGCGGGCTTTCTCATACCCTCCAACCGTCCCAATTTTGCAGGGACAATTCTGATCAATCTTCTGCCGTCCCTTTTTTCCAGCTGCTCTCGAAGTTTCCTAATTTCTCTCTCCTCCTCTCTTGAAATGTCTCCTCTCCTCTCTTGAAACGTCCTAGTTTCTCTCTTTTCTGCTTCATCCTCAGCTTACTTCAATTCCTGCAAACTCAATCCAAAGTGCAAAAGTAGTATGCACTCAATAAAGTTAGCAGGGCTGAGAGGAATCTTGTACTTCCCAGTGGGCTGAGGCAAAAGCAAATAGTTGCAGCATCTCCTAGCTTGTGCGTTCTTCCTCACTGATGCCCTTTGCTATCTTGACCACACTCTCAGGCTGCTTGGCCACACATGTATCAGTTTTCATCTGTGAACTGTTGGAGATAATTCCCAGGCTCTGGAACTCCCCACCACAAGAAACAGAACTAACTTTCGCCCTGTTGTCTTCTGGCAAGGAACTGTTTAAAAATGTTAAGTAGGCTTTTGCAAGTGACCTCCTTTGATGCAGAAACAACTTTTAACTGGATGGGTGTCATATTTTCCTTTTGGTTTACTGACTGATTTTTATTTATCAAATTTTATTGCCTTTCTCTCATTATGAGACCCAAAGCAACTTACTGCAGAAATTAAATCAAAACGTATCTAACATGATAGACAGTACAGAAGTACTCTTATTGATGCTGCCTAAAATTGCATTGGCTTTTCTAGCTGCTGTATCACATTGCTGGCTCACGTTCCGCTCATGTCCTAGATCTTTTTCAAATGGACTGTGGTCAAGTCAGGTGTCATCCATCTTGTATCTGTGTATATCAATTTTTCTGCCCAAGTATAGAACCTTACATTTATCTCTGTTGAAATTCATGTCGTTAGTTTTTGGCCCAGCTCTCTAATCTGTTAAGGTCATTCTATTAATTCTATTAAGACTGCTTCACCCTGGACAAGCCCAGCTGCAGCGTAGTTCAAATGTGTTTTGTTTAGCTTGTAACAAAAGTTCAGTACATAAAAAGGTCTCTGCATCCTTGCCCACATTGTACATGTGGTGTAACTTGCATTAAATAAACCTGGCATTAAGTGCCAAGAAAGAAAAGAAAGGAAAAGACAAGACAAGATGGAAGACCACATTACAGGTGGATTGATACAATCAAGGAAGCCATGGATGTCCTGAGTTTGCAAGACTTCAGCAGGATAGCTGATGACCTTTGGAAGCTTCATAGAGTTGCCATAAGTCAAAGCCAAATTGAAGTCAAATGACAACAACAAACAAAAAGACAACAAAGCCTACTGGTTCAAAGGGGTTACTCTAGTTGAGACTACAAAAAGGATTCAGGCCATCGACTTCACATTCTCAGCTATTTGCTAACTCTACAAATAAGAACAACGACTGAAAAAAAAACCCTCACATCACTTTCCCACCCATGCCTCATTTCATCCAAGTTCTTCCTCCTCCCTTGCCCGGTGCTAAACAATAAATTAGAAAATAAACCACTCAAACTCTGTTTGCACATTTGGAGTCGCCAACTGAGATGCTCCATTTTCTCCCCAAACAAAATTGTCTTAAGGATTTACAGCACAGAGGATTGTGTCAACAGTTCTCGAGAAAACCACATAATGACACTAAGTCACCACTGCCAGTAATGTCTTGGAACGGCATGTTAACAAACCCTCAAAATGTGACACTAATTTGGCTCCTATCGACTCTTTATCCAGGGCAATAGCTAAAATTAAACTCCAGCTTCGCCAATATAAAGAAGGCCAAGTTTTTGTTTACTTTTGTTTTCTGCTCTGCGAAGACCCACGCTGGGGTCGACGACAAAATTAATCTGGTTTGCGTTTTAATACGAATCACCCTGAGTCACATTCTTTCAAATAAATGTTCAAATCAGAATGCAAGGACCTCCCAAATCTCTGAATTTTTATGATGCACTTTCCCAACACACACTTACAATTAGTTAAGGGACAGCTGGTACCAGAATATGTGCATGAAGGAACACTACATACGAGTAGCCACATATTAGCGGCGACACTTGCAAAAATGGGTATATTCAGGGAAATTGTGTACAAAATTGCATATGAATTTTCATGGACACAGAATACAAAGTGCCACAGACTTTCTCATAAAATCATGTGAAAGCTGATGCCGAAATGACAAAGACCACATTTGTACCTGTACAGAAACTTGTGCATACCCTCTAATGTTTCACAGATGAAAACTGGGGCACATGTGACCAAGCAATCTCAGAGTGTGCTCAAAATGCTAAAAGTTAATTATTAGGAAAATACATACAAGCTAGGACAGAGAGGGGTCACAGCTGTTTGCTTTGGCCTGAGCCTCCTGGGAAGGGCAAGATTCTCCCCCTCCTCTCTTCTTCCTTCTGCTGACTTAACTCTGGATAAACTACTTTTGTACTTTGAACTCAGTTTGCAGCAATTAAGGTAAGCTGATGACAAAGGGGGAAGAGGGAGGAGGACAGAGAAACAGGGATATTTTAAAAACAGCTGAAAAAGTGGCAGAACAGATGGTCAGCTGAGACGCTTGGAAAATATCCATATGCCAGCAAGTTCTACAAGCACTGGCAAAGTCTATGCAAATCTGCATCTTCTCTGGCCCTCATGTTTCAGGTGCAGTTGAAGTCAGTGGGCCAGTTTTCTGGTCCAGGATTTCTCCAATAGTCATGCAGATTGCCAAAAATCAGGGAAAATAAAAATAGAAAAATAGAATCAGCTGAATGTCTACTTCTGGCTTGGAAAAAAATAAAAAATAAAATGGTAAATACTGCTGGGAGGTAGGCTGCAACCTATTTAAAAGATCAACTTATTTAAAAGATCAAAAGGCTTCCAGGAGAAGTGATACACTCTCTCTATTCTGGACAAAAAAAAAGTCAGTTTGGGGAAGCCCAGAGAGGTTCAAGGTCACAAAAGCAGCCTTGAGGGTTGCACTGCAGTAAGTCAACCATCCTGTGTCACCGGGTGGCACAGACTCTTATTTTTGTTGGATAACCCTCCCTGGATATGGACGACACAGATTTCATTTTTTGTTAAAGCCTTCACAATCTTCCAACGCATATATAGTTAACGCTGGCAAAGATTACCAGAACGTTTGCACAGTGTTGAAAGCCCGCTGATATGTAAATGTTACATTTAATCTTTAAGCATCGCAACTCACCCAAAAGAATGGAAAGCAAAGATTAAGTTAAGAAATGTTATCTAAAGATTAACCAAACTGCATCCCCCAACAATGCAGCAACCACCTTGACCCTCTCAAAGTCAATAGAGAAGTCATGTCTGATTTGGAAGTGTTAGAATTTCAGCTTACTTTTAAGTTTTGCTTTTAGGTAAAAGATTTTTGGAACAGTTTCAATGCTGCACTCAGGAGGGTTTCCTATGATAAAGCTTCACTTATATTCTTTGACCTCGATCTATGATCCTTCCGCTGCGATTTGCCTTTTGAATAAATCTACTCTGCCCATTTCCAGATTGTCCACCTTCATGGAACACTTTCATGTCAAGTCATTTGTTTCCAACGGATCGTGGTGAATGTTCCAGGATTCATGAAAGGTCCCACCTAGGTCCTTGAGCCACAATATCCACTGACAGCACGCTACAGGAATACACTGAACAGCAATGCATTGAGGAAGACCAACAGTGAAGGGTCAGCTTCCTCATTCTTGATTTATGCAAGCACCACCACCACAACAAGGAAACCCACAGTAGAATTGGTTCTGGACTTCTTTTTCTGTTTCAGTTTAAAGACAAAGTGATAAATGCCCAATCCAGTTCTGAGATGAGACTGTGACTGTAGGTGAGATAAGAGGAATGCCTTATGGTGAGACTCTTCAGCTCAGCAAGTGAACCACCTGCCTTTAGAACCTAAAAGGTCCCAATATCAATGGAAAATCTGGCAGGAGGCCATCAATATCTGGAAAGCCAATGGTTCTCCACCCTTGGATAATTTAACATTTGTTATTGCTGTGTGCCTTCAAGTTGTTTTGGATTTATGGCGACCCTAAGGCATCCCTATCATGAGGTTTTCTGGGGCTAAGGAGTGTGTGATACACCCAAGGTCACCCAGTGGATTTCCATGGCAAAGCAGGGAATCAAACCCTGGTAGTCCAAACCACTACACACTGGATCTCAATATAATGAGGCAAAATACAACATAACAGAAGTGACTTTAAACATGCACACCTAAATTGTACACTTTCTTGGAATAAGACACTGTTGATTCAATCACTATATTCCACTGTAGCCAAGGAAATTGAAAGAAATGGAAGCAGGCCTGGCTTGATTTACAGTTTTTGACTTAAGCGTGGCATTTTTCCATCAACAAAATATCGCACACATTTCCTACGCACTGACCTTCAATTGGTGGGAATCCTGGCTTTGTGGCACATTGCTTTTTTGTTGTTGTTTGTTTCCATTTTCAAGCCAATGACCAATTTAGCATCCACTGATAAAAATAGCAGAGGTCCTTTGCAGAGCAAATCATGTGCTTTTTGTCTATTCCATGAAGCAGAAATCATGTTTCAATGCTTCCCAGAGCCCAAAATACGCCCCCATGCAGAGAAAATTAGCAAGTCAATGTCAGACCTAGAGGAAAAGTATTATTTTCCAAGAATTGTTTCCACTGGAAAGTCACAGTAGCAGCGTGGTTAGAGAAAAACAGAGGAGATCCAGGTTAAGGACACAGGACATTGCTCCACCCAAGCACTGTGTCTTCTGGCTTAATATTATTGTCTGCACTAAGGTGTGGGCAAAAGTAGATGAGAATTAGGTGATAGATGAGGATCTACTGCAGAATTGGGGTAAACTGTGGGCTTGCAGCCTCTTTTGGAATCCCCATAAGGCTCACAAGGTACCCACAAAGCTGTCCTCCATTTAAAAAGGCAAAAATGCTGTCTGAAAAACACCCACTCCAATGCTCAAACCCAGTAAAACATGGAGGTTCGACTTAATCGCTCCACAAGAAACTGCCCAAAGCAGGGGGGAAAAGAATCAGACAGCCAAAAATCAATAAAAAATAAACATAAGTGAAAACCAGATGTCTGGGCTTGATTTACCTTTATTTGGGGATGATTTCAGTCTGCTGGAATGCAGCAGTAAAGTCCACTGTGGGTGAAAGGGCAAAAACTGGCCTCTACCCCTATCCTAGTTGCTGATTCTTGCCCTGTGGATAACGGCCAGCACGGTGCAGTGATTTGAAGATCCAGTGTGATTTGAGTACTGGACTATGACTCTGGGAGGTCATGGTTCGAAACCCTTCTCAGCCATGGAAACCCAGTGGGTGACCTTAGACAAGTCATACTCTTTCAACCTCAGAGGAAAGCAATGGCAAACCCATTCTGAACAAGTCTTACTGAGAAAACTTCATGATAGGTTTGCCTTCCAGTCACCGTCAGTTGAAAACAACTCAAAGGCACACAACGACGATAACAACAATCTGCTGATAGGTCCCTGAGTGATTTGAACTGAGATATATATGCACTAATTCACTGCTTTCATGCATCAATACTAACAGACTACTTTAAAGATTCTCCCAGGTACCTAAAAGACTCTTATCATCTCAAACAACTCTTCTGACGATTTATGGCCAGGTTCACAATTTGCATTTTTCTGTTTCCTGTTACCTTATACATAACTCCCCAACCTATACTTAAAAACCCATGCCTTTAACATCACTCCATCCATGCATCTGAAGGGGGGGCTGATACCCACAAAAGCTCATGTGAGAATGAATCAATTAGTTTTGAACATGCTGCTGGAATCTTTCCCCTGCCTTCTTTTCTATGCTGCAACAGATTAATATGGCTATTTCTTTGTTTGGACCTATTGGCGCTAGATTGTCAAGGGGTTCTGATTCCCAGTTGTTTAAAGTAACAGCAGCAGTAGCAGAACTGCTTTACTTCCCTGAATTAATTTGCTGAAATAAAGGAATATTTGAAGAAAGTCAAGGTAAGGGAATCTGTGTAAAAATACTGTGAGTTCAGTTTAGCCCTGGTTATTCGTGTAATGTGCCCTCAAAATTAACATAAGCTTAAGGCAACCTTGCCATGGGGTTTTCTTGGCAAGATTTATTCTGAGGAGGTTTGCCATTGCCTTCCTCTGAGAGTGAGAAAGTATGATTTGCCCAAGGACACCCACTAGGTTCCCATGGGTGAACAGGAACTCAAACCCTGCTCTCTCAGAGTCATTGTCCAATGCTCAAACTACTATAAAGTTTGCCCTCCACATTCGCTAGGTTTAGGAGCACAGGAGCCTCACAAAAGTGGAAAATCACAAATATCAAAATGCGTGTGTGTCTACAGAAAATGGGCTGAGGCATGTTGGAGAGAATGGGCACCCAGGGTCTGGGAAAGAAGGAGGAAGGGGTAGTTGGCTGGTGGCCCCACACTTCCTCTCTACTACCTCTCTCCTTCCCTGGGTGTGGGATGGCACCAAGAGAGAGTTTGTGGTACTGACAAGTCGGGCTGCGAGCTGTCCTTCATTGGCCAGGCGGCAGCTGGTTTAGGAGGTTTTTAAAGGGCTGTTTGGCCTGATCAGAGTCCCAGAGAGGGAAAGTTCCCACATAAAAGACATGCCTGAGGTAAAGGGCAGTGGTTGAAGAAACTCGCAAATCATCAAATCCATCAAAGTCAAATCCACAAATGTGGAGGGCTGACTGTACTATGCTCTTAGCTATGGTACAGAGTGTGTACAGGAGCACCCTGTTCTTTCATTCCAAGGGGCTTTCGCCCTCTACCGCCGATTGGTGGAACTTGGGGTGCCAGGAAAAGGAAAGTAGATCCAACAAACCTGCCTGGAGAAGTCAGGGACTAGACTTTGGCTTTCTGCATGCAAAGCATGGGTTTGGCAAGTTCTGCTCTGCAAGCAACTTGCAGTTACCTTCTCTTCCCTCCCTAGACTTTTAAACAGATCATCAGAGAGAAAAGCAGCTGCAGGGAGGGAGAGTAGGAAAGCAAGTGGAAGATCACAGATACCCCATTTGAAACCATTTTCTCCAACTTCCTGCTGTTTTATCACTGCCCACATTTGTTAACTCCATCAGTTGCCAGTGTATGCCCGCAACTGCATGTGCTACCTCTTTAATTATGCTGCTCGCCCAAGTGAAACGCATTATAGATTTTAGAGATGAAAATGACTCAGGTTGTGCACTCATTTCTTAAGGCAGGAAAATAAAAGAAACCTCGAGGCGTCCTCTCCTCCCTTAGAAACCCAGGGCAGCCCTCTTGTTAATTTTAGTTGAAGAAAGAAGATGCCAAGTGTTATTAACAAGTCGCATCTAACCATTATCCACCATGCAGTGATTCTAATTAAACAACTCTCTCACTCATGCAGGTGGTATTATTATAGATTTAAATTTTAAATTGCACAAAGAAATGGCTAATTATGGTCATTTTTGTCCCTTAATTCAGGTAATTACAATTCCGCAATGCACCCTTGCCTATGAGTTCTGTAGGCTCACCTCTCTCTGAAAATTTTTTTACTGCCAATGTTCAATCCAAAATAATAGTTAAGGAACTAATTATCTCTCAAGAGGTTGGAAGAGAATGCAAAAAATAATATAAGATGGAATCTTCTGGTCTGATACACAGTGATTCCGGTGTGTTCCCACATATTAGTGCAATACAGCCACTAGAATCCCTCATCATCAGCCACGCTGGCCAGGACTTCTGGAAACTGAAGTCAAAATCATCTGGAGAGCCAGGTTGAGAATCATTATTGTAACTAGTCCAAATTTCAGTTTGTTACATGCTTTTGAGCCACAAGTGTTAAAACTAGGTGTACTCCAACCTTGCCGTTCTCCCGTCCAACTCTAGGTGTCATTGTGGGAGCTGGGTAGAGTGTACAAACTTCCTCCTTTCCCTCACCTGGTTAAGTATTATCACTGGTGGATTTGTTGCACTTAATCTCCAGCCAGCAGCCTACATTAAATCCTAGGATAACAACAGTAACTCTGATGAAGGTCAATTCACATGTTAATAGCTCCTCTTAGTAAGCTTGTCTTTGTGTCCAGAATGGAAAAACAGGCACCAGAAGGCTCCACCCCATCCCCCTAGGCCCAGCCTCCTGCTCTGCTAGGCACCACCCCTCAATTCCTAAACTCTACCTCCCCTTTCAAGAACCTTGAATTAAGTCTCTTTCCAACAATCGATGCAAATTTCCTGCAAGCAAAATCACTGTTGAGAGAAGAAGAGAGAGAAAACACAGGATTGGTGAGGCCTAAGAACCAGCGGGATGTGATGTTTCAGGGACTGGACCATGGTCTTGGAGAGCAGGGTTTGATTCCCCTGTTGACCACGGAAATCCATGGGGTGACCTTGGCTGCATCAGAAAAACAGCCTCAGAAAACCTCATGATAGGGTCATCCTAAGTTGGAAAAGACTTCAAGGCACGCAACAACAACAACAAATGGACATATATTCAATTTTCAGTTTCCAGATTACTGTGCTAGTTATTGGACAAGTGTTAGACTCTCCACATCCAGTTTTTGTTAATCTTTTCAGAGAACTTCTATGAATGGCAAAGGATTCTTAGACATCTGTTTTAGGATTACCACCTGGACCACTACACCTCAGTACTGCTCTATGTGAATTGAAGTTGCATCACAGAACATACCAAATAAAGATATACATTGGAGGGGAAGACCAGTGATGGTAGGCAAAATAATTTTCATGGAAGCGACAAAGAAGCTCCTGGTGGGATGCTGAGGAACTCTTGCTATGACTTGAACATTAGCTGAGCATCACTTTTGTTTTCCTCCAACTGAACATGGCCAGAATAGGGCAATATAGATGGTAAGGAACCTGGACACCACATCCTGCAAGCTGGGAATGCTCAGCTCAAAGAAGAGATGTTTCAAGGGGTGATTTTAGAGTTGTCTTCAAATATCTGAAGTGCTTTCTCAGCATCGGGAGATTGTGGGCCCCTGGATGTTGGTAGCCTCTAACTTCCATGGGTCCCATAATTCTGGAAATATGGATGCTGGGATCTACTAGCATCTCGACAGTCACATATTCCTCATCCCTGACCCGGATGGTAGAGCTCATATCAATGGCCTCAAATGACAAGAAAGGGGACTCTGACAGAATATTGGAAAGAACTTCCTGATAGTATGAACTATCTGACTGTAGAAAAGACTTCCACGGAGAGTGGTGGTTCCCTTTTTATAGAAGTTTAAAGAGTCACCTGAGAGCCATCTATCCAACCATCTGTCTGTCTAGGATACTGTAACTGGATTTCCTGCATTGGCAAGGAGTAGCAGTGCTCTTGGAATGCTACAATTCCCAAGGCCCTCAAGAAACTATAAATCCCAGTGTTCTTACAGAGAGCAGCTCAGTAGTGCCTTCTGTCCTACCTCGACATTATCATGCCAAAGAATTTGGACACCTCACCCTTAGCAACCAGCCTGTCTTGACTTGTGTTCTCTGAAAACATCTCATCTTCTTTTGCATCTTTCCCCACCCTGCCCCCTTTGATGGCTGTGGCACTCTTTAATTACTATTATAATGCAACATACCTAGCAGTCTTAAAACGAAGATATTTCATTTAGTAAATATTACCCTGCACTGTTATGGCAACTTTCTTTTGAGAACATAAACATCTCCTCACGCAGACGCAGAGGCCTTGCAGCTGGATTGTTACACCATTTTCTTGCTGCCTGGGCTTCCAAGACTTGGGCAGATCTGCAGCGTGTGTTTCCTAGGAAGTTGATTCCTACATTCACTGAATCCCATTTGGCTTCCTCCCAAGGAACTCACAAAGGTTTTCAGCCTAATTCTATTATGTTTTCCAAGAAACAGGACATCAGATATTTTTGTGGAGGTTGTGAGATCTTTGTCTCATTGTTTACAGTGACATGGCAAGCAGGTAGGCACCCGTGGTCCACTCTGTGCCACGAACAGTTGCACCTATTAAATATGTGTGTTGCACATAAGAGAGAATTTAATTTAGTTCTTTTTTTGGTGAGGGGGTAAGTATCTTCACAAATGGGATGGAAGGAACTTGAGATTTACAAAATTCAGACACACAAGAAAGAGAATCTAACAGACTGATCCCTCCTTATCCACTGAGAACATATTTTTTCTCCTCCTTCTTCAGTTACAGAGAAGACTTTGGCTCCCACACAGTCTTACCATTGGCTTTGATAAGCAGGACTAATGGGTGTTGTAGTCCAAAGCACCCGAGAGCCCAAGATTCCCTTTCCCATATTAGGGACACGCTCCAGTCTGTTAGTATCGTAGATCAGTACCAATGGTGACTGGAGGCTTCCACGTCAGTGGGGCAGTAAATCTGCTCTGAATTTCAGCCAAGACTTTTAAAGAGTTCTTCAAAGTGTTGAAACTTTTCCTCCAAACAGGTTCAGCATCTTGGACAGTTCCTTTAAAGATCAAGGTAAAACCTGGAGCAGATTCATCCTCCCTCTAACATGAAAGCACCAACTGCCACTACTCAGTGTACAAGCAGATCTATCTGTGGAGGTCCTATTTCAGGACCCTCCATGAATGGGAAAAACTGTGGATGGTTGCGCCCGATATTACTAAATAGTGGCGGCATGTGTGTGGACACTTCAGTGTATCAGTGCACATGGCGCTGCCATTTTGGGTATAGGACGCAACGTTCCACCATTACTTAAATTCACAGATCCAGAGGTTACCTATATGAGGGTCCACTGTATTGGGAAAACATGCATTACGCCACGGGTTCCTAGTTGTAGACTCAGTAACTCCAGATGCAGAAATCAGGAGATTTTCCTGCATTCCAACTCCCATCAGCCCCACCCAAAATAGCCAATAGCTGGGGATCATGGAAGTCGGAAACCAATACTTTGGGTGTGTGACAGATTTCCTCCCTCTGTCCTAACACTGCTTCAGTGGTCTCAGAAATATACAAAGCTTATTTCCGTCCATCTGTTCCCATACTATTATACCAGGCATTTTGATATACTAAAGAATAATACTTAGTTTCAACACCTACTCCATCCACTTGACGACACTGCCCTTCTGGCATTCTCTCAAACACTCCGTTTTGTCATTGATTAAAAAAGTGCCTCAATTCCTCCGCCAGTCTCTGCATAAGCATTTTTTAATCCCAAGGACACTGAAATAATAATGCTAGTAACCAAATACCCTAAAGGCATCAGAGACCCTCTAATCTTGGAAACTAAACAAGGTCAGCCCTGGTTTGCACTTGGATAGGAAACTACCAATGAATACAAGGTGCTGTAGGGTATATTTCATAAGAAGGAACTCGCAAAGTACCTCTGAGTATTCCTTGCCTAAGAAAACCCCACAAAATGCATGGGTTCACCACAGGTCAAGAGGCAACCTGAAGGCCCACGCGCACACACAGTCATAACAAAGCAAATGTAGAAAATACTTCTATTCTAGAAGCAGTATCCATGTTGACACAAACACACACTCACTCTGCACACCCTCATAGCC
Organism: Ctenosaura bakeri; assembly: GCA_948474755.1. NCBI lineage: Eukaryota > Metazoa > Chordata > Lepidosauria > Squamata > Iguanidae > Ctenosaura > Ctenosaura bakeri. The sequence continues at coordinate 212,080 of CAOLHI010001109.1, read as the reverse complement.
AAAGAGGTTTTGAAAAGATGCTTTGTGGGGGTCTCCCTCCCAGCCCCCAGGTAAATCAAAAGTGAAGGGTTCAGATGCTTCAAAAGGGAACTCTTGAAGGTAGCACAGGTTGAGCAAGGCTGTTTCCCTGAAGCGATGTCAGATGAAAGATCAAAAAATGTACATACTATAGCTTGCATAGGGATGAGTAGGCTACAAGGGGTAATGTTGGGAGAGAAACAAAGCTGAGCTCTAGGGCTGTGCTGGCTGCAATTTGACAGAAGCAAGAAAATACACAGTGAGGTAACTGGGCATATGTGCACGCGTGTATGCTTATGTTCCTTCCAGCCACCTGTCAAATTATGGTGACCCCATAAATTCTTCATGAGGTTTTCTCAGGCAAGGAATACTTAGAAGTGGTTTTGCCAGTTCCTTCCTCTGAAATATAGTTAACAGCATCTGGTATTCATTGGTGATCTTACCTATGGTTTATTCTATGATTCAAGTCATCCTTTGTGAAGCTGTCTTGTTTCAGGAAACCATAGTTAAGACTACCTAATAGTTTAAGTTTAGGCATAACATGTAACTGTATTTAACTGAAAGGTCTTAAGTCGCATGCAGTACCAAAGAAGAAAGGGCACATGTAAGGCCAAAGTGCACTATAGCTCATGCTCTCAAACTCAAATGCCAAGTTACATGCAATCAATCCCCTCTTGCTACTGCATTTGTACCTACAAGTAAACAAATTACCAAGCTATGTTTGTTTATATATTAAGTTCTCCCTGTTCTTCATCTGTGGTGCAAATAATTACACAGGGAAAGTATTATGTTTGTTATACCCTTGAAATAAAGTTATGTGACATAGTTCAGTGTATCAATCCTTTGTTTGGTTTTGTGCTTAACAAGAAGGTAGGAAAGACAGCTTGTACTGGCATACCTGGTGCTACTAGTTTCCATTTCATCCACTGCAAAAGGACCAATAAATTCCATTCTGACAAAACATATGGCTGATGGTTTTAGGATTTCTTTCTTCTGTGACCTAGGAAAGATGACTCCTCTGTCGCCTGCTAGTGGTGGTTGGTGGCTTCCATGTCACTGGGATGGCAAATCCAGATCAGGTTTTAGTTTGAAGAAACTATTCAAGATGCCGAATATATCTGGTTTACCACTTTGAAGAGCTACTTTGAAGTCTCTACTAAAACCTGGAGTGCATTCACCACTTCACTGACATGGAAGACAGTAGCTGGCACCGCTCATTCTCATATTTCATCTTGTATAACTCATTAATTTCCATTTGTGTTTATCTGCTCTTGATGGACTTTCCTAATTCTCACTCAGACCCATAGTGTCAAATAGGCTTCCTTTTTTTCTATTGGAGAATATGTTATATCAACCTTAGCTTAATAAATTGTCTTTTAAATAACTTCTATATTTATGCCTTTATTAAAATATGTGTATAGTTTTTTACATCTGTCTTGTTTCTAAATATGTTGTGAACTGACTTGAGTCACATTATTGAGAGAAAAGTAGAATATAAATGAATCATCATCATCATCTACAGTGCTGAGCTGGGACAGCTCCTTCGGAGTTCAGATTAAAGCCATCCCACTGACATGGGAAACATCTGCTGCCATTGGCACCATGCAAGACACAGGGAAATGACATAAGTATACCAGGAAGCTTTTAAGGACAGTAGCAGTAACAGTAGTATTAATAATGATTCAGAAACTCTGACAAAAGGCTCCCAAACAAACTCATCAAAATGAACTACTGTAGGGGAAAAAAATCCACCTACTTTATCTGACAATCTCTTGTTCGCAAAGGCATAATTGGTGCTCAGTGCTAAGTACATTCTGTAATCTGCAAACTGCGCTGCTGCTCAAAGCTATGCCAATGACACTTTTGTACAATCATCCTGGCTGCGACCAAAATAAATAAATGATAACCAGCAAGAGGGAGGGCACAGACTATCTTTCCACTGAAAGATAACACCAAAGCACAAGGGATTCACAAAGAATAGGTTCCATGGCCCAAGCCTGCTTTCTCTGAGGCAGGGCTGGCTTTACCCTCAGGCAGACTGAAGCAACTGCCTCAGATGGTATTTACTGGGGGACAGCAGTTCCATTTCCAGCTCTTGGTCCTGAACCCTCTGGCCTTTTAACCATCTTGGAAGGACAGTGTTCAGTGTGCCACATAGCTAGTCCTGTACCCTTTAAACTGGTCTGGTGCTCCCAGAAACAATGGATGCCACATACCATTGCAAATGTTGAAGTAACATTCAATGGCCAGTCCAGTAAAGCTTCTACACATGAAACGTTCTCGTGTCCTTTGCTTCTGGCAACAATATATCTTGAGCCAGAAGGCTCTGGGGATTTCTATAAAGACATTTCCAAATCTCTGGAGTGGGCAACTGTGTCCCTCTGGATCATGTTGGACAGCACTTCCCATCTTCCCTCAACACCAGCTGTGCAAGCCAGGACTTCTGTTGAGTTGTGTTTTTAAAAAATATAGAGCAGCAATGAAGTTTAGATGTCAGCAGACTACAACCAGAAGTGGCTCACCCTAGCATACTCTCCTTCCAGTCTGATGATGAGGCACAGCCAGATGTTTCTGCAATCCACCACATGCTCCACCAGTCAAGGAATGGCCATTCAGGGAAGGGCTAACACAGTAAAAACACGAGTCCTGGGGAGTGGTGAGTAGAGAGCCATTGTGGAGTTCTACCCTCAGAACTTCTATGCTATGCTAGACAACTCTGGATCTTTACAACTGTTAGTTTCACACCATGGATTCTAAGACTAGGGAACAACCAATTCTGGGCAACTAAGAGATAGGTGGATGGCTAAGTAGAAGATGAAGATACTTTGAGAATATTTTCCAAGGTTTTCTTAAACACTGTCAGAAAACCCATAGGGTAGATATGAGTGCTCACAAAGGCTCAGTAAGCAACTGGATGCTTGTGCTTCTCAAAATGCATTCAGCAAAATCTGGCTCAACTGAAGGGGAAGACAAGGGTTTAAAAGGCACTGGGTGGCACAGTCAGAATGTAAAGGGAAACCCCAGCTATCAAGAATTCATCAGAACTCAAGGTTCTCCTCTGACGTTTGGGTCTCCTTGGCTAGCACCTGGATCCTTTTCCCAAACGGCTTGTGCTTCCTTACCATCATCCCTTGGCATAAAATGGGATGAGCAGCTGCTGAAGGTTAAAGAGTCTCCTGGACCTTGGCAGGCTGTATCCAGAAGGTCATTTTTCTCTTTTGGGAACTGGCTATTTGGACCCAAAGGCAGATTTGGGAGTGACTTACCTTTTAAATGGCCAATAGTTCCCCCTCCCCGACTCCAAGGCTCCTGGATGCAATTGGTCATTTTCAGACTATTTTTTTTCTTTTTTGGTTGGGGTGTTCAAAGAGGCCATGAGGGCTCTGGGGGATGGCTGAGGCCAACCATATGTAGTATTCTGGCCTAAATCAACTGACTTATGCATGCCTAACTCAGTAGAATTTTTACCCCTGTTCCTAAGTGGCCAAGAAGAGCCCTAGGGAAACAAGAAGTAGGAAAACACTACTGTGTTCCTCAACTGGTAATGAGAGGCATCTCACTTCTGATGCTATGGACAAGATATAGCTGTCATGGCTAGTAAAAAAAGTTGTTATTTGTCCTAGCAGATCTCACCATTCAAAAACCCTATAACTGATCCATCCTGCCCCCTCCCCATGAGGAAAAAAAAGGGTCAATTTTGTCCTGCTGAAGTTAAAGCTTCCAAAGGGGGAAGCCAAACTGAAGGTGCCAGTTTTAGCTCAATGCTAAGATTGTGTTTTGCCATTCAACTCCTCCAAGGCTTCTCTTGGGACTGACTTTCAAAGCCAGTACAGAGGGAACAGCAAATTGCATTTAAGGCCTGATATCTCTGAGAGCAAGCTTTTACAAGGAGCACACAAGTAAACCATGCAAAATATCCTGGAATCTGCAAACAACAGCAAAACTAGAGCAAGGCACACTTGTTTGAGCAACTCCCTGCCGGGAACTGCACGTTCATCAACCTACCAACGCTTGTTATTTTCTGGGTGGCCAGGTCTTGAAGCAAGGCTCCGATAGCTGGGTTGTGCCTGGAATACAGTTCGTATCGGTTAATGCCAATGTGGAACTTGAGCCAGTTTGGATAGGAATCAATCGATGTTTCTCCAGTAGGGAGGAATTCTTCATCTTCATTGTCTTCATTTTGCCTACCGAAAGAAAACAAAGCAAAAGACGGCTCAGAAGATTAGGTTGCGTTAAAATGCCAGCAATGCACTTTGCAACAGGGTGGTGGGGAGGAGGAAAGAACGGGACTAAATCCAAGGCCCACAGAGGTGCCAAGAAAAGCACTTGACAGGTCAAGGCAGCAATACTTAGATTCTGCTGAACTGCAGACCAGTGTTCTGGTCTGTTTGCACAATGTAGACTGCTACATATGCTTACTTTATAGTCTCCACAAGGAAGAGTAACTGTTCTCTCCCCAATTCTATGACGGGTGTGGTTTAGTGGTTAGAACAGGGCTATGGCCTATAGCCTGTGGGCTGTACACTCTACTACTCCCCCTTCCATGTGCCCCCAGGGGCCCTTCTGGCCTCCACCACTTCAGAACCCTTACAAATGCTTCCCAATGGTAAATCACACCCCAAGAAGGCTTTGGAGAGGAGTGTTTTGCCCTGCAGCCACTCACAGAGCCTGCTTTAGGCCTGAAAATCATTTATAAAGTACACAAAAGAAATAAAAATGCTGGGAAGAAGAGAATTACATCAGATTTTGCCACTTAGGATTGCGGAAAGGGATGATGACAAGTAGTTCTGGAGAAAATGAAAGCTTCTCTGCTCAACCCACTTGGAGCACATCCGTTATTTCTGCTACTGTTGCTATGGTGGGTTGTTTCCAAACCCCTTATTCATCCAGAATACAGCTGTTGTTGTTGGGTGCCTTCCAGTGGTTTTCAACTTATGGTGACTCCAAGGTGAACCTATCACAGGGTTTTCTGGGCAGCTGAGAGTATGTGACGTACCCAAGCTTTCAATAGCCAAGCACGGAATCAAACCTCAGTCCCCAGGGATGGAGTCCAATGCTGAAAACCACTACAAAATATAGTTATATCTCATTTAATGAAGTAGGTATATTTCTAGGCATTCCTTCTTTAGCAGAAAATTTAGTATCAGAGACAGAAATAATACTGAAAGAATAGAGATAGGTTTTTAAGCCACAAAAAAGGCAGTCTAACATGTTTCAACAAATTTTTCATTCAAAATCTTTCATCCAAAGCAACAAAGCTTTTCATTCATTTTTTTGTAAGCTGCCTTGAACCCTGTATAAAGGGGAAGGCAGGATAATAAAGAAAAGAATGAAGACTATTACATGCATGCAAAATGAAACAAAAATCAGGTACATTAAGGCTTGCTTAAGTATATGAAAACATATTAAAATCTCTGCGGGACCACTTGAAGACTTCTTCCCAAATGTATCCATGAATGACTTTTCTGTTCACCTGCCCCCATTTTTCTTTTGAGTTCCACACTGGTGGCCAACCTTATAGATTGTTTAACATGCTGGGGGTAGATGGTGAGACAGACTTATCTGCTCTTCCCTTTTGTCTCTGTTTTTCCATTCACACATGCTCAGTAAGGGATTCTGGAGGCATCTGCTATTTACCTTGCTTGTTCTAGGAAGGCAAACATGGCTACTGTAGGACCAAGTAGAGCGGAATCCCACTCTTTCACAACTCAAATTTTATTGCATTGTTTACTGCAGACATGTGACTCCCAACACCAAAAGTGCTTCTCTAGCCCTCCTTCAGCATCCTCCCAACTCCAATGCTGCTAAATGAGCTTTTGGCTAGACAGAAGACAAGAAGGAAAAGGGGTGGCTGGAGGGGTATAAAAGGATTTTGTAAAAAGATGCCTTATTGTCAGAAGCAATGCTGACTGAGGTATGCCCATACAAAGGTGTAGGAGGTATCTTTGCAAAATAAACCCTATTCCTGTTTTCTGGGGAAAGCCCAGGAACATAATGTTTTCTAGACAGAATCAACACTGGTAGAGTTTGAGTATGCATGCCCTGCCTTGCCAGAAACTGCAGGCTTAAGCATCATTTAATTGAAAGGTGGAATACAGATCTTTTAAAATGAAGCTGTTGCCCATCTTGGCTGCTTCCTAGTCTGCTTAGAAAGTCACCAGTCCCCATTGTACAACTTTTTAAAGGTGGCTGTGACAGTTATGTTGGAAAGAGGGTGCTGTTGTGTCAAGGGGTCAGGCATTAACACTGAAAACCATTCTACACAGAATGACTGAAATACTTCTTCGATGGAAAAAATATTAAGGCAGAAACCCAAGGCTGTAGAATATCAAGCCGCAATCTAGTTATCGAGGATAACTCAAAATCTCAGGGTATTAAAACAGCCCCCATTTATAAAATCCGTCCTTCCTTCCTCTCTCTCTTTTTCTTCTCTTTTTGTGAGACCTTTGATGCCAATTCTTCTGTTTGCCAGAAAAGTTAATATTTTACTGCTCTGTCTTATGTTCTACAACCCCCTTCTCGCTCTCCTCTGTCTCTCCCTCCCTCCCCGTTTTTTAAAAAACTTTTGTTAGCTTTTGGAAAGGAGAGAATATACCATGCATAGTTGCAACATCTGCCTATATTCCTCTGAAAAACTTTTACTCTACTGTTGAATCCAAAGACTCCTGAGACGGCTTCTGAATGAAACGTGCAACTGATGAAAGAAGCCACTAAAAGCAGATTATTATTTTTTTTAAAAAAATAGCATCTCAGCAGCAGAACTTATACCACATAGCTAAAATAGACACAGAGATGCTTTCTGTTTGCTTTTCCTTCCATTTTTCACATTTTCTTCTATCTCCTTTTAAACAGAAAAATGTCTGCAGGCAGAAACCTACCAGCCTGATCCTATGGTCAGCCCAAACTAGAGTAGACACATGGACTCAAAGGGATTTACCTGCATGCTGAATCAACAATTGATTCAATAGTTCTAGTTGGAACTAACCAATACAATTCAGGTCATCTTCTTTTGTTTTGTAAAATCAGTAAAGTAAGTCAATAAATGTTGCATTCTTGGGTAGATAGATACAACTGCAGCAAAGACCTTTCCAAGACACAGCACAATGTCCTCCTAATTTCTAGAAATCAAGAAGCTAGGAAGGCCTGGAAAATCAGTTCCTCTGGAAGGCCCTCCTTTTTCTTAACTATCTGGCTCATCTGATGAGTTTCAGATCTTTCAAAGATCGTCATGGATTTGCTATTGTATATGGGGCATGTCCTTTACAACATTTAGATTACTTTTTTTCCTTCTCATCATAACAGTTTTTGCAGCCTCCCAATGGTTTTGATTGCTAAAGTTGCATTTCCGTGCAACTTAGGCCATTTCCGCACTACATTGTTATAGTGCTATTATTGCACTTTTGACATCCTATGGAATCCTGGGACTTGCAGTTTAGGGAGGGGCATTTAGAAGTCTCAGCCAGAGAGCTCTTTGGCCTCAGAAAACTGCAAGTCCCACAATTCCCCAAGATATTTAAAATGGAATAATGGCATTATAACAGTGTAGGGCGGAAATGGCGTTACTAAGATGACCAATTCTGTATCATGAAAGATGAGGACAAAATTGGCCACAGACTTGCATAAACTGGCAAATGACAATTAATCTTTATATATCCAAACATAGAAGTTCTTTACCTCCAAGCAAGACTAGGGCCATTTCCGCACTAGGTTGTTATAGTGCTATGATTCCACTTTCAACCTCCTATGGAATCCTGGGGTTTGCAGTTTCGGGAGGGGCCGGCCAGTCCCTCCTGAAACTGCAAACCCCAGGTCCATAGGATGTTGAAAGTGGAATCATAGTGCTATAACAGCCTTGTGCGGAAATGGCTTAGGTCTGGAAGCCCTCCGTGCAGGGGACACCTCTAAATAAAAGACTGTACGGGGGACACATGGCCACCTAATGATGGAAATGTGCCATGCAGTGGTAGCTGTTGGGTTTCATGTCAGTGGGTAAGTGAACCCATTCCAGGTTCTGGTCTGAACTTTAAAGGAGCTATCTGAACTGCTGAACCTTATTCTCAAAAGGGGGTTCATTACCTTGGATAACTCTTTCAAAATTCAGACTTAAACCTGTAGCAGATACACCACTCCACTGATACGGAAGCCACCAGGTACCATTGCTGCCAGGACTAGAGAACTAGACTGGAAGTGAATTAGGAACAGGGAAGTCAGTTGGTTTCACTGTATCAATTTCGCTTTCTGCTCAGTAAGAATGGATAAAAGATAAAATGTTACATGATAACATTTCAAGTGGCCTAGTAAAGCTCTATAAATTTCAACTGCAGCTGCATTAGAAGATTTTCTAAAAATCAAAGTGTTACCTATTTGGCATGTTTGCATTCATTGGTGAGAACAAGTTTACTTTTCTACTTAGCAACCGAGCAGAAAATGGATTGCACGTTTTCAATGTATCTCTAAAAGTAGGCCAGAAACACTCTTAGGGGGAAAAAAGAAAGAAAGAATGAAGACAGAATATTCAGGTCAAGAACCCAGCATCCCTCCTGTAATCTTGCAGATTGTTTCAACCTTGAAAGGAAGAAACAAATTTGGGATTATGCAAATAACAATAAAGGGTTCCAGGGTGTAGTTCCCATATAGCTGGGATTAGGGAAAGGTTGGACAAAAACGTCATTTCTGTTTGTTTTTCACTACAATGGGATGGAGAAAATGAAGCCCTACAGTAAGAATGCAAGGTCTGTATTTACCCTCAGAGGCTTCCTTTCTGGCCATTTTTCTCACAATATATTTGGATTCAATTTCCCCTCTCCATGCCTCAGTGAATATGGGGGCAATTTCAGTGTATTTTGGACTACCTCACTCTAGGCTGCCTTAGGCCTGGGGGGAGAATTGTACAAAATAGAGGAAACCACCAAACAATGGGCCTTTCCGCACTACACGGTTTTAGTGCTATTATTCCACTTTCAACATCTTATGGAATCCTGGGGTTTGCAGTTTAGGGAGGGCCATTTAGGATTCTCAGCGAGAAAGAATCCCAGCTGAGAACCCTTAGTAAACTACAAACTCTCAAATTCCAAAGAATGTGGAAAGTGGGATAATAACACTGTAAGAGTGTAGAGTGGAAAGGCGTAATGGTATCATAGAGAATAAATGTGGCCCTCAGGAGAAGTCCAGAGAGCCATACTGAGTTGCAGGTCTGACGTTTGCTCCTAAAGCAAAAGTTACTAACTTCATTGTGAGCTCTGGATCTGCAAATTTAGGGCCATTTCCACACTAGCCTGTTATAGCGCGATGATTCCACTTTCAACATCCTCTGGAATCCTGGGGTTTGCAGTTTCGGGAGGGGCCTAGTGATCACAGAGCGCCACATCCTACAGCTAAAATGGCAGTGACACAGATGCGCTGAGGCATCTATATACATGTCACTGTCATTTAATAATATGGGATGTGAGCATTCACATTTTTCACCATTCGTCTGGGGTCCTGGAATGGAACCTCTGCAAACAAGGAGAGTTCACTGTCTATCACTGAAGCTCCACAAAAAGGCTTATCATAGTTAATAAAGAGTCAAACAAAGAAGATCACATAGGCCCTGTTCCTCCTCACCCTCTGTCTAGCTGGAAGTTTTTTTTAGCAACATTGAAACTGGGAGGATGGTGAAGAAAGACTGGAGAAATACAGACTTTTGGTGCAAAGTTGCAGCAGGAGGTCTGCAGCAAACAATTCACTTGAGCTGGGAAAGAATGGCATCCTACTCTATCTGATCCTATTATAGCTATGTGGGCCTGCCTCTAACAGGCAAGGTAAACAGCAGCCGCCTCCAGAATCCCTTACCAAGTATGTGTGAACAGAAAACAAAAACAGGAGCCTATATTAATTTGCCTCCCTAGCATGATTTTAACATCCTTATCCCCAGCACGTTTTAAAAACCCTCATGGATCTGTAAGTTCAGCCACTAAAATAGAACTCAGAAGAAAAAGAGAGACTGCTGGGGGAAAAAAAAGGTCACCCCTGGATACAATTTGGAAGAAGCCTTCAGATGGTCTCTAGAAGGTTCAAATATTTTTTGTTTACTTCTGCAAGGCTTAGCTGATACAGTTGTTTGACTCCATATGTGTAATATTGTCCATATTCTTGCCACGTTTTCTTCCTCTCCTATCAAATTTTCTTTTAAAGGAGTAACATCCACAAACACATCTACTCTGTTTACTGAGGTACACCTACAGTCAAATACTGATATTTTTTTTCCCTTAAAGGAAGCAAACAGTAGAGAACAAAGACAGTGAGGTCAGAAGGCAGCAGCTGCTTATTGTCACATCCAATTTTGCATTCAAGTGAGATCTGTGATTTATGGAGTTGTGTGACAGAATTGCAATGCTGAATCTCTGTCTAGACAAGCCTTTTCCTACCTGGTGCCCTCCAGCTGTGATGGACTGCCATCTTCCATCGTAAAAAGCCAACATGGACAATGGTGAAAGTGCTGGAACTTTTTCACCCACTCCTCTTAATGTTTCAGGTCACCTACAAATAACCCTTTGCATTTTTGGTCAGGAGAGTCAGAGTGTTGTAGCGGTTTGAGCACTGGACTACAATCCTGGAGACCAAGGTTTGATTCCCGATTCAGCCATGGAAACCCACTGGGTGGCCTTGGGTGTGTCACACACTCTCAGCCCTCCCCTCAAAACAGGTGGCACATTCACCTTGAGTCACCATAAGTCAGAAACAACCTGAAGGCATGCAACAACACAACATTTCTGGTCAGACAAAAAGATCACTGTTATAAATCAGGGGTGGGAATCATGCAGCCATCAAGACACTGCTAGATGGCAACTTCCAGCAACCCTTGCCATTGGCTATACTGGGTAGGGTTGCTGGATTTGCAACCCCACAATATCTGGAGGGCTACGTGATTCCCATCTGTTGTAAACCGATCATTTGACCTATGGACCAGGAAGGCAAATATGTCCAAGGCCACACGACAGGACTAAACATCCTGAGGTTTAAAATATTTAACCTGAGCAAGGCTCTCAAGACCTGCACTGGATTTCTATTTAACAGTGAACATACACAAGACTGGGCCAACAGGCTGTGTGTGGAGAACCTGACTCACACAGTCTGGCAAGGCACCAAGCTGAACAGGTCATGGCTCACTGGCAGAGTGCATACTTTGAATGCAAAAGCTTAGCAGCTTCAATCTTTGGCATCAGGCCCTTGCCTGATACTCCAAAGAACTGCTGCCAGTCAATGAAGACAAGGCTGAGCTAGATGGATTAATAGTCTGATTCAGTATCTAATCAGCTTGCTGAATATCCTAGGCCATACATCAGTGAAGGACTGGTGCAGAACAACCTTCAGGAGATGTAGCCTTGAATGTTAGTGTTACTCCCAACCAAAGTACTGAATCAATGGGATATACCTATGTGTTGACTCATCTTTCACATGCCTTCCCATCACCCCAATCCTGGTTAATCCTGTCATCCTACTTTTTCAGCAGCTTTTAAAATGCTCCAGTTTCTCTCTCCTCCTCCCACTTTTCCCCTATATCCCCAGTTACTTCAATTGCTGCCGACTGAGTTACAAGTGCAAAAAGTAGTCTGCAGTCAATTGACTCAGTGAGAGGCGAGGAAGGGGTAGAATGCTGCCCCTCTCAGTAGACTCAGGCAAAGACAAACTCCTACAGCTTCTCGTACCTTGCGTCTTCTTCCTTATCAATAACTTTTGCCATCTTGACCCCACTTTGATACTGCTTGAGCACCTGGGTCCTGGTTTTCATCCATGAAATGCTGGAGGGTATGCTTTTAGCAATCCATTCAATGGGTCTAACACAGGCTTTAGGCTTTGGCCTGGTGAAGGACTGTGGCCATTTCTGCACCAGACTGTTAATAGCGCTATGATTCCACTTTCAACATCCTATGGAATCCTGGGGTTTGCAGTTTCGGGAGGGGCCACCTGGCCCCTCCCGAAACTGCAAACCCAAGGATTCCATAGGATGTTGAAAGTGGAATCATAGCGCTATTAACAGTCTAGTGAGGAAATGGCCTGTGGTTCAGACTACAGTTCAGAAGCTAGTTCTCTAATCTTCAACCAAGGTGCTGTCTACTTGGGCTTCCACCCCATTCAAACATTTAATAGATTAAACTGGATTAAATGCAAGGAAGTCTACTTTCTGAGTAATCCCCGAGTAAGCCTGAGGATGCCCTCTGAGCACAACTGCATTGTTACTCAAGGCATCACAAATCACAGAATCATAGAGTTCTAGAGCTGGACCAGTCCAGAATCACACTGGCTTTTTTAGCTGCCGCATCACACTGCTGACTCATGTTCAGCTAGTGATTTATTCAGACTCCTAGATCCTCTTCAATGCATGTCTATGCATGTCTGCTTACAGGCCTCTGTCATACCTCCAGGTAAGCACGTACGTGCAGGACTATAGCCATAAATATCCAAGCACACGCATAAAGAATAACAGAGATTTTCTTCCAAGATACTAGGTTTTTAATAACGCACTTTGCCTACTTGTCAAATACACACAGGCAGACTCAACTTTCAATTCAATTCTTAGTGTCCAAATTAGTAAACCTAACCTCTCCTTTCTGTCTGCTTTTTCACCTGCTTGCTTCCATCAGCACACACCAGCAAACTGGTCCTTTGTCATACATTAAAGAAACTTAAGCACTAAGGTCATTTCTGCACTACACTGTAATAGTGCTATTGTTCCACTTTCAACATCCTATGGAATTCTGGGATTTGCAGTTCAAGGATTAGGCATTTAGAATTCTCAGCTGGAGAGCTCTTTGACCTCTGTAAACTACAAACCCCAGAATTCCACAGGACGTTGAACGAGGAATAATAGCACTATAACAGTGTAGTGCGGAAATGTCCTAAGACTTGGATTCCCAAATGAAATGCTTCAGCAGACTGGTACACTTGTATTATTTCACTCTTTCTCCCTGTTTTTTCATTTCAATGCAGCTGCCTTGCAGATACTATGAAAGCAGAGGTGGTATGACAATACTGTACTGTGAATATACAAAATGTGGCCTGCAGTACTTTACACGGTTACCTAGAGGTAAGCACAATGGAAACCAGTAGGACTTACTTCTGAGTAACCATACGTAGGACTGCAGTGTGGGCACTGTAATCTCTACACTAGACTGCCCTAAAGGAAAGATAACATGACTTCTAAAAATCAAAGAGATATTGATTACATTCTACAAAGGCTAGAGACCTCTTAAAAAATCATACCACATTTAACAAAGCCTCTTACAAAGTATTTTAAAGTGCCCACAGCCTCCCTTTTTCTCCACACCCTCTTTCTAGCTGGATGATTTTTAGAAGCATCACCTTGGGGAGGATGATGGAAGAGGCTAGAGAAACACTGATTTTCACTGTTGAACTGTGACAGTGTAGCTGCAGAACACAATGCAATAAAGCTTAGCTTGAAAAGAATAAGGTTCTGTTTTAGCTAACGATAGCAAAGCTGCCTACAAGAGGCAAGGTAAACAGCATAAAAACAACAACCTTTATTTATACTCCACTTTTTTCCTTGTAAGGACTCAAAGTGGCCTGCAATAATTTTTAAAAAATAATTTTTTTAAATAAAATAATGGAATATAAAAGTTAAATCCCAAATTAAGCCATCAAATAAGAATTAAAACCAAGTTAAGATACATAACTAAAACTCAAACATTTAAACAACCTGCATAGTTAACAGTAGCCACCAACTTTTGTCAGTCAGGCCAAAATCACTCCCTGAATGCCTGTTGGAATAAAAATGTCTTTGCTTGACTATGGAATCACTTACTGAACATGTGGGAACTGCAAAATGGACAGAAAAGGAGAGCAAATATAAGTCAGCCTTTCCAGTTACCCTCAGCATATTTAAAAACAAGCAAGCAGATGTGTAAGTTTAGTCACCAACATGAAAATAATAAGAAAAATGTGGCTGGTGAAAGAACAAAAAAAATCCCTTGACGCATTTTGGAAGATGCCTTCAAATGGCCTTCTAGGAGGTTCAGGATGTTTTTATTTAGCTATGCAAAGCTTATCAGAGCTGGTTGTTTCATTTCACATCTGTGCAATTGGATAAAAAAAAAAATTGCTGATAAACATGGTGGATTCCCACTCTGTTGTTGTCATTACTGTTGCTTTGTTGAAACCAATGTCTATTTTTCCCATGTTAACTTTGCTTCTGGTACCACATTTTCTGTTAAAGAAGTCATGCTCAGGGATGCATCTAACTGCATTGTGGGGTTCTCTGCTCCCAATGCCAGCCAATCAGCCATGCCCTACACTCCATTCCACCTTCTTCCCCTGTTGGTCAGTCAGTATTCCACCGCCACTGAGCATGCTCAGTGGTTCACTGGGTTGTTTGCATCTTTTCCTTCATTTAGGACATCTGTGGGTTGGGGCAGATGGTACTGTCTTGTCTGCATGAGGATCCACAGTTCATCACACGTATAAAAGTGGAGGTACACCTTGCTGCTCCCATATCTCAAAGATGTTTTTGAGGCCCCCAAAGCTCCCCAGAACTCCTACTGCATTTCTTTTTAACTAGAATGTCAAGCCATGTTCTTTGCCTGCATGTAGTATGTTTGCTTGGGTGTTGGTAACAAGACAGGACCTTCTTTCAGTTTTTTTTAAAATAATTAATTTCAATGTTCTGTATGATCTAAGCGGTCTTCGTTGTTCAGATTTATTTTTTCAATAAAGATAATTTTTAAAAAATGAAATGTAGAAGGTAAACCCGCAGTTGATCTATATATGATATAGGCTTCATTCTAATTCCTTGCAATCTGAATTTCAATTTGCAAAAGAGGACAGGCATTGCTCACCATGATCCCTTTGCTCTTCCACCAAATATTAAATTACTCTCTCCTCTTTGGCATCTGTCCACCCTAGAAGTGGTTCACTCTGGAGATGAGGTAAAAGAGCCAGAGGTTCTCTCCTGTTCCTAGTTTTCTGGCTAGGAATAAAGAAGGACATTGACTTTTTGAAAAAGGCAAGGAACAGCAAGTTATTTTCTGAACCCAAGTCACACTAAGCACACCTTAGTTTCAAAAAGCTTTAATTCCTTGTAGCATGAGAAGAAGGAAAATACAGAAGGGCTAGGGCAGTCTTGCCTGGCTGTCCCCCTCCCAACATGTTACCCTCCAGATTTTTTGGACTGCAGTTCCTTGCAGCCTTCCAATCAGAACAGCCAATGATCAAGGATGATGGAACTTGCAGGCCAATCTCTGGAGGGTGACACATTGAAAAGGCAAGGAGAATGCTTATTGTGAGGAGGCTTTTGTACATCAAAGAGTTGCACAGGTCACATGGAAGCCCCATTCCCTAAGTCACCATTACTCTGTGATGAAAGAAGCCAGTTAGCGAAATTCTTCTCGAAATCCTTTTGCCAGCCCTATGAAGACTACATCACCTAGTGAATAGGCAGTTCTGAGGTTTTAGAGAGAAGTTCCTTTTGAAGAATCAGCTTAGACTTTCCTTATCTGAGTTTCCCCTTATATTATCAGACTAGAATTCCCAGCATCCCTGACCATGGGCTATTCTGGATAACAGGAATTGCAATGTAAAACCATCAGGAGTGGGGGCGGTAAATAAACCCTGATTCTGCTGTGTGCTTTACAGACTAGGAAAAGATTCAGGAGCCTCTACACAAGTGTAGGGAAATCAACAAGAAAGGTGGTAAAAAGCATCGCTTAGCTCTGCTGAAAGGTTTCACCTAGACTCCCTAGCCAACTCAAGACGCAATACTTGGAAGGAAATCAAAGAAATATATCACATAAAAGAAAAAAGTTTCTATCTGCCTGGCCAACAATATTCAGGCGTGGGCCTAAATCTAACGGGGAACTAGAACAGACACACTAAATCAATTGCTACATGATAAATCAACAGCAGGGACAGTGAAGAATGGTGATAGGAAAAGAATCAACCCGTCTGAAATGTGGTGCTGAAAGAGAGTTCTATGGACACCATGCCCAGGCAAAAAGACCAATTAAATTGGTTCAAGAGCAAATCAAGCCTGAGCTCTCCCTAAAAGCCAAAATAACTTAATTGAGGTTATTATACTTTAGACATATCATGAGACAGCATGACTCACGAGAAAAGATGACAATACCTGGTCAAGTGGGAGGCAGCACAGAAAGAAAATGACATCATTATAGGTGGCTAAACTCAAATAAGCAACACACTGCCCTGACTCTGCAAAACCTGAGCTGGGCAGTTGATAATGAAGCATCCTGGAAGGTCTCCCCCATGAAAACAATTGACAACAAAAACCAACACTCCCATAAATCCCCTTCCTTCAGTAGGTCCACTCTAGTTGAGACTAGCAATGAAGCTATTGTGAGGTTTTCTCAGCCAGATTGGTTCACAGAATTGCAGAGCTGGAAAAAACCACAAGGGACATCAAAAGTCCAACCCCCTTGCCATGCAGGAATACACCATCAAAGCATTCCCAACAGATGGCCAGATGGCAGATGATTCAGACAGGGTTTGCCTTTGCCTGAGGCTGAGAGAGTGTGTCTTGGCCAAGGTCAAGGCCAGCAGGTTTCCATGGCTGACTAGGGATTCAGTCCCTGGTCTCCCAAAGTCCTAGCTCAACCTGAAACCACTACACTATGCTGGGTCTCAAAGAATCAGTTGGAGAGAGGTTTTCAGGGAGAAGAAAGATATCACTGTTCTCACTTCAGGCTCTCTGTAGCTGGGAAGGGATTGACGAAGCAAACTCTCTTGATTCATTCCTACTCCAGAAAAGTCCTGGGTTCAAGGCCTGGCTAGATCAGGCCGTAGAAACAACTTAGAGTGGGGCCTGGCAGGAAGGAGTTATGCCTCTCCTTTATCAAGTCCAGTTTTCCACCTTCTTTTGGGTTTTCTTCTGAATATAAGGCATTTGCAAATTCAAAAAAAGAGAGAAATCACATCTGGGTATAGGCAGGGCATATGACAGGCTGGGTAAGCATTTTAATGGGGTCATGTTGGGATAGTACCCCACATTTCATGTCATTTCATTGGTCTCGAACCTAATTAAACAGTAAATATAACCTCTGCAATACTATTCGGGGGGGGGGATGCAATTAGAGAAAGGATGGTTCACACTGCAAGGTTTGGAGGTTAACTCAGATGTCTGTGCCACTGAGTTCAATGTGATTTACACCTAAGTAAGTGCGGCCTTATCATGACTACAAATTGTGCACACAATCTGGCCAGCGTGGTTTAGAAAAGCCCCAGTCATTTGTTGGGTGAGGATGCCGGGAGCGTGGAAGCTTGGTTGTTTATCTCAGCTCCTCTGCATCTTGGCACGGGGAAAACACATTCAAAACCCACACCGTTCTCTTGATGCTTTGAAGAAACCAAATCCTCAGATTCTATATATTAAACTCTTGGCTAATGGTATCTTTTACGCAGAGAGGAGAGACATTGCAGGGAGGCATAAGAAGGACGTATCTGTATTTTTACAGCAAGATCCTATCTGACTAAACTCAAGGGATCCTTCAAACGTCGGAAAGGGAGGGGGGAAGAGGGACAAGATTATACAATCGTGATAGTGATGGAGGAACTAACGAGAAGACATACTTCCTATTTCAGCATACCTATCCTTGACTGCATCTTGGATGGCTCAAATTAGCAGACTCCACTCAAACAGCCCTACTAGGGGTACACAAAGATGGCGGGGGGGAAGGAAGGAAATCTACTCTGATTCCCTTCCTTTGGTTAACCAAATCACCCACCTCCCTTTAAAAATAGCATTCCAACAATTCTGACCTACATACAGCAGGTCATCAATTCATGGCAGGGATGGGGGTGTTTGCAGAATGGGGGCAGGAGCATAAACTGCCCATCTCCTTTTCATTCCTAACTCTTTGTCTTGGGGGTGCATTCAAATTCAGCAAACTGGCTTAAGATAATGTGGAACAATCCAACAACTCTATTGACGGCATCCCTAGAAATGCTGCCATGTCATCCTTTTTGTTATGTGTGTATAGGGAAGAGTGTGGGGCGGGGAAGAAATTACGGCAGAAAACCTCATGGAAAGAGAGTTCATCTCCTGTGGCTACCTTATAGATAAGGAAGTTCTAACCAAAATGCAAAAAGACGTCTGACTGTGTTCATTTTTTAAAAGCTCCACTACATATTGTTGGCATATGGATTAAGGTGGGGTAGGAACGCAAGACAATTCTACCCTATACCCTTATTTCACATGCTGGTGGTGGCGAAAGAAGCATCACAGGTTGTCTTAGAAAATCTCCCTTGTCTATTCTCCCCCCTCCCAGAGGGGAGTTCTGATTATTTTGGGTGCAGGAGGTAAAATGACAGGGTCAAAAAGACATATGTCACAATGCTGTCTCCAGCTCTCCCTATTTTTTGTGGGGTGGGCAAGAGATACCATGACAGTGAATGTAAAATCCATGTCTGTTTTTCCATTCACGTTGGAGTAGAGAACAGATTGGGAGCAGACAGGGACAGTCAATGAAATATTCTTATTTTTGTTGGAAAGGGTCAACTAACACAAGCCTAAGGAAAGACAATGGCAGCAGCTGTCAAACTCTGTTGCCCCTCATCCACAAAGGGACCAATATCACCCTTTGCTGCCTTACACATTCTCTCTCCTTTCCTTTTGTTGTACTGGAGGGGTCTTGCCAATGCAAGACTTCCGACCATTTTTATCCGGGTCGGGGAAGCATTCGGAAAGGACTCCATCTATTTAAATTTACGCTAGCCACTTCTCCTGCATGCTACAGAGTCAGCAGTTCACTGAGGGTAAATCTATTTTTGTTAGGGTTGGAAGGAACAGCGAATTCTGAATGTGCCACATCAGTTTCTTTTCTTTGTGGAGAAATCTGCTCCGTGGTTTTGGGGTCGGGAGAAAGCTTCACTGCAAGTCTATTTCCCATTCTATGGAGCAAGGAGAGAATTTGCAAGGGTCGTTCCAGCTGCTTCTCTCCTGCCCCATGCTATGGGGTGAGGATTTTAATTTAGGGGGTGCCCAGCCAATGCAAGATTTTTGCCCATTTGAGGGGGGGCAGGAATAAAGCTCTGGAAAGGACATTCAGAAAAAGCCACTTAAATCCACATTCCCGTATAAAAGGCCTATTTTTTTAACAGTGGGGGGGGAATCAGCCTATGCAACTCCCAAATTTTTTCTTAAAGTTGGGGAGCAGCACTATTTTAGGTGATTTCACTTTGTGGGATTTTTTTGGGGGGCAGTTAAGCCAATATGAACCTCATATTCATCTCCTAGGGTCTATTCAGGTATTTGTTGACTCTGGACTCCGTGGTTTTATGGGTGTGTGTAATAGGGAAGCTTTTGCAATGGTTTTATGCATGAGAAGGGACCCCTTACCATTTTTGGGGGGGGGGTTCAAGCTGTTTCAATGGATTTGTTGGAGAGGTGAAAACTCTTTAAGGGCTTTGGGGAGGCAACAGTTTCTCAATGTTTTTTGGGGGGGGTGTCAAGGGAACTCTTTTAATGATTTTTGAGATGAGGGTTGAACACTTAATTGCTTTGTGCATAAGGGAGTGGTCTTTCCAAAGTTTTTGGGGGGAGCCCATTAGGTGTGGCTTCATAGATTGGGGGAATCTCTTTAAATGGTTTTGGGGGACCTCTTTGAAAGATTTGGGGACAAGGGGCACTCTTGAGGGCTTTAAGAGGGTGGAGCTCTCCTAAAGGTTTTAGGGTGAGTGGGACCCCTTTAGATGGTTTTAGGGGGCAAGGGAACACTTTTAATGGTTTGGGGACAAGGCAGAGATTTTTATATAATTTTGGAGGATGATTTTGGGTGATGAAAACCTCTCTTAATACTTTTTGGGGGAAGCCCAGTGAATGATTTTGGGGTGAAGGCAGCTCCGTAAATGGCTTTGGGAGGTGGGGCCTGTCTTAAAGACTTCAGGGTGAAGGACTGTTCCCTTCAATGGGTTTTGGGGTGAGCCCTTTATGAGCAAGGGAAGATCTCTTGAAATAATTTTGGGGACAAAGGGGGCACTCTTTACCTGGTTTTATGGGTGGAAATCCCTTTTTTAGCCATACAATGGGGTCCCTTCAGTGGCTGAGGGGGGCTGTTTGGGGATGACAAGGTGCCCCATTCTAAGTATACAAGGGGGTCCATTCAGGGGCTGAGGGGGGCTCTTTGGGGATGGCAAGGCACCCCATTCTATGAACACAAGGGGGTTCCTTCAATGGCCGAGGGGGGCTCTTGGGGGGTGGCAAGGGACCCCATTCTAGGCACACAAGGGGGTTCCTTTAATGGCCGAGGGGGGCTCTTGGGGGATGCCAAGGTGCCCCATTCTAGGCACACAAGGGGGTTCCTTTAATGGCTGAGGGGGGCTCTCGGGGGATGGCAAGGCGCCCCATTCTAGGCACGCAAGGGGGTTCTCCTTCACTGGCCGAGGGGGGCTCTTGGGGGATGGCAAGGCACCCCATTCTAAGCACGCAAGGGGGTTCTCCTGTGGCTGGGGGGGCTCTTGGGGGATGCCAAGGCGCCCCATTCTAGGCACGCAAAGGGGGTCCCTTTAATGGCCGAGGGGGGCTCTCGGGGGATGCCAAGGCGCCCCATTCTAGGCACGCAAAGGGGGTCCCTTTAATGGCTGAGGGGGGCTCTCGGGGGATGGCAAGGCGCCCCATTCTAGGCACGCAAGGGGGTTCTCCTTCACTGGCCGAGGGGGGCTCTCGGGGGATGGCGGGGCGCCCCCTTCTTCCTCTTAAACCCTCTCGGGGCAGCGCCTGCGCCTCCCTCTCCCTTCCCGCCGAGGGGGGCCCGGCGACCCCCTCCCCCTCCTTGCGGGGGAGTCCCTCCCCTCCCCCCACGGCCCCCCTCCCCCCACTCACCACTCGGGGTTCTCGGCCGCCTTGGGGTTGAAGCGGATGTCGCTGTTGACGTTGAACAAGACGTCCCGGTCGCTGAGGGCCCGGAGGGGCAGCCGGTAAAGCGGGTGCTCGAACAAGGCCGCCAGCTTCGACGCCCCGCCAACGCCAACGCCGCCGCCGCCCTCGCCGCCGCCTCCTCCGCCTCCGTAGTAGCCCGGCGGCGGCGGGGGCTGCCGTCCCTCCGGCTGAGGCGCCTTCCGCGTCCCCCGGTCCTGAATGAGCGCCTTCTGGTTGGGGTCCGGCCCGGCGCTGAGGAGAAGGCCGTCGTGAGGCGGCGGCGGCGGGCGCCTCAGGGCTTCGCCGGGCTCGGCCGCCGGGCCCGGGCCCGCGGGGCCTTTCTCCAAGGAGCGCGAGCTGAGGTTGGAGCCGGGGTCGCTGCTGAAGTCCTGCAGGAGCCGCAGCGTGTGCTTGCTAGGCCAGCCCGCCGCCCCCGCCGCCGCCGCCGCCGCCGCTCCCGTAGCCCCGGCCGCCGCCGCCGCCGCGGTCTCTGAGGCGCCGCCGGACGGAGGCCGCGGCTCCGGCGGCGCCTGGCCCCACTCGCGCGCTTCCTCGCCGGCCTTGGCGGCCCCGCCGTGGGAGCAGGAGCAGCCCGGGGCCCCCTCGCCGCCGCCGCCGGCCCCGCCGCTCCCGCCGGCCTCGCCCTCGCCGCCCGCCGCCCGCCGCTCCAGCTTGGGCAGCAGGTCGATCATGATGTGGAGGGTGCAGGCGAGGAGGAAGACCATCAGGATGAGGACGCGGAACCGGCGCACGAGCAGCATCTTCATGGCGCGCTCTCCCGCATCGATCACGCGGAAAAAGGCATCGGCAGCTCGCTAGCTATGGCTATGAAAAGACGAGCTGGCGAAAACGAGGACCCGGTTGCAGAAGAACGAGCGGGTTGCAAAAGAATGTCCAGGTTGCAAAGAACGACTGCAGGGAAAATGAAAATAAAAAATGACCAGGTTGCAAAGAACGACTGCAGAAAAAATAAAATAAAAATGTCCAGGTTGCAAAGAACGACTGCAAAATAAAAATAAAAAATGACCAGGTTGCAAAGAACGACTGCAGAAAAAATAAAATAAAAATGACCAGGTTGCAAAGAACGGCTGCAAAAAAATATAAAACGACCAGGTTGCAAAACCAAAAGGAATAAAGAGGGATCGGCGACCACGGCGATCCGGAGCAGCTTGAATAATAGCGATATAATGGAGATCAGCGAGGGCGAGTTGGGGCAGGACGATCTCAAAGCCTCGCCGGGCTGCTGAGTCTTAATAATAATAATAATGATGATAAAGGCGATTTTCTTCAGGGCTCCGAGCTTCCGATCTCCGATGACAGGCTTCGAACCGGCGATCCCGGGCTTCAGATCTCCGACCCCAGGCTTTCAGACCTCCGATCCGGTCCAGCCCTTCATTGCAGATGGGAAGAAGGTGCTAAATAAACGGGTCTCTTCTTGGTTCGGGGGAGAAAGAAGTCCTGGTTTCATTTTTGCTTTTCTTAAAAATGCACTAGGAGGGAGAGGGGTGGGGAATGAAATGAGAAAGCGGGGGGGAGCCGAGTCTAAAAACCGGCGATCAGGGCTTTCCAACCCGGTGGCAGCATCGCCACGGAGGATAAAAAGAGTCTCCGGCTCTGCCGAGGGTTTAAAATCCAAGGGAAGGGGGGGGAGGCAAGCCAAGCGGCTGCAAACCCCTCCCTCCCAAAATCGGACCTGTATTGGACGGGTCCTCCTCCCCCCCCCCCCAAAGAAGCCCGTGCACCTTGGACTTTCCTCCTTTGGGAGGGGAGACCCACACAAAAAATCGAATTAAAAGGAAGGGATCGTGGAGGAGTCACACCAGGAGGCTTCCCAAGAAGGGACGATCAGCAGAAGGGGGGGGGGAAATCCCCTCCAAAAAAAGGGAGGAAAATTAAATACACCCCCCCCCCAAAATCCATGGGAAGGTCGAGTTCGCCTTCCCAAAGACTCCCAGTTTTTTTTTTCCCCTGCCGGCTCTTCGCAAAAGGTAGATCGGGGGCTGCGAAAGGCGAGGAGAAAAGAAGGCGAAGTCTGGTTTCTCCTCCGCGACGGGATCAAAACATTGGCGAGGTCGGTTGGGGCTTTTGCTTCTTCTTTTTTTCCAGCTTTAGCGTCTTTCCGGAGTTTTCCTTCCAAGGTTTTTTGGGCGAGAGCGACGGCTGCATCCAGGAATTTTTTGGGGGGGAGGAGGGCAAGCAGCGGAAAGGAGGGCAATCCGACCCTGGGACCGCTTTTTAGAAAAACCAGTGCGGTGCAAAACCACGCCACGCACGCACAGCCGGAGCTGCAAAATAATATTATTTTTCAATATATATATATATTTGCAAAGGAGAAGCAATCGGAGCAGAGGGCTCTCTCCAAAAGGCACCGTCCCAGTTAAAATAAAAAATCAGGGAGGGGTGGAGAGAGAAAAAGAGGGATCGAGATTTAATTTCTTTTTTTTCTCTCCAGCGGAGCAGCGTCGGTTTCGTCTCGTCGGTGCGGACCCGTCTTTGGGGAGAGGAGGGACGAGGCTGAATCGGGGGGAAGAGAGAAAAGAGGGCGCCTCTCTGGCAGGTGCAGCGTGGATTCTCTCTTCTCCTCTCCCCCCCACCCCTCTCTTTTCTTTTTTTCCCCTTCCAGGCGCGCACAAATGCGGGAGATTGGTTGGCCGCGAAAGGAGGCAGCGCCGCCGAAGCCCTCGGTGGGTGTGTTAAATATTATGGGCAAGCCATCCAGCCCGACGTCAGAGTGTGGAGATTGGCTAAATAAATGCTCCAGTGATAGTGGCAGGAAAACCTCACTCCCCCCCCCAAACCCATAGCTCTCTCTCTCTCTCTCTCTCTTTTTCTTCCTGGCTGCAGAGCCGGCTGGAGCGCAAAGGGGGCGCCTTGGTTCTCCAAGGTTAGGGGCAGGTAGTGGGGAGATCGAGGGGGAAGAGAAGCAAAATCTACCCTCCTCGCATGGCCAAGTCTTGCCTCTGCCCCGGGTAGAGGATTTTGCGCTGTCACAACCTGGATTTTGCAACCTCTCCTCCCTCCCTTCTCTCTCTCTTTTTCTTTCTCTCTCACACACAGGCTCTTTGCATCCGCCGCACACGTGCATCTATACCAGTGGTTCCCAAACTTTGGTCCTCCAGCCATTTTGGACCTGAACGCCCAGCATTCCTGACTGTTAGCCAAGCTGGCTGGAGCTTCTGGGACTGGAAGTCCAAAGCACCCGGAGGAGCAACGTTTGGGAATCACTGATCTATACCTTTCCCGTTTCCGCACCAGGCTGTTATAGTGCTGTGATTCCACTTTCAATCTCCTGTGCGATCCTGGGGTGTGCAGTTTAGGGAGGGGCCTTTGAGACCCAAGAGGTCTCTGGCGGAGAGTTCTCCATGCCTCCATCCCTCAGCTGCAAAGGCCAGGATTCCATAGGATGTTGAAAGTGGAATAAAATCCTAGAGTTGGAAGAGACCTCAGGGGCCATCCAGTCCAACCCCCTGCCATGCAGGAACACCCTCACTCCAGACAGATGGCCATCCAGCCTCTGCTTAAAAACCTCCAAAGAAGGAGACTCCACCACACTCCATTGAGGCAGCCTATTCCACTGCTGGATAGCTCTGACCGTCAAGAAGTTCTTCCTGAGGTTCAAGTGGAATCTCCTTTCCTGAAGCTTGAATCCATTGCTCCTTGTCCTGGTCTCTGGAGCAGCAGAAAACAAGCCCTCTCCCTCCTCTCCATGGTATCCCTTCCAATATTTAAACATGGCTATCATGTCCCCTCTTAACTTTCTTTTATATAGCACTTTAACAGCCTAGTGTGGAAAAGGCCTCTCTCTACACCTCTGCATGCGCACTTATTCACTACACAGGTGCAAAAGCTCCCTCTCTTACCTGTGGGCACAAATTCTTCCCACTCCCAGACACACTCATTCGGCGCACACATACACACACACTGTGTTTCTCTGCACATGCACACATAATCTCTCATTTTCCATGCACACACCACACAAACTCTTTAGACAGGCACACAGTCTCTCAGACTCTCTCTGCCCACAGACTCTCCCTTCACACACATACACAAGCAACCTCTCATTCTCTGCGCACAACACAGACACACAAGCCCTTTGTCTCTGCCCACTCTGTCGCCTGTCTTGCAGAATCAAAAGCCCATCCAATCCAATTTTTTGTTTTTTACTGTGAAAATATAATAGCCATAGTTTGAGCTGTAGAATTCTACTTTCTTTTGATGGGCCTTTTTTTTTTTAAAAAAATACTGTATCAAAAAAGATATTTTTTTTTTAAAAAAATTGACTCATCCAACTGCAGTAGGGATGGGCAAAGTATAGCCCATGACCTCATGAGGCCCCTCCAGGGATCAGATAATAATAATAATAATAATAATTTCTTTTGTTCTCAAATGCCCCGAAGTGATCTCTTGGGGGTGTAGGAGTCATGTCCACATGTTAGGAGCTTCTCTGTCAAAACAAAATTGTTTGCGAAATTTTTCAAAATAAATTTTGCCCAAAAATGTCCCAGAATGCTTTCTAGGTGCCCATGAAGGCCTCAAAACGCTCTCCAATGCTCCATAGACAGAGTTTGGGGGGGGGCAAAAAAGGGGGGATTTTTTTTTTTTTTTGTAGGAGCTGTTGTGGCCCTCCAGACTCTCCTGGAGGATGAATGCAGCCCCCTAGTTTTCCACAGTTGCCCAACCTGGAACTATACAGTAAAGTACATGCAGGTGGGTACCATACCTAACCGAACAGGTGTCAAAGGTGAAGCTCTTTCTCTCTGCCCCTTTATCTGCTCTTTTTTTTAAAATCTCAGTGCTCTTAGATGCCAGCCACCTCTGTCTGTAGGGTGGCAGAGAGGCTTTTTGAGGGATTTTATACCATAAGGTGATGGTGGGGGATCAGGATTCTCCATGACGTTCAAAGATACAGGTTTCCCCCGCTTTTTGACAACTTGTTTTGTGACATTCCGCTCTCTTGACGGTTGTAGATTACCAATGTACACTATTGTTTCAACACAGAGTCTCCTCTTTCATCTGTTCTTCTCCTCCTTCCTTCTTCCTGTAGGGAACGTAAGGGGATTACGGAGGCTCGCTTAGTGAGCCTCCGCAATTTTCTCGAGTCCCCTACAGGAAGAAGGCAAGAGGAGAACAACAGATACAAGACTAGGTTCCACTTTTCAGCCAATTCCACTTTCTGACAATGCTCTGGCCCCTAACCTGTCCCACAAGAGGGGCTGCCTGTAGTTTGAATTTTTTATTTCTCCAGTCCACAATGTACTAGAGCAGTGTATGTGGCGTTTCTTGAATATTTCATAACAACTATGGCACCTTTCTTGAGAAGCAAAGATATATGATGCCTGTGGAGCACACCTCTTCATGTCATCCGTCTTTCTTTTTTCTTTTTTTTGTAATGTATTTATTAAAGTTTAGTTACCAAATAAAAAAGGAACAAGTGGGTCACATCTTCTTTAAATGTATCCCACCTCCCCCACTTCCGCTTATATTTCTCCAGTTGAACCTACATTATTTCTGTTTACACAAAAGAAGAGCAATAACATTTCTATTATCAATAAAAACAATTACCCTTTATCTTGTTTCCATAACTCTACATCTTATAATTCTGTGTCTTTACCCAGTCCAATACTCCTTTCCATTCCCTTTCAAAATTCTGTATTGGTTTGTTTTTCAAAGGGGATGCTATTTTTTCTGTTTCTACCATCTCTAAAACTTTCAGCTTCCACTCTTCTAGATTTATATCTTTATTTTCTTTCCAATGTTGTGCATACAGATGCCATCCGTCTTTCTCGTTAGCTGTCTGGTCTGGATGGGCCGTGATGGCTGGTGGTATCTACATCAGCAGAGGAATGAATCCACTCTGGCCTTTAGTCTGAACTTTCAAGGAGCTATCCAAAGTGCTGAACCTTTTGAGAGAAAGGGTTCAGCACTTTGAAGAGCATCCTGTACAGGCTAAAAATCAGGGTCAGGGCTTGTGCCTCCCACTACTGCTGCTGTCTAGCAGCTGTTTGACAAATTTTGGCCATTTCTGCCATACACTTTTATAGTGCTCTTATTCCACTTTCAGCCATCCCGTGGAATTTTGGGGTTTATAGTTTACTGAGGTCGTCCTGTTAACCTTTTCCTAAGAAAACTGTTTCTTCTCTCTCCATTATATTCACTAGCCTTCTATGGTTGTGAGACTGCATGATTGCTTGCATGTGTTTGTGAATTACCTCCTCAATAAAGACATTTTTTTTAAAAAAAATTCAACTGGTGTCCTATAGCTTTTAGTGGTATATATTGGTGAAAAGATCCCATAAGGTTACCCCACCTCTCACAGGCCTCCCTGTTTCAGCTAATATTTCCTTACCTTTTTAGAGAGACATGGGTACTGCTGGACAAACCAGATCAAGGAAAGGAGAGTGATATCATGAGAAGACATGACTCACTAGAAAAGACCATGATGCTTGGAAGGTAGGAGGCAGACGGAAAAAGGAAAACCACATTACAGGTGGAGAGACTGAATCAAGGAAGACAGAGTCCTTGAATCTGCAAGACCTGAGCAGGCTGCTTGAGAATAGGGTCTCCATAAGTCAACCGGAGGGCAGTTAACAAAAATTGTGGTGTGTGAAAGACATAGTATGAGGTTAAGATGTCAGGCCTGCTTTGGTTTGTTACGAGGATTACTGAGATACTCCAGCAAACATTTATATTTCCTTCTCTCCTTACGATGTTGGTTTGATGTGCTTGGAGAAAGAAAGCACAAGTGCAGCAAACATTTTCGAGTTAAGGATTAGGCCGTAAAGTCTTCTGGGGCAACTTTGCCAAATGGTTTCATGCTCACTATTTCTGCTGTGTCAGACGAATATTACCCCTGATAATGCTTCCCCTATTATAAACACAAGGAAATAATGAGCTCTTAATGGAATTGCCTGCCATTAATACATTTCTTTGCTAGATGATAAATTTAATAAAATGAACTCTTGGCAATATTACAGTACCCTTTTTAAGATTTATTTTCTCCTTCTACTTACTGTACTTGCTTTCTCCCAGCAACATTACTAGTACTGGTGATTCAGACACTATAATCTGTATGTCTGATGCCTTGTGTTCCGATGGAACAACGATTGTAATTCTCTATCCAGGAAGACCCCATCTTTTATCTGATGACTTGCTCTTTTGATGCTTCCAAATTAAGGAGAAGATCCATTAATCCGATGGAGGTTTTGCTCTTTCATCAGTTCTTCTTGCCTATGGAGGGTCACTCAAAACCACTTGCGTGTACATGCTACTTGCAAAGTGAGTTGAGGGGGGGAAAAAGATGTCAAGCCAGCTGAGACTTTGCAAGCAACACGCATGCAATTGGTTCCAAGTGAGCCTCTGTAAGTCCCTTCATGCTCCCTACAACACAGTACATGGGTTCCGCTTTTCAACCAATTCTGTTTGTTACAGTGCTCCTTGTCAGATAATTGGGGGAAGCCTGTATAGAGAAAGCATGGAAAGTTAGAGATTTGGACTACAACTCCCAGAATCCTGCAGCTGGGATGGCTGCTGGGCAGACTCCTATGGGAGAACACAATGGACCCAGGGGTATGGCTAGGAAGGGGAAAGCAGGACATTGCCCCCTATAAGAATTCTGTCCCCCCCTCAATTTCCCTCTCATCCTCAAATTACTACTGTTGCAGTGACTTAAAGCTTTGTGCATCCAGAAATACAGTTTACAGGAGAGACAAAGTGATCAAGAGAATGCAAAGACAGCAAATATAAGATTTCTGGGTATGAACAATTTTCAATCTCTTCGCTCTCTGCAATTGCTGGAAATTTGGGAACTGAAGGAAAATATCATGGTGGGAAGGGGACAGAATTCTTTTTCAGGGGGCATGCCCTCATTTTACCCCTTCCGTAACTAAAGCTCTTGATTGGACCCAAACTCTAAAAGTCATTATCAGAATTTTGAATTGCCTGCAGAGGCATATAGCTAATTGGTCAAGTTCTTGCAGCAAGTTACATGGAGCTGTATTCCCTTGTGCTTGACCATTAGATTGAATTCCAGTCAATCCATCAAAAATGCATACCACATCATTCTTATATATACTCGAGAGAGCTTACGACCAGTGAGTGGAAAACAGACCTTTTGGATTATAATTTCCAGGTTTCCCAAGCAGTGTGGTCACTGGCCAGGGGATTCTGGGAGGTGTAGTCCGATTTATAGCTTTTCTGTGCACTGCTTGTGACATGGGCAGGTGAGTGAAATAAAGCCCATATTGGAAGAGTTCATCTTGACTGTGTGGAAGAAGAAAACAGTTCAAGGAAAGTTAAGTAAGCTAGTTTGTTGTGTATCTTTAAGTAGTTTCCTACTTATGGTGACCCTAAGGTGAAACGATCATAGGGTTTTCTGGGGCTGAGACTGTGTGACTTTCCCAAGGTCACCCAGTGGGTTTTCATGATCAAGCAGAGAATCAAACCCTGGTCTCCAGGTTGTAGTGCAGAGCTCAGACCACTACCCTAAGTAAGCTGGTACCCCGGGCAAATTTACTTTTCCCCCTACTTCCAGAGAAGTGTGCTTGCATATATGTATTTAAAGTGTTTATGTACTGGGCTCTGTTAACAAAATTCCAGAGGAGAGTAGACAATTCTCTGAAAGAGCACTTCAATTAAAATGCAAAAGACATTTTGTGGTTAGTTGCCATCAAGTTGGCTTTGATTTATGGCGACCCTACAAATTAGAGCCATCCAAGGCAACCTGTAATGCAAATCACTGTATGTGTGTGTGTGCATGTCCGTGTGCATGTGCACACTGGGCACTTTCAAGGCACCTGTCAACTCATGGCAAGCCCATGAATTTCAAGGGGCTTTCTTAGACAGGGAATACGTGGAGGTGGTTTTGTGAGGTCCTTCCTCTAGGATATAGCCTAGCATCAGGTATTTGTTGGTGGCCTCTCATTCAAGTACTAACCAGGCATTTATCTGCTTAGCTGCTAAGACCAGATGGGATCTAGTGCCTTAAGGGTATTCAGCAGTCTTCAGTTTTTTGAAAAAACCTTGCAGTGCAGCGAGGAGCAATTTCTACAGATCTGAAGGCTATTTCTTTCCCCCTCCTGAAGATCTGAGTTCCATTTTGGGTGGAAAGATGGGATAAATAAAGATGGGGACAATGACAACAAAGAGCTGCATGCTTCCCCTCTCCACAAAGTGCCACCGAAATTCAGTGGCAGAAGAGTGAAATGGCTATACTTCCGGGGCAAAATAATCTCATTTTAGTCTGAAATGAGGATGAGCAGTGTACTGCTTTTTATAAAGGAGAGCTTGACATCTCAGAGGTGGCAGTGATATCCCTTGGGGTAATGAAGCTGCCTTGAGGAACCATCCAAAATTTTGGTCTTCTTTGTGGAATAGGTTCCAGCACCTTGAATAGTCCCCTTAATGTTTAGACTAAAACGTGTAGCAGATTCACTACCCCACTGGCATCAGGGCTGCTACTGATTTTAAAGTAGGTCTCTGTTTCACACATGCCTTCTTTTAAAGGAGTGGGAAACGGTGGGGGGCAGGCTCTGGGGTACAAGATCCACCCAACCCCATTGCAGGTTCTCCCATTGCAGCGTGCCAAGATACCTCCATTTTCATTAGAGACCTTCTCAAAATGGCACCTGGAAGCTGCATCGCTTCAGGTCACCATTTTGAGAAGAAGTGGATCAAAAATGGAACCACGGGGAAGGGGGAATTTTTGGGAAGTTGTGCTTGCAGAGAATATTTTCACATGTTGCGGGAGGATTTTTACCTGTTTGGGGATGAACATAGTCTGAAAACCATGCTAATTTTTTTTAAAATAACAACAACAAGAACTTAGTGGGCTTTGGCAGACTGGGGCAGCCAATGGGCCACATTTTCTCCACTTCTGCTTTTGCATTGTGATAGTTATCCATTAACTGCTCTCCCTCTCCTCTTTGTCTCTGAATATTTATATTGGTACATCATCATCTTTTGTTCACCATGCAGCTGATGCTGTATAGGCAGTAATATGGTTGCATTGTGTGCCCAGTGCTGTGTTTACAGGTAGCTCTCCCATGGTACTCATCTTGACAACACACATCCACCATATGTCTCACTAGAAAGTCTGCAAAGCTCTGCCAGATGCCTCTGATTTATCTCTTCCCCTTGCCAGTGCATTGGCAGTGGCTAAACATGGCTGGATTTGTTTAAATTAAATGAGTCTGGTTTGTCCTAAGCATATATATTAAATAACTACAATTTCTTTTTGGCTGTCTTGTGCACAACATGTCTGTCTGAATAAACGCAACAGGTCCAAGATGAAGATTTTGCATACTTATGGCTACTGCATCATCAATATTATTTAAAATGGCGTTACCCATATGGATCTGGAGCATTTTTTTAAAGAAAAAATGTAATTAAAAGTGAAAAAGACCACAAGATGCAGAAAATCAACACAACAGGAAACACTCAGAGCGCATCTTCCATTGCCTTCCAGAATGCTTGAAATATTTCATCATTAGTAAGTAAATCTTTCAATAAATTACTGAATTATCTTCTGAAACAGGAAGATAACACGATGCTATTTTAGTTAAATTAATTAATGGAGCCCACATTATGTAGAATAAACAATATGGCCGGACCTTTCTTTGTTCATGCACACATGTAGCCACCTTTTTCATAAGGGTCAGAGCATCTGCAGCATTTTAGAAGAGAAAACTCCAGCCTCAAAAGCAGGTCTCTGCCCCAAAAAGGCTCCAGTGGACTTATTGGAGTCTGAAACCTATTGGTAGTCCCAACTAGGACCATTTCCGCACTACACTGTTCTAGTGCTATTATTCCACTTTCAACCTCCTATGGAATCCTGGGGTTTGCATTTGAGGGAGGGGCCTTTGGAATTCTCAGCCAGAGAGCTCTTTGGCCTCAGGAAACTACAAACCCCAGAATTCCACAGGATGTTAAAAGTATCTAGATATCTTGCCCCCCCCCAACTCTTAAGTTCCTTTTGAGAAAGGAGGAAGTAAACAATTGCTTCAAAATGTAACTATAGTGACAAAGAATTACTTTGCCTGTAACTGTAAATGTCATTGTAACTATCATCTCTAATGATAGTTACTTTGCAATTTTGACAGTAACTACTTACTTAGAAAATTACCATTCCAAACACTTGGTTGCTAAGGAGCTAAAAGCAGACTTTGGTGCTTTTGTCCGGGCTCCTTGAAGTGGAATGGAAGCTGCTGTGTCAACAGAGCCATTCTGTGACCTTTGATAAAGTCTCCTTTTTGTTGTTGTTGTTTGTTAAGAGTTGAGTTGGGTTCGTGTTAACTTTTTTTTTTTGGGCTTTGCAGGTTTCTTTTTCCACCGCCCCCTCCTCAAAAAATAGCTCAACCGAAGCAGTGATTCACCGGTTGAAACCCCAAACTTCCTGAGTCATCGGCATGAGGCAGGAAGTGTGAACAGATCTTCTGGAGTGGGTTGAAGTGATGAAATCCTTGACCGCGGGACCACTTCCTTGCTTCCTTCCACAACCCTGGGCTTCTTTGTCCATTGTCCCGACTGGAGACATGTGTGGGGGAAGATAAGGAAATTTTGGGTGGCAGAAATCACATCCTCTCCATCCCAGGTGCCAGAAGATGGAATGAGGAGTTGCTTGGCTCCTAAGCAGAACTCAGTCCTCTCATCCGAAGTGTTTTCATCTTTTCTCTGATCCTTCAGGATTAATCTTTCTTTGGTTTCTGGCACTGTTCCCCCCCCCTACACACACACACACACACTTGGAGAAGGCTGGAGAGAAAGAGAGATGCTAGATTAATCCATTTTATAAAGGCCAACAACTGAAAAGGTCACCTTGATTAAGCGGGGTACAGATTGATATCTCTTGTCTGGAGAGATATGCTTCTTTTTTTTGCTTCCGGAGCTCCGGGTGAGCGTGGTTTATTCTGTAACAAAAATGGGGTCATCCATGCATAAGGAGGAAGAATCTGCCGGCTGGGGAGGGAACCCCAAGGGATGCCAAAGGAGAGACAGAGGGAGAGAAAGAGAGAGAAATTTAGGAAAAAATAACTATATGGAAGTACAGAGTGCGGGAAACGAAAAGAGCCCAATGAAGACACTTGCTGTCCATGGAGTGCTGCTCCTTTCTGTGTGTTTGAGTCTCTGGCCAGTTCCGCACTACACTATTATAGTGCTATCGTTCCACTTTCAACATCCTACAGAATCCTGAGGTTTGCAGTTTAGGGAGGGGCGTTTAGCACTCTCAGCCAGAGAGCTCTTTGGCCTCAGTAAACTACAAACCCCAGATTCCACAGGATGTTGAAAGTGGAATAATAGCACTATAACAGTGTAGGGCGGAAATGGCCTCTGGCGAACAGTGTGAGAATGGAATGGAGTACCCTGAAAGTGGGCACGGGCACGGCTGGATGGCTGGATGGTTATTCTGTGGGTCGGAGAAATGAGAAAGACGATTAATCACAGAACAGATTTTGATGTCTTTTTAACCATTGTAAATGAGTGTTTTTAAGTGGATTTCTCTGTTGTCCCTCCTCCCATGGAAAGTTTCCCTGTAACATCGCTTCCCAGCTATACAGTTCTGTAATTCCATGACTCTGTGATCCCCTAGCATTTGCATCTGATCAATCTGACATGTTAAAAAAATCTTCCTTTTCGGCAGCCACTTTCCACACTGTTTCAAAAACATGAATCAAGGAACGGAGCACGAGAAGCCGTTTTCATTGAAAAAGCCAATAAGCGCAAAGCAAACATTTGTTCTGGCCCATTTGTACTTATGCAAATGACACTCAAAGTGAGCATCCATCACTCTTTATTCTTCTCTTGTCTCATTAATTCATTAGGGTATGCTTTTTAAAAAAAAGTTTTCAGGATGGTCTTATCAAACGCCTTGTTCTCTTAATGTCATTATTTTTCTTTTTAATTCCTTTTGCTTTGTTCTTCCTTTGACGCTTGTCATTTTCATGTTTCTCTTCTACCCAACTAGTTTCACATATATGTATATTTGTGTGTGTCTTCTACCAATTTCTTCCTACGAGTTCCTGGAAATTTGTTTCTATTTATACTAATCTGTATCACTTTTAGCTAGATGAATCAACAAAATATACCAGCTACAAAGGACTGCTAGAGGCAGGGGACATGATAATAATGGTAGTATTAAAGGCAGTATTAGTGCTGTCTGTGCTTCCAGTCACTTGTCAGTTTTGGGTCATATTTACAGATTATTCATTTGTTAAAAGCCTTCCTATTGTTCTGAAAAGAATCCAGACCATCCTATATAAGTGCAACAGAAGCAAGACAAAGCCTGGCTGCAGGATTACAATCTAAAAGACATCACACAAAAGGAAGAAATGAGGAGGAGGACAGAGGAAAAAAACAAAAGCAAATGCAAGCACCCGTTCTTCAAGTAACACAATAGTTCTTGCAGTAGCCAGTTGGAATGGAAACACCTGAAGAAGCTAAATGGAAGTGGCTTCCTGCCACAGCCAATGGCATAGGTTCTCCATTCCATCTCTTTTGTGGCTGCTGCTTCAGCCTGATGGGATGGCTTCTGTCAGGTGACCATTGAGGGAAGGAGGAGTCTGTTGAAGCTGCTGTCACAGCAGAGCTGATTTTTTCCTCTGCTGCAAGTTATGCAAATGATGACTCTACAACTTCACCAGTCATGTAGCATAAGACCCTATATGGTTCAGGTCTGAGCTACCTGGCAGACAGTATCTGCCTATATAAGCTGTCCCGGGTTCTGAGATCATCAGGAGAGACCCTCTTTTCAGTCCCAGTACCATAACAAGCATCGTTGGTGGGGATGCAAGAGAGGGCCTTCTCAGTGGCTGCTCCTAGACTCTTGTCATGCCCTGCTTTTCTGACCTAGCCATAGACTATGTCTCAGAGACTGAAGCAATGGAGCCTGAGCAGGAGGAGGCAGGACCACCCATCCCAGAGACAGTACAGGGGGCAGTGCCAGCCCCAGCAGAGAGCCCTGCCGCTTCTGACACAGAAGATAACTTACTTGTACCCACCTTCATTGAGCAGAGACACCAAAGGGAAAACTTATACAGATCTCAGTGAATTTATAACAGACAGCAGTTAATTAAGCACCAACTGCCCTGATCTATGAACATATAAAAGCTGAGCCATTTCCGCTCCAGAACTTGTCCGTGATTCACTGACCATTTCTCCTGCTATGTCCCTGACCTCTGCTTTAGGATTGTATTGACTGTGATTTGATTTATGAATATTGCTGAGACTGTTGTTATGCTTTGTATTTGTTTCAAGTCTGTTTCCCTACTAGATTCAAATAAGGAATTGCATTTTTGAAACTGTGGCTTGTTGCTGCTGCTCTTATCAGCTGTTTTTGGTTGACTGCCTGGACTGAGAGCGGACAACTCTGGAACTCCCTTCCCAGGACGGTCAGATGGGCCACCTCCTTGTTGTCCTTCTGGTGGCAGGCTGTTTTTAAATTGTGTGAGCCATATCATAATACCATGATGAGGATGAGGATGATGATGATGATGATGATGGGGGAGAAGAAGAAGAAGAGGAAGATGAAACTGATGTCATGATCCCAGCAGGCATACGTCAGGGCCAGAAGGCTTCCAAAGCCAAGAATCTTCTCCATGCATTGTTGGGTGGCCTTGTGGGAAGAAGAAAAGTGTTGAAGGTTTCCGTCTGTCTCACGACTATATGTGAAATCAAGTTTCATTTCCTTAGAAGGATCTCATCCTATTAAAAAACAAAGCAAAACCCAAATGGAACCAGGCATCCTTTCAGACTATACAGGTATAGCACCATGATTCTACTTTAACTACTGTGGTTCTATCCAGTGGAATCCTGGATTTGTACTTGGTGAATCAGCAAAGCTCTCTGGCAGATGAGCCAGCATGATGTAGTGGTTTGAATACTGAATGACAACCCTGGAATCAAGGGTTTGATTTTCTGCTCTGCCACGAAAACCCATTGGGTGATCTTGGGAATGTCACATTCTCTCAGCCCCAGAAAAGCCCATAATAGGTTTACTTTATGGTCACCATAAGTCAGAAATAACTTGAAGGTGCACAACCACTACAAATGTCAGATCCCAGAATTCCATAGGATGGAGGGTTAAGAAGGTATTGTAGTGCTACAACTGTGTAATATGAAAATGACCCAGGATTCAGAGCGGGGGTGGAAATCACATGACTTTCCAGATTTTGTTGAACTATAGTTCCCAGTATCCCTCACTATTGGCTTTGATGGGAGTTTCATTTCATCCATATCTGGAAGCCTGCATGATTTGCATCCTGGTGTGGAGTTAGGGCAGAGAGGAAAATGTCTACAAATGTGAACTCCATAGATGTGTTCTTCCCTGTTCAAAACCTACCCATTTGGAGTAAAAAAAAAAAGCTTGTTTTAAAAGTTTCCCAATTTTTAATTAAAAAAAGTCTTTTAGAAGAACTTTTAGTTCAGTCCTAACCTTGACGGCTCCTGATACACAATCTTGCAAAACTGCCAAGCACAACTCTGCGCCACCCCTTCCATCTCAGCCTCCCTGTTCCATCTGCCAGCGTTCGCTTATGCTTCAGTGTTTATCAAGGTCCTAACAATGTATATGCAAATAATTGTTTGGAGAAGCGTCACTGTAGCAATATACTATAATTTTCTTTTTGGGATGTGTGTTTTTCTCCCTCCCTTCGGTAACTTCCTGAGGTTCAAGAGAGCACTTTTCACAACTGCAATTTATTTTGTTTTCCTAGATGGGAAGAAAGTTTTCTTTTTTTTTTAAAGTCCTTGGGAAGACAACCGCCACACAGAAACGAGGCAGGCTAAAAACTCCCCGTGTTGCATCTTGTCTAGGGCTGGTGCCAACCCCCTGGTAGATGAAGCCACAGAAATACACCCCTCTGAGTCACACACAGTGTTGTTGTGTTCCATCAGCCATGCTGAGCAGACCTAAAACAGTAGTAAGCAAAGCTTTTTCCAGTCCCTTCAACTTCTGTCCTCTTTCTCATGCAGATCATAATGATACGTGACATTGAAGAAAACAGTTTATTCCAGCGCTTTCTAAATTTCTGTTATAAAAATAACCTTAGTGACAGTGTTCCTAATCTCAATAATTCTACTCCCTTCTTTCCAGATGTTAGAATGCAGAGAAAGCCAATGCCTCCTTTGTCAATGGGGCAGTGGATCCATTCTAGGTTTTAGCCTAAGCTTTAAAGGAGATATTTAAGATATTTAAGGAGATATTTAAGATATCCACCAATAGATTCAGCACCTTGGATAACTCCTTTGGAGGAAAATCTGGAGCAAATTCATTGCCCTGCTGGCATGGAAGTTGCCAGCTTCTTCCAGTATGATATCATATTGTGTACCTGTAGCGATGTTGCAGCAAAACACCATTAAATACAAAATCATTGTATGCTGGAAACTGGAAGTGATAGCAGCTGGGCTAGAAATGGGCAACCATGGTCTTCCATATATTTTTGGCCTATATCTCTCCAGGTTATTGGCCAGTAACCAGTGTAGCCAGTGGGATCATGGGAGATGCAATTTAAAAACATTGGAATGGAGGCATATTTGTCAACCCCTGAACATGAAAAATTCTTTATGAGGCATATGATTGATAATGTCTGAATTGGCTAACCATAAGAGAGATCATATAGTTATAAGAAGATGGTTTTCTACAGCTTAAAGGCAGGAATGTGTTAGGAGATGAAATGTGCCCTTTTACCACTCTGGTTTATCCAGAATTCAGTGCTTCTTGAGCTATCTCATGTGAGAGACTGGCAATGTTGTTTTCCCGATGTACCAGGGACTGGTGCCATATCTGGGTCCATTTGCTATATTTTCTTTCTTTCTAGAAACTCTCCAGGGACTGGTAACCACTGGCCTCAGGACTGTCATTGGTCAACGGACAACCATTTCTAGTAACATTGTCTTTGATGATCCTCCAGGTTGGTGGTTAGGAACCTTGGAGATCCTGTTGGTTAGTCCCAGCAGAGCAGACCCATTGAATTGATTGTTGAATTGTGAGTCAGTAGGTACATAAATTTAATTGATTCAATGGCTCTACTCTACTTAGGATTAACAATAGGACTCAAGTGGATTCAAGTCCACACTGAGCCACAAAAGTCACTAACTGAACTTGGGCCCAGAATCAATCCATGGCATGTCCTGATGGGGCTGGGGAAGCCATGGGTATCAAAAACTAGAGACCTTATTCCAGTTAGTACAGACCAGGGTCAGCAATCTATAGTTCTCCAGATGTTATAGAACTGCAGCTCTTGTTCATCCCTCACCACTAGTTATGCTGGCTAGAGCTGAGGAAGGTAAACTTCAAAGTTGTGCCTCCCACTGGGATAGCAGCAGTACAGAAATGTTTGGGCGAGAACTTGGCACACCAGCAGCTGAGATGGTGCTGTATCACCTGTTCTCACTGAACAATCTGACTGTCTAGATAAGGTAAGCAGCAAACACTGGACAGCTGCTGGAAGCAATGTTGATCTCCTACTCAAACCAGCTCAGAGATTCTGTCCTGCTTTCTGGACCCCTTAGACTTGGACCCTGATTAGCCTTTTGTGCATCCCTCTGATTATCTTGGCTTTTACAGCTGCTAATTCAACATATGTCTTCTCTCCTTTCCCAATGAATTATGACACCTAACAACATTTTGGTGTCTGTATGGTGTCCACCCGAGTATAGAAAGCAGCAGGTGAAAGGGACCCCTGGTTCAGATTTGGTTGAAGGTAATTTTCTATGTTCCTAAGAGGTCAGTCAAATATCTCTCAGCTGCCATACAGCTTTCTACTGGTTCTTTGTTTTGGGTATCCTGGCTGTTTGCTTCAGCATCTCAGCATGAATACTTTGCACTGATGTTCCAAAAAGCAAAGGTATAAACCCAGAGCTGATAAATCTCTTCCAGAAAGTGTATAATTTCAGAAAGATTTCTTTTTCCCAACAAAACACATTATTGACCTCTTCTTCCATTAAAACTCTTAAAATTCTCAATCGCAATTTGCAGCAACGAGGCCTCGGAGACGTTTATATATGGAGATTATTGACAGAACGAAATATGAGAAGCCCTTCTTGGGAATAGGTGAAATATGGTTCCTCAAAGTGACTTATGCACACCAGTGTGCTGTAAGAGTTGGGTTGACGCACATGAGCAGAGTGCAATAAAAAAGGAAACCAATTAAATCCTGAATTGGAGGACATTTTCTGACAGCACAACACATATTTGCGATTGTCAGTTGGGCAATAAGTTGGTTTATATATCATTCCAAATGTGTAGCTCTTCTTCCACCTTTCAAACCTTTCTTTGCTAAGTTTGGGAAGTTTTCAAGAGATGTGGAATTGCAAAATCGAAGATGAGTCGTGTAGGGACATGGGGTGAGGAGGGCGATTCGCCCCAGGCAGCAATGTTTCTGGGGCATCTGGCCTGTAGCCACACCTCCACGCACCATAGCCACGCCCCTGTGCATAGTGGCCGTGCCTCTCATGCCCCCTTCTCCACACACTCCAAGCTCTGCCACTGACGAAGATCCTAAGATAGAAGCTGGGTCCAGGGTCCAGTGGGATCTCTGTACGTATGACAGTTCTTGGGGGGTGATGGCTACATCTTTTTTGGGGGGTGGAGAAGGAGAGTTGGAAAATTCTAGGTCATCTTCACCCCTTGCCAATGATTGGCAGCATGGTTGGGCCTGGGAGCCATCCATCTGTCCTTGCATATCCAGGGGACATGAAGTAGCAGCTTTCCACCTTGCTCCTCAGGCAAAGTCCTCTCTCTCTCAGTCAGAGAGATCACCAGTGGTTTAAAGACTTGGGCAAAGCTGGTGGCTATTCAAAGTAGTGGCTGCCTGTAAGGGGGAATGAAGGTATCATAAAAAGGCAGCAATTGGTCAGTTAACTAGTATTTTGCCAGGGCTTTACCAGGGTGGATTTTCTGCAGCAGAGGTAGCAAATCCATTCTGGATTTTACTACCCTCCTACTCACAGTGTTAGCTGTTTTAAGTGCTCAGTTAGGGTCTGGGATATAGAACTCATGTTCAGCG
Source organism: Ctenosaura bakeri (assembly GCA_948474755.1). Lineage (NCBI taxonomy): Eukaryota > Metazoa > Chordata > Lepidosauria > Squamata > Iguanidae > Ctenosaura > Ctenosaura bakeri. The sequence goes on along the minus strand of CAOLHI010001109.1, from coordinate 172,204 downwards.
CAGAGCAGCTGCAGAGAAAATGGTGGTAAAATCAAAAGTAGATTCAGGAGCCATCTCAGTTTGTTACTCTGTTCCAGAAATCCCCACATAAAATAAAAAATGCAAGCACCATGTCCATTGACTATAATGGGACATGATGCTTTGCACGACCTCACATTAATGCATGTGGAGGTCATGCCAGAAAGAGTGCACTATATTGTATTTTTTTACTATCAGGGCTGCCTTTGGGTGCAAGATCCCTGGATCTGGGGGGCATACCTTTTGCATTAAGCGGCTTGTCTTGGTGCCCATTCACTTTACACAGTTATAGTGCTCTGATTCCACTTCATCTGCTCTGAATTTTATCAAATCCTGGCCTTTGTAGTCTGGTGAGGCACTACAGATTTCTTACTGGAATTTCAAAGTACTCTTCTCTAAACTGCAGATCCCAGGATTCTGTAGGATGGAATCGCGACAGTTAAAGTGGAATTACAGTGCTAAAATTGTGTAGTGTGAATGGGCTCTTGACTTGATCCTGGACTGAGAAAACCCAGCTTCAGATCCCATCTCCACAAGTATGGTGATTGTGATCTACACAAGCTTTAGAAAGCCTCTCTTCCTAATCTACCTGGCAGTGCCTCAGAGGATTTCGGATAGAACACAGATCTGAGGCCTGGAAGGAAAGTAAAATATCTTCTTCCTTCATTTTCTGATTTTTTCCCCTTTTTCTGGATGGTGGTTTGGAGATTTAGCCATTACAAGTGAAAGGAAGTATAAAAAGCTAAAAATGTATGCCACCAATGTCCCCACTAATTTTCTGAAGCAACGGCCACCTTGAATCCTTTCTTTTCTCTCTTCCCTTCAAATGCATTCCCGTGAGCATGACACATCAGAATCTAAAAGAATTAATTCTCTTTTTTTAAAAAAATAGCTACAACCTCTCTGGTTAAAGTTGTGCCTTGCTAGAATTGGAGTAGCTTGCTTGTTTTTTCATTTTTGTGTTCCTTCAAGTCATTTCTGACTTGAGCAAACCCGAAGATGACGTTCTCATGGGCTTTTCTTGGCAAGAATTTTTCAGAGGGGCTTTGCCATGGCTGCCTTCTGAGGCTGAGAGAATGTGACTTGCTCAAGGTCACCCCATGGGTTTCCATGGCTGAGCAGGGATTCGAGCCCTGGTCTCTCTCTCTCTCTCTCTCTTCCAACACGCAAACCATGCTGGCTTTCATTGGATGGTAAGCCTTCTGACAAAACTATTGGAAACTTACCTCCCTTGAAATAACACCCCAATTGTTAGGCTCGCTGAATTGCTGGAGCTTACAAAAATGATGACTTATCATATTTCCGTTGGGTCCCTGGGGGCTCACTGTAGTTGGGACTAACCAATGAGATTTGGGCCCAGGTACTCTAACTCCCTTGGCCTCCTTCCATGGAAGGTTGTTTCCAGAAGATAGCACAAGGCAAGAATTCAGGGGACTCTCATCCCCTCCGTCTGCTCTTGGGCAAAGCCTTTCTCTGCGTTGCCTCAGTCATGGAGAGAAACCAAACCTCTCATAGAGCACATGCTTCTGCAGAAGTACCCTGCTGCGGAGTTGGTGACAGCCATGCAATGAAACAGAGAACAGTTGTTTTAGGACCTGCCAGCTCCCGAAATCTCAAAGAAGATGGAAGTTGAGTTCAAGTCAAATCCTTTTCCTGGATTGCTGTGAGCAGTTTTGGAGAGAGAGAAACCCACACAGCAAGACCCTCTCTTTAGGCTAGCTTTACGTCTGTGCCAGCTCTGTAGTGGTTAAACTTCCATGTGCTGCCAGACAGCCTCTGAACACAGGGACGGCTCATGTTCTCTTGCCCTGATAAATAAATCCCTCTGTTCAGACTTCAACCCTTGTGGGCCCTCCAGAGACTCAAAACCCACCAAAACCAAGGAGTTGCTGCAACGATGGAAACGAGAAGTACTTGTTTATCTGAAACATTTATTCCTCCCTTTTTTCTGTCTGGCTTCTTGCAATTAAGAGAATTGTGTGTAATTGTGTGTGTGTAAAAATGAAGGGGTTTGTCTTATCTGATTTGCAGCCTGGGTTAAATTTCCAGGCATGTGGCAAAGCAACCCACTTAATTGCAAATCATTTCAGGGGTTATTTGCTCTTATTTATTGATTAAAAAGATTTATTAATGATTTCCCCCCAGCCTGCCAGAGTTCCCATAGTGAGAGAGCACAGGCAAAAACAGATTTAAATGCCAATTTTAAAAACCAGTTTTGAAAAACAAAGGCCACATAGAATAGCAAGGGGGTACCTCAGTTAACAGGACCTCTGACAAAGAAAATCCTTTTGATAAAGTCTTTTCATATATGCCACTCCTTTTCTTCTCATCCTTTGTCTAGCTGGAAGTATTTTTTTTCCAGCAACATCGGAATTGGAAAGATGGTGAACGAGCCCTGGTGAGACATAAACTTTTAGTGCCGGGTTGCATCAGGGTGCCTAGAGAAAACAATGGGATAAACCTTGAGCTGGGACAGAAGGGGACCGTGCTAGAGCTGATTCTTCTGTAGCTGCCTACAACAGGGAAGATAAACAGCAGCTGACCCCAAAATTCCTTACTGAGCATGTGTGAACAGCAGAACAGAAAGAGAAAGCAGGTAAGCCTGCCCTTCCAGATGCCTTCATTATAGTTATCAATTGCTGTTCGGCGCTTGTATCCAGGTATAGGTTCAAAGTGCTCCAGGTACTTATGGAGAGGATCTCTCCATGGCTGGTTTCTGGAGATATTTTGTGCTGGGTCAGGGGGAAGATTGGACAAGAAGAAAGTGATGCCAGCTGGAAGGTGCTGGGAGAACAACCAGGCCAGACAAGATAAGAATGCTGGAGCTGTCCACGTTCTCAAGATGCAAGTATATAAACAATTGCAACACCTGAGAAACTTGGGTGTCTGATGAGGTGAAGTGACATTCATGGCTTTCAATATCATTTGCTTCTGAGTTTGTATTGCAAGGTATACAAGCTGTTGCCACACCACATATGCCAGTCTTAGCAACTTTTGAAAGTTGCTGAGTGCTTGCCAGTTCCTAAATAAACACTGCTGCTAGAAATCTGAATGTTTCCTTGGAAAAGCGAGTTAGCATGCACATAATACTCATGCCCAAAGCAGATTCATCAACCCACTGGCATGGAAGCCACCCACTTCTTCTGTGTTGAAACCATGGGGATACAGGAGAAATTGGAAGCTGACTGAGAGTAATTAGAAGTATTTTCTTACTAAGTCTTTGTTGTTCTTGCTGTGTGCCTTCAAACTGTTTCCGACTTATGGCAACCCTAAACTGACCCTGTCATGGCGCTGAGAGTGTGTAACATGCTCAAGGTCACCCAGTGAATTTCCATGGCTGATCCAGAAATTGAATCCTGGTCTCCAGGACTGTAGTTCAACACTCATAGTGCTACACTATGGCCATTTCCACACTAGCCTGTTATAGCACGATGATTCCACTTTCAAGATCCTCTGGAATCCTGGGGTTTGCAGTTTCGGGAGAGCTGGCCAGCCCCTCCCGAAACTGCAAACCCCAGGATTCCAGAGGATCTTGAAAGTGGAATCATTGCAGTATAACAGGCTAGTGCGGAAATGGCCTATGCCTTCTCCCACATTGGCTAGGTCTTTACTCTTTGCCTATACAGCTCTGTTATGAATGCCAATCCAAGCTCCATGTCGATCACCCCATACTTCTGGTAGGATTCTGAAGCAGTTGCACACATGTATAAGCCACTTTGAAATGTCTTGAGCCTCATTTTGAGTCAGGAGATGCTCTGCCTTTCAAGAGAGCACATTTAGAGTTTTTGCATGGTTTTGTCGGGCTGAAAAAGCAATATTTTGTACTTCCGGTACCCAGTGAACTCTAAGTCTTTCCAAGGGCGAAGGCACAAATGCAATTCTTGCTGTGCTCTAGATGTAGGTCAATGGAATTATGCCCAGTTCTCTCAACGCTTAATCTAATAATGCGGCCACTAGGCTTTACTTCCCTTCACACTCCATGTGCAGAATTGCTGAGTGAGATGGACAGAATGTGGGTAATGCAAAATATGATTTCAGTCTTGGCAGACGGACTCTCACAGAAGCTGCTCAATGTTCCCCTTCTGTTGGTTTTTATTAAATAGGAAAATCAGAAAGAAACAACAGAACCTCATATAAATGGCATGTGTGAGAGAGAAATACTGATTCTTCCCTGGCAGGTCTGATAGTTTTCTTCTTTTTTCTGTTTTAGTTTCAGGGGTAAAAAAAGAAAGAAGGAATGAAAGATAATTTTGCAGGTACAGGCCATTCAGAAAAGTTGAGAGGAACCCCTATTATTAGAACTATTTGGGTCATATTAGAATGTGAATTACTCTTCTAGCAAAGAGGCCAAAAATATCTCCCAGCTGTGATGAAGAGAAGAAGACTCACACTTTAATTGGAAGGTTTGAATTAAATCAGGGAGAAGTTATTTTCTCCTTTTTTAGCACCCTGCAGGAGATGGATCTTTCGTGTTACTTAGTTTCCAAGGAGGCTGGGGAAGCTGTGCCCTTCTGGAGGTTGTTGAACTCCAGCACCCATCATCCCCTCCCAGCATGGCCAATGGTCAGGGAGGATGAGAGATACGTAAGCAACCAGTCTCTGGAAGGAGACACACATTTCTCATCTGAGCTTTTAAAAAAGAACAGATCATAACGGCACTTCTGTACAGAACGGTAGAATCAATGTCCAAAAATTCATTTGGGGACTTGGATCTTCATATGTCGGTTTACATTTGCAGGAAATAGAACTGCAAACCGCAGGATTCCATCGGATGTTGAAAGTGGAATCACAGCGCTATAACAGTCTAGTGCGGAAATGGACGTAGACTTGATTCGACTGACTTGGACTCAAGTTGGACGTAAGTCTCTCCAGTGACTCGGAGCCTTTCCGCACCAACCCTTTCTGGTGCTATTATTCCACTTGCAACCTCCTGTGGAAATCTGGGGTTTGAGGTTTACTGGGGCCAAAGAGCTCTCTGGCTGGGAATTCTAAATGCCTCTCCCTAGACTACAAACCCCAGGATTCCACAGGATATTGAAAGTGGAATAATAGCACTATAACAGTGTAGTGCGGAAAGGCTGGACTCAACTCAGCTCTATAAATGATGCACTAACTCGACTTGTGACTTGTATATTTTTAATGATTGCCTTGCTGCCCTTGGTTCAGGAACATAACACATTCATCCAGAAACCTTCCGACTTTGAACAACGCTTCCATCTCTTTTTTGCCTCCTGGTCACAGGACGATCTGTCTCAAGTCCAAAGTATAGGCTCATTTCTCAGGTTAGGTTAGCAGGTTAGCAAACAGGTTAGGCAACAGGCTTAAGGCAGAGTCTGTGCCACTAAGGCCATTTCCACACTAGCCTGTTATAGCACAATGATTCCACTTTCAACATCCTCTGGAATCCTGGGGTTTGCAGTTTCGGGAGGGGCCCAGGATTCCAGAGGATGTGGAAAGTGGAATCATTGCGCTAAAACAGGCTAGTGCGGAAATGGCCTTAATCTAGCAAATGTGGAGGGCTAACTGTAATTTAGGAAAGAGAGAAAATAATAATAGCTTCCTTGTTCCTTGGAATTATGGGAAACATGCTTCCAGGGGCCAATCCTGAAGGGGGCAGATGGAAACCAACCAACATGAACAGATGACAAATGACAACTTTCACTTAAACTACAAAATTAAGGCTTGAATACAACTGCTAATTGTACCTAGAATATATCCATTGGATCAATGGAATTTGTATAACTTGACTTTGCAATAGTTCAATGGCTTCTTTTTTTTCTAGCCGGGAACAGCAATTGGATTTAGATCAAAGGAATGCTTAACGCTTTGTTTCCTATCAAACTATATCACCAATATTTTTCATAGGCTACTTAATTTACATATGTGTAACTAAGGACCTTATCACACTGCACTTTCATATCACTATTATTCCACTTTAACTGCCATGGCAATATCTCATAGAATTGTGGGATTTGAAGTTTAGGAAGAGGCATTTAAAAATCTCAGCCCGAGAGCTCTTTGGCTTCAGTAAACTGCAAACCCCAGAATTCCACAGGAGGTTGAAAGTGGCTGGCTGGCCCCTCTCGAAACTGCAAACCCCAGGATTCCAGAGGATGTTGAAAGTGGAATCATCGCGCTATAACAGGCTAGTGCGGAAATGGCGGAAATGGCCATTGTCTTACTGAATACAGAGCAGATGAAAATCTGTAACTCTAGGTTGCAAATTGTAACTTCAATACAGAAGGCCATCCATAAAAAAAAAAGAAAGAATATGATGTTAATTAATTTATTTTAGAACTAGACTTAAGCATATTCAGTCTACAAAATTCAATACAAGGCCTTGTTAATCCCATGTGTAGATCCATGAAGATAATGAAACTTGTATAAGTATTGGCTTACCAAGTTCCTATTGATTCAGTGGGTTTATGCTAGGTGGATTAGCAGATTTAGTCCATAGTGCCCAACCATCTATAAAACTACGTGGTCTTTCCTTACTTCTTATGAATTAAGTTAAGTAGCTGCTGTTCCCAAATCCCACAGCTAGACTATCCATTTCTCCATGTCTGATGTTTTAACTCATTTCAAGTATTGCGCACAGAGAAATTTAAGTTCCCGGAAGAATGTTTGCCAAGAGGTTAGAACACTGTTGTTAAAAAGTAACACATTAGCATGAGTCGTTAACTTTATTAGTGATGTGTTACTAAAACATTACTTATCCAGTACTTTTGAGTTATTATTTTTTTTACTACAACAAAAATTTGCAAAAAATCCCACTACAAAATGACCTTGATAAAGCCATTTGGGAAGGAATGAGTAATCTGATAATTCTGGTCATGGAAGCTCTGTAAATTTACTCAGCCAAATGGGCTTAGAGACTTTTCTTCAGCTCTTATACCCTGCAACATTTCACAGACGAAAATCGGGAAACCTGTTCCCAAGAAACATCAGAGTGTGGTCAAGATGGCAAAAGTTATTCCTGAGGAAGAATACATAAGCGAGGAGAGGCTGCAACAGTTTGCTTTTGCCTGATGCTTAAAGAAAAGCCATTTCTGCACCACATTGTTATAGTGCTATTATTCCACTTTCAACATCCTATGGAATCCTGGGCTTTGCAGTTTAGAGAAGGGGAATTCTCAGCCAGAGAGATGTTTGGCCTCAGGAAATTATAAACCTCAGAACTCCACAGGATGTTGAAAGGGAAATAATAGCACTATAACAATGTAGGGTGGAAATGGCCTTTCCGTGAATGTTAACAGTTTTGAACTTAACAAATTGTTCAGGGTTTTTAAATCATTGTTATGTTTATACTCTTTACTGGTGTTTTTACAAAGTTCTTGAACTGAACTGTTCTTTTTTTTAAAGTCATCTTGAGTCCCATTATTGGGGAAAAGGGCAGATATAAATGAACAAAATAAGAATTGTCATAGCTCCAGTCCACAGAATCCCAAGATTTGTAGCTTGATGAGGTTCTTACAATCCTTTAAGGAGAGCTCTCGTCCATTCCCTTGAACTACAGCACTCAGGTTCTCGAGCAGAGAATTCAAAAGATCTCAGCAAACTACAGATCTCAAGATTCTGTAAGATGGAGCCATTAGAAGTGACATCAACCTGCTATAACTCCCCCGAGCAGATGCCTTCTAGATAGGGTTGCCAGAGAGGCAGCATGATGCAATGGTTTGAGTCTCAGAGAACAGAGTTCAAATCCCTGCTTGGCCATGGAAACTCACTGGGAGACCTTGGGCAAGTCACATTCTCTCAACCTCAGAGGAAGGCAAAGGCAAAACCCTCTCCAAACAAATCTTCCCAAGAAAACACTATGGCCCTTTTTGCACGCAGTTTTTTTTGCGCGGAGGTCCCTTGAGTGTTGCATGAATGGGAGCGTCGGTTCGTATGACGCACTCCCACTCACGCGACGCTCATGAGCCTACAGTGGACCGCATGCGCATTTTTTTATTCTTGACTCTAAGCTGAAAATACTGCACGGTTGCGCAATGCTCACAGGGCCCTTGCGCACTTACCTGTATGTGGTGTGCCGAACAAGCTGGCCCGATCGCGCTTCCTCCCCCAACGCAGCCTACAGCTCCCAGGATGCACTGTGAAAGGAAGGGGTGGGGGGCTAGCGCGATGGTTGTGCAACCGGCAAGCTGCTGCGGGAGGCAAAAGGGCTGCCGTGAGTGGCTCGTGCAAATGGCTGCTCGTGTGAGCGCCGCTCCCCACTGCTGCGACGAAGGTAAGGTGCGAAAAGGGCCTATGATAAGTTCACCTTAGGGTCTCTATAAGTTGGAAATGAATTGAAGGCACATGACAACAGATAAAAAAGAGGCATCCTGTACCTTAATTCAAAAGAGGCAAATTCAACAGGTGGAGCTTGGATGACAAGCAACACCTGTTGAAATTCTGTCTTCTATACAGCCAGCAGAGGAGCCCTGACCTATTTTTCATCTAGCAGCCCTAAGTCTATTGCTTGCTGACCGAAGTTCTCAAACAGGGGCTACTTTCTGCAGAAATGTTTAGAGTTAGCACTACGTTGCCCGGCACAGGGCAGTGGGGAGAGCAGAATCCCTTTCCCATTTAACGGAGGCAAGTATTATTTGAAAATGTCATTTCATATCTGTCAGGCTCGCCGTATTTGTTCGCAAAGGGACGGCGGAGTTTTGATTGGAAGCTGTCAGCCTCCAAAAAGCAAAGCGCCAAGTGAAATGGAATACCAAGGATGCCTTTTAGTGTGGAAGCAACAATATTGGCAAAGTGGCTCTGGCAGATAATCCCGTTGAGGTCAGATCAAGCCTAAGAAACCTTAAGTAATATCCATAGGCCTTAGACAGCAGATGAGAACTAACCTTAAAATAGCAGGGCAGGCAAGGAATATCCCATCTTATGACACTGAGTTACAATTCACTGATGTGTCTAAACTTGATTTCCTGACAAAATACAAATAGGGCAGATGAAATATTTAGAATGACCGAATAAAATCAGCCTCAATTCCACTGCGTGTCTTCTAGTTCCACCTGTATTCTCATCCATCTCTGCTTTGTATTAAGCTGCAAGTCTTTAGCCATTTCCGCACTAGCCTGTTCTAGTGCTATGATTCCACTTTCAACATCCTATGGAATCCTGGGGTTTGCAGTTTCGGGAGGGGCCGGCCAAAACTGCAAACCCCAGGATTCCATAGGGTGTTGAAAGCGGAATCATAGCACTAGAACAGGCTAGTGCAGAAATGACCTTTGTATTCACCATCTTGAAGGAAATTGATGCATAGCAATGTTTTTTTAATATATATTTTTTGCATTTAAAAATGTATGTGTTTTGGCCTGCATTTTTCATGTACGTACGTATTATCTGTATGCATTTCATCAAGACTTTTTCCCAATTGTACACCTTTTTTTTGCCATTTACATTTTCAAGACACGCAAATTATTTTATACATATTTGAAGACAGCTGGATGAATTTCTGCGACAAGGGACCCTTTGTCTTGCAGTAACTCTCAGGACTTAAAAAATGGATACTTCAGGGAAGATGCTTCTCCATTGCTATACCAGTGATGAAACTAAGTGATAATATAAAGGATGAAGCTGGATATTAAGAGTGACAATGTCAAAGCCGGACAATATTCATACACTTTGAAATCTCCAAATATGGCAGGAGATAAGAAACTAAGGGCCTTTCTGGACGACACTGTTTTAGTGCTATCATTCCACTTTCAACATCCTGTGGAATCCTGGGGTTTGCAGTTTAGTGACATTTACAATTCTCAGCCAGAGAGCTCCTTGGCCTCAGGAAACTACAAATCCCAGAATTCCACAGGATGTCAAAAGTGGAATAATAGTACTATAACAGTGTAGGGTGGAAATGGCCTATGGCTGGCATCCTGCTGGGAAGTTGTTGTTGTTATTGTGTGCCTTCGAGTTGTTTCCAACTGATGGCGACCTAAAGTGAACCTATCATGGGGTTTTCTGGGGCTGAGAGTATGTGACGTGCCTGAGTCACCTAGTGGATTTCCACTTCCAAGCAGGGAATTGAACCTTGGTTCAACATTTAAACAGTTACACCATGCTGTCTGTCTGCACCATACTGTCTCTTACAAGTTACGTTATTGTAAACCAAAATACGGTGGCGTAAATTTGAATGATGCCATTGTAGAATGCTTATATTTTCAGGAAGGGAGCAGAGAGGTGGCTATGTCATTGGAACCATTAAACAAATGTGGTCATGAACAACATGTTCCATGGTGTGACTTGTCCCATTGCTTAATGTGTCCCATTGCGGGACATTTTGCATGGAGCCCTGTTGTGAATCCTAACAGTTCACTAGTGTGGCTGTGTCTTGTGTCATCCGCATTGCTCTGTCCTCATAAAGTTACTCACCACATCCTCTGGGACAGACGCTCAGCCTAGAATTGTAACTAATTTTATTTTTCTAAAAGCTTTCCAATCTCTTGTAAATGGCATGGTTGGCGGTGCTGCTGTTTTGCCTTTTTACTATGGGCAACTAAATATCCTGGACAGCCCTGCATACAGAAATATATTCCTCCGTGGGCTAAATAATGTGTTGTGGAAGTGGTTGCAATGAAGATTTAGCCCATCTTTTATTGTTTTGTCCTCTACATGCCTCTCCCCACTATGAAATGGCTACTCTCTCGTATTTCTCAGTATCCTGGCTGGGCAACATAAGATAAAGCGGCCTGCTTAAGCTTCAGATATGCGTCGGGGGTATATCCTATATCCTACATTACAGGCAGTTGCAACCAAGAAGAGATTTTGAACAAAGGATCAGTTGAATGCAAATATGTGGGGTGGCCGTGTGGCCTGCTTTGCACAGGACATTCCTCTGTTTGGAGAGCTTTTCTTCAATTCAAAGGGCCAAAAACAGCTCTGGGTGGGACGCATGTTGCCCTCAGGCTGTGCTTTACCCACTCCTGATGTAAAGGGACCTCAAGAATACTCTTGGATTATTTGTTCACATGTTTCAATTATTTTTCCCATACGAGGGAGGCTTTCTTCTGAAAATTCGTTTGCACAAAAAGAATCTTGTGCGGAAGCAATGGATTTTGCACCAAAAACAGTACCTGGTGGGAAATAAAGGGTTTTAATGACAACTTTCTTTCTCCACAAAATGCATTGTTATCTGAGTAAAACAGGAGGATTTTTTTCATATGCAAACAATTTTTCACAAAAAAAAAATCCCAAATTATGAAAAATCTTCTAACAGTTTGCTCTTTTATCAAGGGGTGTGTGTTGGATACCCTTTCTAACTGAAAACAAGAAAATGTGAGGCTTGCTTTACTCACCTTTACGTTTTTTAGATAGTTTCGTTACCTGCATAGTTCTGATCACATTCTTCTTGCTATGAGGAAAGGTACTGTATTTCTTTTTAAAGTAGAACTTCAGCTATGCCTAAACTGACATCTATACATATCTGTGAGACATCCACATTCTATGCAAAGCCATATCATGCCTTGTTCCACCTTTTGGCAATCATCACCTCTTTTTTGGTAGTGTGTAAGTACTCACTTTACTTTAACCTGCACACGGTAAGACAAGACAAAGCTTTGTGGATTATTACTGAGGATTTACTCCAGCAGTGTCTTGTATATTAAGTGAGAAACGGGGAAGCTCATCTGTTCATGTTTTATATCTCTGTTCTAAACATCTTATGAGTCTGTACGACTTGCCACAGGCCTATGGTTACGAGCAATAAATATTTATCACATCACTGGTTTTGGCTGGAACCTAGGAGGATCGACCCTGGAGTTTTCCCAGAGCAGAGAGGGAGGAAGGAAGAAAGAAAGAAAGAAAGAAAAGAAAAAGAAGAAAGAAAGAAAGAGGCAGAGAGAGGGAGGGAGGCGAACTGAAGAGGGAAGGGGAGGGAAGAGGATGAGAGAAGGAGGGTTGGGAATGAACAAATCCCTTCCTTCTATCAACTGCGGCTCTCGGTGGAACAGGGCAGATGCTGCTGTGGGCAGAGTAGCCAGCTCACCACACAAATATATTGGGACTCATCTTGTACCTTGTGGTATGTAGCAGTGTCCTAAATAAACATTAGCCACATGAAAACACATTTATGGAACAAGCAAGCATGAAATAATAAATATTAAGACAAATGGACACCTCTCTCTGTCTTCCCCCTCCCTCCCTCCCTCCCTCCCTCCCTCCCTCCCTTCCTTCCTTCCCTCCTTCCTTCCTTCCTTCTCATTCCCTATCTCTCTTTCTTTCTTTCTTTCTTTCTTTCTTTCTTTCTTTCTTTCTTTCTTTCTTTCTTTCTTTCTTTCTTTCTTTCCTTGTTCCTTCCTTCCTTCCTTTCTTTCCTTGTTCCTTCCTTCCTTCCTTCCTTCCTTCCTTCCTTCCTTCCTTCCTTCCTTCCTTCTCTCCTCGCCTCCCTCCTCTTCTTCCTATTTCTCTTCTTGTGCTCCTCCCTTTTCTCCTCTTCATGTTCATTCCCTTCCCTTTTGTCTTCCTCTTCCTTTCCTCTTCTTCATCTCCTTCTTTTCCTTTTTCTTCCTCTTTCACCCTTATTCTTCTTCCTTTTGTCCCTCCTCCTCCTCCTCTTCCTCTCCCCCTCCTTCCACCTTTTCTGTCCTTCCTTCCCATCTTCTGTCTTGGCCCTCACCAATAACAAGCAGTGGAATTTCACCCTTCCATTTTTTCCCCTTCTGGCAACCCATGAAAGAGGCATATGAAGCACGGAGTCTTGGAAGATGTCTGTTGACAGGCTGTTAGCAAATCTGGCATGAACAAGAATGCAAAGCTGACACATCTCGCAGAACCCAGGCAGGGGCACATCCCCGCTGCAAAAAACTCCTGCTTACCAAGACGCAGATGAGGTAATCCACCAGGCGGCATGTGGTAGCCTTCCTGCGAGCAGCTGGGGATCCTACCTCAGCCGACTCAGCGCATAGTGTTTATTCATGAGTCACCTCGTTCCGTAAATACCACTCACTTAGGAATTCGTGTCTGCATACTAGGAATCCCACAGCTATTTCCTTGGGAGTCTTGGAGGGGGATTTGGACTCTAACCCCTCTCAGCAGTGGGATCGAGACATGTTTAGATGTTTACCTATCAACCAAGGAAGACATGAGGATTCTGGGTAAAAACGAGGCCAAAAAGAAAGTTCTGCTTCTCTGTGAAATGGAGTCATGGAACAAAGCCTAAGTCATGTACATTTGCTTTCCACTTCAATGAAATTGGTCTGAAAGGCACCGTCATTTCAGGCTGGTCACAGTAGCATAGGGACGGGGGGCACAGAGGATGGTTCGCCCTGGGCGGCAATGTTTTTAGGGCACCCAGCCCATAGCCATGCCCATGCACACCCTGACCACACCCCCACATGCCCTACCCACGCCCCTACACACAGTGGCCACGCCCCTCATGCCATAGCCCTGCCCCACCTACGCCCCCTCCCCACACTCTGATCTCTGCCTCTGGCTGGTCAGTTGCACCTCAATTCAACTGATGTTTCAGGAAGGCACAAATATCATGCATTTGCTTTGTTTAGCTTCTCCCTACCCTTCCTCACCAGATTCATGATGGTGAAGCTGCTCAAAACAGCTTCTGCTTGGGCCGTTTTGTTTCCATAGCCCCAGAACAGGAGCTTGTTGCCTTCACAAGGTGGGGAGACTTTCTCCAGGATGTGCTGCAAAACACAATACCAGAAGAAGAGAGGAAAGAGTCACTTGGTTGCTCAGCCATGGGCTTCTCATTTTGAATGAAATAGCCTTACACTTGGAATGGGCAACTCTACAAGGGCTGAAAACCAGTCTTCAATGCTGTGCCCCCTCTACCGGCTTTACTCTTAGCATCAGAAAGTTCTTCTTAATGTTTAAGTGGAATCTCTTTTTCTTGTAGGTTGAAGCCAGGCATCCTTTCAAATCAGCTTTGCCATTGGTCTTCCAGGCCTTGCTCCTAGATCCACCTCAGCACAGCAGTGTCCCAGACACCGCCTGCAACATCTCAAGTGGGAGATCTCTCTGTTTTCACCTTTCCCCTGCTGATCTATCCCCGGTTTGTCCTCTCCCTGACCTCCTTGCCCGCAGTTTAAGCCCACCAGCCCTCTAGCTGTGCTGCCATCTCACCACCCATCTACATTTAATCTCTTGCTTGATGTTTCTTCAGCCCCCAAACTAACTTACCTTCAGGTTGGTCATCCTTTGTGCAATGTCCACAATTGATTCTGAACTGGACTGGACTCACCTTTCATGGATCTGCACCCTAAAATTTAAATGGATGCCCCACTGATAGGCATGGTCTCGAGTTACAGTCACTAAACAAATGCATAAATGAACCACTCCAACAAGAGAGGAGGAAAGTATGTTTAATGTTTAGAGCGGACTGATGGTTCCCATGTCAGTGGACTGGTGAATCTATTCTGGTTTTAGCATGAATTGTAAAGGAGCTATACAAGGGGCTGAACCCTACCTAGGTTCAATACTTCATATAATTTATAGGAAGTTAGAACTAAAACTCAAATTGGATTCCCTACTTCATTGGTATGAGAACATCCAGCTGCCCCTGTTACCAGCATCAGTAAATCCGGCGAGCTGGTTTTCCTTCTGGGGTTGTATCTCACTCCTATTACTGACACCTCTTTTGCTCTCACTCAAGCTTTTTCTGCGTTGAACAATGATCCCACTTTCTTTCAGGGCAGATAATACAAGGATCATTCAGTTCATACAGATACAATAATAGCAAAAGCATTGCCTAGGCAGTGTTTGTGCTTGTGTGAGTGTGCTGGCAAAATGAGACATATTGAAAAGACAGAAACAGATTGTCCTGTAATATATCTTCTGGCCTTATTTATTCCTAAAGGTTTACAGTACAACCCTAGGTGTATTTGTACTGCAGGCCAGAGATGGGGGAAGAAACTGATTTTGTTCTTGTGAAATTAGGTAAGGTTTCATTTTTGAAATAATATGATGATTGGCTTTGATGCTTTATATATAATAAACAAGGTCTTGGGTCCTTCCTTCCTTCTTTCCTTCCTTCCTAATTTCCTATTCTATTTATATCCCACTTTCCTCCTGCCAAGAGACCCAAGGTAGCTTGAAAAAATTAAATAAAAGTTTAGCTAAAAATGTACTATTACCAAAGTAAACAAAATAAAATAATTGTACACATCAGTTCTGTTAAAAGCAGATATGGTTGGCCTTCCACTTTCATGGGTTCAGCATTCATAGATTTGATTATTTGTGTGTGATTTCATTTATTTATTTTTAAAAAATCTTACTGTGTTTGTCCCTGCCATGGAAAAAAATATGTTCACTCTAGAAATCTCTAGGTCTTCAATGTGATTCTATAGTCTACTCCCAGAAAAAGTTCCCCTGGAAGTGGACCATAGAATTGTGCTGGAGGACTTAGAGATTTCTAGAGAAGTGTTCTTAGGTGAAAAGTGTGTGTGATTTTTTACTTTTATTTGTGTTTTTTCCCCACTTTTATGGGGGCCTTGCATGCCTAACCCCCATAAAAGTGAAGGGCTCATTTTATTCTCACAGTTGAGGGTGAAGCAAATATAAGAAAGAGAACATAAAGTATGCAAAGTTGCATCAGAAATTGTATACACAGCTCATTCACAGTGTGCTCATTCTCAGTGTATGCGCCACTGTGTTTTATGGGATATCATGTACTCCCAACAGAGTTGCCAGGTTGAAAACGGTCAGAGGTTCTGTAGGTCCAATCACAAAGAGATCCTGGATGAGGAAGAAGTAGGTAAAGCATGAGCATGTGCAAAGACATCACATCTGGTCCCTCACCCACCAAAACCTCACCTTCTAACTGCTGCAGCACCTCTGAAGATGGCTATTTA
The DNA here is from genome assembly GCA_948474755.1 of Ctenosaura bakeri. Taxonomy (NCBI): domain Eukaryota; kingdom Metazoa; phylum Chordata; class Lepidosauria; order Squamata; family Iguanidae; genus Ctenosaura; species Ctenosaura bakeri. The sequence goes on along the minus strand of CAOLHI010001109.1, from coordinate 156,389 downwards.
TAGCCAGTGAAGTGAGAGGAGGATGCAGAGGAACATCCAGCTCTGTTCCTGTACCTGGCTGTACGGTGCTGAAGATGATGTTAAGCTCAAGCATCTAGCTACAACAGGGCTTTCCAAATGGTGTGCTACGACACATGAGTGCGTCGTCTGAAGTGTGTAGGTGTGTCGCCTCCAATCTTGGAAATGTATGCTATTATTTATAAATCATGTATTTTTAAAAATATACGAAAGTTTTTCATGAGATACGTTGTGTCCCCATACATTTTGTTATTACAATATATGTATGTGTCTGTATCTCTTATAAGGGTTTAGTTTAACCTCCAGTTTGCTAGGAAAACTGAACCACTGTGTTGCGAAGTGATGCATGTCTAAAAAGTGTGTCAGCAACATGAAAAGTTTGGAAAGCTCTGAGCTACAAGAAGAGAGCTGCAAGCAATCGAGGATTTGTTCTCCTGTTATTTGGGGTGCAGCAGATGTCTGTATCTATTCCTCTCTGGCAAGTAATCCCTGCTTCCTTGAGGAATTGTGATAGGGGTCCCCTTTCTGACTGTTTTGCTAGAGATTGCTCCTGGGAAGGAGTGGAAATGCCCGTCTACTGTGCCTTGATTGAGAGGAGAACAGACCCCTGTTGCTCGTGGAGGCTGCTCCCCAGTAAAGCAGGATTTGGAGAAGGGGCAGGTGGGAGACACTACTTAGTTACATGTAGTGAACTAAGTAGCTGATCTAGAACCTCAACCATTGTTCTGAGAAGGGTTCTGTGGTCCTCACCAGAGGGGTCTGTGGCGCAAAAAGTGCTAAGGATGCTCGGTGCACAAGAGAACAATGAAACTAGTAAAACCAAGAACACCAGCAGCAGCGACATCAGCAATTAGGTTTTCCGTGTCTCCATGGAAGAAAGAACAAAAAAGAACTCTCACTATATTTGCATAATTTGCATTTACTAAGGAATAAAGAGAAACATTGCCGCTAGCTCCCAGAGATGCAGCTGCAAGTTCTTGGCCAGCAGTCCTCATTATGTCTGCAAATGAGACGCCAAAGCCTGCTGCCTTTATAGTCCAGGAAAGTTTTTGTGACTAGGGACCAGTGCTGCAGGAATACCCATCATCCTGAGGAGAAGGGGAAACCCTCTCCTGTCTGATGACTCTCTCTTTAGTTTAAATTAGGCATGGAGGCAGCTCTTCTAAATGAACCACCAATGTACATGGGTGTTTCCATAGTTGGATGAGATAAGGGAGGGTAACGTGTGGCCCGCAAATGATGTTTTTGTGGATTTTGGCTCCTCCAGCTTCCCAGAACTATCATTCTTCTGAAAAAAAAAGCGAATTGCATCAGACTCTCCAGGAGAAGCAATTTGCCTTTTAAGTTGCATTATCCATGCCACCAGGCATGATTTAACAGAAAATAATTAAAAAAAAAAAGACTTACAGAAACTCCCAGTTCTTCAAGCTGTTGACTTTTTGGGCATTCCATGCAGTGCTTCAGAGAGAGAAAAATTGACATCTGCTGGAGTTGCCCACCCCTGGATGATGTGTTATAAGAAGACAATAATCTTTTGCTTGTAGATCTTAAATTCCTGGGTGAAATGTACCATGCTAGCTGAGCTGCAAGGTACTGAGGGAGGTTGGAACACAAAGCCTTGAATACCAGAACCAAAAGTCTGAAACAGGCCCTGGCCCACACTAGTAGTCAGTGAAAGGTGGTTGGCATGGTAGCCCTGAGGTTGCTAGAAGTGGGAAAATAATGAATAACAGCTACACTCTTATTCAGCGCAATTGCCCAAAGCCAGAAGCTGGCAGAGTTTATAGAATCATAGAAATGTAGAGTTGGAAGAGACCTCAGGGGCCATCCAGTCCAACCCCTTGCCATGCAGGAACACCGTCAAAGCACTCTCGACAGATGGCCATCCAGCCTCTACTTAAAAACCTCCAAGGAAGGAGACTCCACTACACTCTGAGGCAGCACATTCCATTGCTGGACAGCCCTGACCGTCAGGAAGTTCTTCCTGAGGTTCAGATGGAATCTCCTTTCCTGCAGCTTGAATCCATTGCTCCTTGTCCTGGTCTCTGGAGCAGCAGAAAACAAGCTGTCTCCTTCCTCTATGTGGCATCCCTTCAAATATTGGCCAGCATGTCCCCTCTTAACCTTCTCTTCTTAACCTTCTTACTGCTTACATCTTCTGTGAACTGATAGTTGTGAAAAATCTACAGAAAATTCAGTCTGACTGCAAAAGTGGTGTTTTTGTCTAATATCAATGAAATATCTCAAGGAATTCAAGGATACCTTCCCGAGTCTTGTCGCCGTCATTTTTTACGGCCTCTGCATAGCATTTTTCTCTTTAAACAGGCCGAATTACAGCATCACCATTAAAAAATATTAAAAAATAAAATAAAGAGCTCCATCAGCCACCTAAATACATGGGGAAGTGAAGGAGAGGAACACATTTCCTGTACATTGAACAAGAACAGAATCGCAACTGGGAAAATAAGATTTAGACAAAGAGCAATAACCGATCAGGTTTAGAGACTGGTGCAAAGTCTTGCAGTGTTTTTTATTATAGACACAAAGAAGTTATTTTTAAGGCAGTTGTAAGTAAATAAATGATTGCACTTGCTGAGAAGTGACGCTGCTACAAAGCTTAGAGAAAGGATGGGAAAATAGACGAGGATGAGCTGGGAAGACATCCTGTAATGTTATAAATAGTGATGTAAATCCTTGATTATTTTGTCTTTGCATGTTGGGACAAATAATTTCAGTAGTTTTCTCCCTGCTGTGAGAGAAAATGGATATCCGTTCCTAGTATTCTCCCCATCTTGACCATCCCAAAATTTTGGGCTGGAATTACTCTGCAGAGAAAAATCACTTTCTTTTTATTCAAAAACCTTGCTTTTGATAGAGAAGTCAGGAAACCATTTTGTGCACAGAAAACAGCATAAACACTGTGTTTTCCCCAGGGTATGGTTCTTACCCTTTCCTTTACTATGGATCCCCTGTAAATATTTTTTGTTGCCATAGATCATCTAGGCTTTACTCAAGATTTAAAACACTAAAGTGCATGAAATATTTATTTAAAATTGCTCATCAAGAGTCTTCAGATTTGGAGAGAAGAGAAAATTAAGTATATGCACTCCCTCCTATTATTCATATCTTTATTGGAATGATTTTGCACAAATCTTCCTCCCTCCTCCTTCCCTTCCCCTTCCCCTTCCCCTTCCCCTTCCCCTTCCCCTTCCCCTTCCCCTTCCCCTTCCCCTTCCCCTTCCCCTTCCCCTTCCCTTCCCCTTCTCCTTCTCCTTCTCCTTCTCCTTCTCCTTCTCCTTCTCCTTCTCCTTCTCCTTCTCCTTCTCCTTCCTTCCTTCCTTCCTTCCTTCCTTCCTTCCTTCCTTCCTTCCTTCCTTCCTTCCTTCCTTTCTTCCTTTTGCTCTTTCAGTTTCAACTGTAAAAACTCATAACCTTTCTTCAAGCCTTTGTGAGGGTACGAAGACCCCAGGTTAAGAACTGCTCCCCTATGGAATTAAATCTGTGCAACACTTTGGGACATTGAATGCCTGGAGAAAATTGTATAAAATCTCCCCGTTCTATTATTCTGGCCTGCTGGTGATAAACCTGTTTTTCAATGAGAGAATGAATTGCTCTTTCCTGCCTCAGTCTGTTCTCAATTGCCTTAAAGCCAGTTTTGACTTACGGCATTATGGTCTTTTCTGATGAGTCCTGTCTTCTCATGTTATGGCCAAAGTACAACAGCCTCAGTTTAGTCATTTGGGCTTAACAAGCACTATCATCTTTTCTAATGAGTCACATCTTTTTATGATATGTCCAAAGTATGATAGTCACAGTTTAGTCATTTTGGCTTCTAGGGAGAGTTCAGACTTGATTTGCTCTCACGCCCATTTATTTGGCTTTTTGGCATCCATGGTACCTGCAGAATTCACCTACAGAACCACATTTCAAATGAATTGATTCACTTCTTATCATCTCTCTTCACTGTCCAGCTTTTATAACCGTTCATAGAAATTTGGAAATATTATAGCATGGATAATTCTGATCTTGGGATTGAATGATGTGTCTTTAGCCTTAGTTACAAATGGTTTTAAAGGAGCAAGGAGAGACTGGGAGGCAAAGTTGTCTATTTAGCTCACTTGGAATGTAATTGATGAAAGGGAGGCAGAAAAGGTGGGTTCCCAACTTCATAGAAAGCAATCCAAGGATCTGTCCGTGGTTTTGAACCTGCTTTGGAAATTGGTTTCAGCACTTTGGACAGCTGCTTTAAAGTCTGAACTAACACTCAGAGTGGATTCAATGCCCTACTGACCTGGAAGCCACCAGTCACCAAGTACCACTGGTGGGAACATGAAACCACTACCTCAAAAAGTCCATCTCCAGCCTTATAGTATTGAACCAGCCTATATGGACTGAGAAAGTATGGAGGGCCAGGGAGAGAAAATTCTATTTGTGTCCACTTGAATGTGAATGGCAATCTTTGCATGATGAGGAATTGTAGCAAAAAAAAAATCAGCATCAAATTTAGTCAGATTCTCCAGGCAAAGGCACGAGTGTCTTGCGCCCCAAAATGTGAAGGCGTTATTGTTTTGTTTTTGATTAAAACAGCACAATTAATTCTGAATAAATGAGGTTCAGAAAGAAGCTCTCGGAGAACTGCGTGGATGGCAAGCCTTTTTTATTTTCCCGTGGCATCAAAGACCACAGACTCTTTCACTGTTATTAAGTCAATAATTAAGCGTATTTGAAGTGCAAACCACGGATCCCTTTTAAATGGGTTAATGACACAAGGACTCAGTCAAAATTGCTGTGTTGATTTTATGTTAATGGGTATTTGACTATGAGCTGAACTATTAGCCAAAGATAAGTGGAACTAATGCTCAGGCATTAGAGGCAAAATATAATTGAAAGGAGCTCATGCAAAATGGGAGCGTTATCTCCTGCTTCTAGGCAAAGCCAACCTGGTATAGAAAGCCAAACAGCATCCATTGAGCAAACAGAGAAGATAGGTACTGTGATTTAGGAGAGATAAAGGCATGTTTAAAAGACGAATCCATCTCCTGGGGTGAGAAGCAGAGGCATGGGATATGAGCAGGAGAAATCCAGTCAGTTTTGAAAATGTTCCTTGTGATGGGACAGGTGGACTCTTTGGGTGGGTTGCTTGTAAAGGGGACATCAGAAGAGCCATGCTGGATCCAACCAACACCCTTTCTAGAAAGGGTGGAAAGCATGTTCATTATTTTTTGTTCCAAGGTAAAAAAAAAAAGGGGTTTCTGACAGCTGGAAAACTCCAGCAGCAAGAATAATAGACTAACAAGGATTTTTCAGATATTTCTCCCAGTATATGAATATCCCAACATACTGTGGAGGAATTGGTCTGCCTAATTTTTTTCTGCAGAAAAACTTGTTTTCTGCCCAGAAAATAGGTTTCCTGTGCAAAATCTCTCTGTTTTCTGGGTAGGATGTGGGAACAGGGCAGTGGCGGAGCTTGGAGTGTGTGGAGGGGGGCATGAGAGGGTGTGGCTATGGCACAGGAGGCATGGCCACAGTATGTGGGGGTATGGCTGCGGTACGTTGGGGTGTGGCCAGGGTGCACAGGGGCATGGCTGTGGTCCGGGATGCCCCCAAAACATTGCCGCCCAGGGCAAATCGCTCCCATTGCCCTCTTGTCTCTATGTGACTGGAACACGGTATGGCTACGGCACTTGAAGATTTGTTTTATCTGGCAGAGAAGAGGCAACTTCCAAGAAGGAAAGTTACCCTGGGCAAGGTTCCCTGGTGTGGGGAGGGCCAAGAGTTGGAGAAAGTTGCCAAAAATCAAAACCATGAAAGTTAAACTTGCAAATGTGGAAGGTTGACTGTAATTGAAGATACACACCCCTTCTTTCGCATTTGTGAAGGAAAGTACAGACATCCAGAATGGAGAGAAGGCCTGCCTGCTTGATGGAAAAATCTAAATAGCCGGTCCAATATTTCTGATTTGTGGAAGTTAAAGCAACAAAACAGCAAGTATCGTGCTTGTGTGCCTTCTGAACATTCTGTGCAATTCCCACTGAAAAAAAAGTTCTTGCAAATGCAAATAGCCTCATCAACACCTGCAGAAAACATCTCACCCTCTTGCAGGCAAGAAGAAATTTCTTGGCAGTTTTTTCCCCTCACACATACAAAGAATGAGGCAAACAAATATTTGTGTGCATTCCCCCTCCCTTGCCTTTCTTTTTTTCCCCTCCCTAATGTGAAATATTCAGAGACATCGTAACTTTTCTTCACGGAGTACATCCCGTAGGAAAAAGGGATTCTCTTTTGTTGAGCTGGAAGGAATTATCACAGCAAATGTATAGGAGTTACTTTATGCTGCTCTGTGTCCAAGGCTTTGAAGAGAAACGAATCCATTTCTGGAGAACTGATGAGAAAGGCAGAGTTGACAACAGGCCAGGAATTGTTGCGTAAGAGAATAAGGCTTGCCAGGTTGAACATGGGGTGGGTCTTCTATAGCTTCAAGCATTAACAAACACTAGGACCATTTCCTCACTAGACAGTTATAGTGCTATTATTCCACTTTCAACATCCTATGGAATCCTGGGGTTGCAGTTTAGGGAGGGGCCTCAAAGGATTCCATAGAATGTTGAAAGTGGAATAATAGCACTATAACTGTCTAGTGCGGAAATGGCCTGGATCAGGAAGAGGTATTGCAAAGTTCTTTCCGCTGGAGTTACTGGCTGATCAAGGGAGGGATATGGGAAAGCATCTGGCTCTGTTCCTGTAGCAGGGTGTACATCAATAACATCACCTTCTGTGCTGTGCATCCAGCTACAGAACCAGAACCAGACACTTCTCCACCACCGCTGGCCAGTAAATAGTCGGGCAGCACTGGTTGTGGTTTTGGGCTGCAGCAGCCAATAAGTGAGTTTGAAGGTGTGAAGAAGGAGATTTGCTATAGTTCCGCCTAATGGTACTTTTGGGTACATCCAGGATCTGTGAACAACTAAAGCCATAGGAGACTTGTCCTGTATTCAACCTAGAAATCCTTATTAGGGAGTGGAAACTACTTTCAGGAGAGAAGCCAGCTAACTTTTTTTATGAGTTTGGAATCCTTTTGACTGCACTAGTTAGCTGTTTGGAGTTTTGTGACTGGCGTGCTCTCATTTTTAGTGGAGCCAGCTTTGTGTGAAAAAGCTACCACTTTGTACACCTACTCAGGTCGTGGTTGTACTCTCCACAGTAAAGCTGTGTTTAGATCCAGAACTTGGAAAGTCACTTTTCTTTTTTTAAAAAGATCACTTTTTTACTTTTTCTTTAAAAAATTGACAACTTGATAAAATGTTTTGGCCAAGATTTTTGATTAGCTACTTAATTAAGTATAGTAAACTAAACAACGTATCATCACCAGAGCCCTCCCCATCCCGCTTTACTGGACATCAGCCACTGCAAGCGATAAAAAATTGTTGTCCTGTTGATTGGGACAGAGTAGACTGACATTTCCACCCTACTCCAGTGTAACAATCAGAAGCAGGATCTCTGTTGCAATCAGAAGTGTGGCAATCAAACACAAAACAATCTTTAGATATTGGTTATATGTTGCTTATCTTTTGAACATTGTCCAAGAAAGAGGTAAGAGGAAGTTTATAAAGGGATAGACTTTAATAAGATTGTGAATTGCAACATATCAATGCACGATATGTTATCAGTCTAATATTTTATTACATTTTTAAAAATTTATTATTGTTATTATCATTATTATATTATATGATATTTTTATATATTATTATATTTTTTCTATGATTTCATAGAATCATAGAATCCTAGAATTGGAAGAGACCACAGGGGCCATTGAGTCCAACCCCCTGCCATGCAGGAATAGCCATCAAAGCACTCCCAACAGATGGCCATCTAGCCTTTGCTTAAAAAATTCCAAAGAAGGAGACTCCATCACACTCCATTGAGGCAGCCTATTCCACTGCCGGACAGCTCTGACCGTCAGGAAGTTCTTCCCAAGGTTCAGGTGGAATCTCTTTTCCTGCAGCTTGAATCCATTGCTCCTTGTCCTAGTCTCTGGAGCAGCAGAAAACAAGACCGCTCCATCCTCAACATGACATCCCTTCAAATAAAATAAAATGAGTACCCAGCTTGTTGGGGGCATGTATAGAAATACATGCTATTTGTAAGTTGTTCGCCGCCTCGATCCATATGGAGAGGTGGGATACAAATAAATAATTAAAAAAAATTTAAACATGGCTATCATGTCCCACCTTCTCTTCTCCAGGCTAAACATCCACAGCTCCCTAAGCCGCTCCTCCTAGGGCATGGCTTCGAGACCCTTCGCCATTTTGTTTGCCCTCCTCTGGACACGCTCCAGCTTGTCAATACCCTTCTTGAAATGTGGTGTCCAGAACTGGACACAGTGTTCCAAATGAGGACTAACCAATGCAGAATAGAGTGGTACCTCCCTTGATCTAGACACCACACTCCCTCTTTTGCTTTTGGATTTTATGAAAAAATAAAATTAAAAAAAGAAGAAGTGTGGTAATCAGAAGCAGGATCTTGCAATTCCTCCTCATATCAGAGATTGCTGGAAGGAGAGGGCAGGAACATCAGTCTGCTGTGCTCCAATCAAAAGAACAGCCCTCTGATCCCGGCAGCAGCTGATGCCCGGTAAGGCAGAACTGAAAAACTTTTATAATCTTTACATATTCTCTACTCTGTTACCATGATCATGAATACGCAGAGATCATGAATCCATATAAAGCAGTTACAGAGGTGTAATTCTAGGTTACTCCAAACAGACACTGTGAATTCCAGACCTTACTTTCAATAACATGAATAGCTTTTAATAATTATAACATAGCTTTCCTCCAAATAACTCATAATTTCCTTTTAGTTGCTTGGAAAGCACTTATTGGCTTGTGATATCGTACACACCAAGGGAGAGTAAGGTAATATTAAGAAAAACATCTACTTAATTGAGCATAAGGCTATAAGGCACAGCAAGAGCCAGCCCCCAAACCATATGATGCTTCTTCTCCTATGGTTAGCCCATAACTAGAAGAGCAACTCAGAGATAAAAGCTATTTCCGCACTACACTGTTATAGTGCTATTATTCCACTTTCAACATCCTGTGGAATTTTGGGCTTTGTAGTTTACTGAGGCCAAAGAGCTCCCTGACTGAGAGTCTTAAAGGTCCCTCCCTAAACTGTAAACCCCAGGATTCCACAAGACGTTGAACGCAGAATAATAGCACTATAACAGTGTAGTACGGAAAATGTCATAGTTACACTAAACAAGGAGTGGAGTGATTTGTTCTTCGGCTGCTCCCATAACATGTCCTGGTTATTCTTTTCTTAATGGAAAGAAAAGAATTTATTGCAAGACCATTGCCGTTTTCAACAAATTACTTCTAAGTTCTCTCTCTGTCTCTGTTTGTGTTCGTATGAGTGGAGAAACTGGCAAAGGACAGAAGTAAAAGGAAAAAAAACTCAGAGGGGGACAATATCCTGGAAATGGCTATTAGCAGAGGTGTAGCAATGGGGCAGTGGTGATGGCCAGGAATGAGAACATTTTCCCCCCAAATAATTATTTTTCCTTCTGAAATGAAATTTTCCTTCATTGCATTGCAGAAGGTGAGACCCTTGAAATCCTTCACACTGAAAATTCTTCTATTTGCTGTGTTTGGAATCCCTTGGTAACTCTACCTGCCTCCTTTCCCTTGGATGCTTAAACTCTGATGCTCAGCTACAGTTTTAAACCACTGCAGCGGTCGGAATTTGGGGAGCGAACGAAAATTTCATGGGGTGGGGCAGAATTGTTATTTGGGCAGGATGATGTCCTCATTTTACACCCCTCCCCAGCTACCCCAGGGCTAACAATTAGTCAAAGGGGACGTGGGGAAAGCAGTATGAGTTTGAGACCAAGGGAAGAGCAGCCATTCTCATTTTCAACAGCAATATGGGGTAGAATGGGGAAACCTTCCCCATTATTTCCCTTATTGGAAATGAGGCTGGCCAAAAGCCCCCAAGAGAGCGGTGTGGGCGGAGGGTATGTGCTAGCTTTGGCCTGTGGATGAAAAATATGACCTAATACCTTTTTTTGCTTTCCCATTTCTTGACTTTTATGCTTGAAACAAGAACAGTGTGGAAGCAGCTGCTAAATAAGATTTCCTTGACTTTAATATTTCCTGCCTCGTGGGTTTCATGTCACTCTGCTTGACTCTTGCACCGGTGGAGACACCAAATAAAGCAAAAAGTTTACTTTTCAGACCGTGTCTGCAGATCGCACAGGGAGTGCTGAAGGCCGATCACCTCTGGCGTGTAGATGACCAGGTCAAAGGCAAAAGGATACCTTCAGGAACAGGAGCCAGTGTTATCAGGAAAACCTCCAGATGCTATTGAACTTCAGGTCCCATTATCTTTGCCCACTGACCCTACTGGCTGGGTAACACTCTATTGCGTATGATGGATGATCTCATGTCCTCCAGCTTTTCATAGATGAAACCCAGGGCAGAGATGGCCAAGCAGTGTCTGAGTGTGGTCAAGATGGCTAAAGGTAGCAAGAATACACAAGCTAGAAGAGGCAGCATCTAGATCCTACTTCTATGACCCAGAAGCCCTCCAACACGTCCCCCAAGTCCTCCAAGCCTCCTTATTAAAAAAAAGTTGGTAAAATTTGGGGGCAATTTAAGTCCCAAAATCAGATAGAAAGCCTCCTGACAAAGCACACAAAAATAGCCCTGTCCTACCCCCACAAATAACTCAGAACCCTGAACTACCCTCAAATACCTCCATTTTCCTCTGCAATTCCTCTCAAAATGGCAATGGGAAGTATCACTTCCTGTTGCCATTTTGAGAGGGACTGCAGAAAGAAAATGCAAGCATTTGGATTTGCTATGGTGTGTGTGTGTGTGTGTGTGTGTGTGTGGACCACAGGAGGGGGGAGCGGGGGGAATACTGGCACCTATATCCCATGCAAGTGTCCACTCCTGCCCTAGAGTAAAGTTTGGGTTCCAACTTGGGTGCTAGATTGGGAGAAAGTTGGGACATGAAATAAATAAAATAAATATCCTTAGGTCTGGGGAGATTCTATCCTGTTGGGAGTAGAAGAGGAAGGAGCACTGAAGACCCTGGGTGACAGATTGTACCATAAATATTTGCTTAGAGGTTTAAAATTTATGAAATTGGCTTTCTGGCTGCCCTTTGCCTACCCTTTCTTTGGTCAGAAGGATGTGAGTCATTAAACATGCTGTCAATGTTTGACTTCCACGTCAAAAATTCACAACGGTTTTCAGGAAGCTGCAATGACTAAGGAACTCTTGGTGGTGATGGTGACATCACATGCTTGGTTGCAGTTTAGTATGAAAAAGGGAAGTTATGGGAATTATTTTCCAAAGTCCATTGGCAGAAGGCTGTTCAAGAGACCTTGGGTAAGGAAACCAGTATCAATAGAAAGAGTCAAATTTCTTTCCCCTGGCATATGCAATTTTGTTAGGGTTGAGGTGTAGAACCACCCCTCACCCATCTTCTCATTTGGGTGGGTGTGGGACATCAGGAGAGGGTTTCTGGTGCTGAGAAGTCAGGCTGTGAGCTGTCCTTAGATGGCCAGGCAATGGCTGGTAGAGGAGGCAGACTAGGGGCAGTTTTTTTAAAGGGCTGTGTGACCTGATCAGAGCTGCAGAGAGGGAATGTTGCACAAATGAAATGCACAATTATAGAATGGGAGACCACTGGCTGGACAACAGTACATGTGAAAGGGGTCTAGGAATCTTCACAGACCACAAGCTGAACATGAATCAGCAGTGTGATGCAGCAGCCAAGAAAATCAATGCAATTCTTGGTTGCATCAATAGGAGTATGGTGTCTACATCAAGGGAAGTAATAGTACCACTCTATTTTTCTTTGGCCAGATCTCATCTAGAGTACTGTGTCCAGTTCTGAGCACCTCATTTCAAGAAGGATATTGACAAGCTGGAATGTGTCCAGAGGAGGGCAACAAAAATGGTGAAGGGTCTGGAAGCCATGCCGTATGTTGAATGGCTTAGGGAGCTGGGGATGTTTAGTCTGAAGAAGAGAAGGTTAAGAGGGGACATGATAGCCATGTTTAACAATTTGAAGGGATGTCATATTGAAGAGGGAACAGGCTTGTTTTCCACGGCTCCAGAGACTAGGATAGGGAGCAATGGATTCAAACTATGGGAAAAGAGATTCCACCTGAACCTTGGGAAGAACTTTCTGATGGTCAGAGCTGTCTGGCAGTGGAATAGGCTGCTTCCTGGGAGGGTGATGGAGTCTCCTTCTTTGGAGGTTTTTAAACAGAGGCTGGATGGCCATCTGTTGAGAGTATTTTGATGTGTGTTTCTGCATAGCAGGGGATTGGACTGGATGGCCCCTGGGGTCTCTTCCAACTCTATGATTCTGTGTTCCCCTGGAAAAGAAGCACTTGAAATGGGGTGGAGTGGGGGCTGGGATTGGAGAAACTCTCAAATAACCTAATCCATGAAACTTAAACCCACAAATGTGGAAGGCTGACTGTACATCTACCCGAATCCTTAGCAATGTCTATTGTAACTGCAGCTTGGTTGGGGGAATCTGAGAGCTGTAGTCCAAAATGTAACTTTTCTGCACAATGGTCTTAACTGTAAATCCAGGTTCCGCTCTCCCTCTTGAATCTTCCACAACAGGTTTCTTTTTTATGGAGACAAAAGGCCTCTTTACGGACGCCAACTGTTGCTGCGTACAGAAACGGCTCCCTTTACGAGCCAGATTGAAGTTCCATAAAATGAATAGTCACACTTTGGGTTTCACTCCTCCGAGCTATGAGAGGCATCGGAATGCTGTGCAAGTGAAAGGAAACTCTCCGATTCTGACCTTGAAGCACAGTTACACTGTCAGTATTAAATTACTGAAATGTGTGCCATTCAGTTTATCATCAGGACCCCCGGTGATCAGATTAGATAATCGTGTAACGTAATTTCCAAAAAAACCCGAACAAACAAACAAATTCATCCAGCATCCATTTTCTTGTTTGTATTGCGGGCGGTCATGCCTCAAGAGAGGGATGGCAACTGTGATTAATGCATTATTTATATTTTTCTGGAGGCATTGGGGGGAAAGGGACATTGTGTTATATGGATGATCCTCTTAATCACCTTTGGAGTTCTGTACAGAAAAAAGTATCACGTGCCTTGAAACTGCAAAGGCAGACAGATTCCACAGCCCAGTCACTTGGCAAGCTGACACTTGCCAGCCAGGTCACTGTTAAAAATGAGAAGCTGTCAGTGGCCTTTTCCACCTGGGGTTTTTGAAACGGTGCAGTCCGTCCTCCAAGGAGGAGGTCTGCACCTCGGACCAGATGGGGTCGGACCTATTTAAGATAGATCCGCACCTCAGTCCGGTCCGGAAAGACCCCAAGTGGTCCTCCAGCGTGCTTTTGAAAGACCTGATTTTTCCGGTTTTTCAAAAGCACAGAGCACGCCACCGAGAGCCTGATCACTTATGCAGATTTGCAGGCTCACACTAATGCGAGCCTGTGATCTGCCCGGGGGCGAGGTTTAGGCTGGCGAGCTTCAGCGGTTGGTTGAGACCCTCGATCAACTGGAATCTGCCATTTGGGATGCCGGAGCAGTGCGTATTGATGAGCACACACTGCTCCAGAGCACCGTGGACCAGACTGGGGAGCCAAAAGGTCCGGTGAGTAGCGGCGCGGGGCGATTCCCTCGCCCGGTGTGGAAAAGGCCAGTAAAAAGCTGTGGCTACTCTAATTCAACAATACCAGTGTAACTGAGGAGACTATTTATTTTTTTGATTTATATCCTGTTTTTTCCCAAAGGGAAAAAGTGGCTTACAAGTTCAAAGCCATAAGTTCAATGTGGCTTACAATATACGTCAAAACAGAACGGTATAAAAAGTTTTTTAAAAAAGCGTAAAACCATCAATTCAATTGCAAGGATATGAACCTATTATGTCCAGCACTTTGCCCAGTCTGAATGCTCCAGGGGCTCTCATCCTGATACACTTGGAGACGCAGCATCCAGCTCAAGGCTGGCAACCGTGCAGCCCTTCCAGGTATTGTTGGATGCAAGTCCCAGCAGGCATAGCCACTGGTGGGGGATGCTGGGAACTTCAGTCTAACGATAGCTGGAGGGCTATGTAAATCCCACTCCAATCTCATTTGGGGAAAAATAAGCACACTCGACATGGGGGAAGGGGAAGGATATTGTGTGGCTTGGATTTTTAAAAGGTACCTCTCAGGTTGTAGTTCGAGGGCTAAGATGTGGATCAGAACGCAGTTAATCTTCAGACTGTCCCTATCACCAGTTCTGGAGTCATTCTTGCCCCAAAATTGCCTACTGAGAAAAAAAAAGATTATTAGTCATGCATCAAATGAATATATGACAGGAAGCTGCTGACAAAAGTGTGTGCGCGTGTGAGGGGAAAGTATGATTTTTCTGTGCAGAGACCGAACGCACACTCATTGATCAAGAAATTGGCTTGAATGGAACTGAACGTGTGCAAAATTGGCAAGGACTTGATAGAGACTGATTTATCAGTCTCTAACCTTTCTGAGTCCCATAGGTTTTCCATCGATTTCAGGCGGCTTCTGAATTACCTCTGAATCCGTACAGTTGCCACAGACAACACAACAGCTGTCTGCAGCTTTCCCTTTGACCCATGGCACAAACCACACTTTGTGGAGAAAATACGTCTTGCATCAGAGTATCGGGTAACTGTAGGAATATGCACACATGCACACACCACGCAGAGCTTGTCATGAGAAAATCTTTTCCATTGCAACTCCTTCCCACACAGCCCAGCAATGCATTGATGCTTTTCAGCAGATGGCCCTGGTAGCAAGAGAGATAAAAATAATCTAGAACACCAGTGAACAATAAATCAGGATTACCCATTAGTAGATGGAACAGGCTTTGTTTCTTCTTCACCACAAGAGAAACAGAACAAGTAAAAACTAAATAAAATCACATCACATATATCCTCTCTTTCTCTCATGGACACTGACAGAAACATGCACACACATTTATATATGGAAAATAATTCACTGAAAAGTTCCTAGAGATGATCAAGAAAAGATGGTGGTTTTTAGGAATGGTGTCTGTGGAGCAATGCTATGGCCAGAGCTACAGAAAACCATATGTCCTAAAACCATTACTTTGGGAGGTAATACAAATGCAACAAGGTTTACATCAGTTAGCAAAGCTTCTGACAAAGAAAATCCCTTTTGCAAAGTCTTTTGACAGCCTCTAATTCCTCCTCATTTTCCTCCTCGTCCTCTGTCTAGCTGGAACTATTTAAAAGCAGCATCAGCATCAGGAAGATGGTGAAGAAGAGATGGAGATGATTTCAGTGTCAGGTTGCAACATGTTAAAAAAAAAATAGGTGCATGAGTGTGCCCACTAAAATGGAAGTCATAGGAAAAGTGGAAGGTAGTGAAAGAAAAAGTCATTTCTGGATGCATTTTGGAAGAAGTCTTCAGGTGATCTCTAGAAAGTTCAAGAAGTTTTTTTTTTTACTTATACAAGATCTCCCTGATCTGGTTGTTTTATTGGACAAGTTCATGTTGTCGGTTTTGGACAAATGGTTTGTTGAAACACATTGAACTACTCTTTGTGTGTGTGTGTGTGTGAGAGAGAGAGAGAGGGGGAGAGAAATGTAGGAAGATATCCCTATTCTTTCTGTGTTATTTCTGCTCCAGTACCAAATTTTCTATTAAAGAAGTTAGGACCAGAAATGCATCTACTTTCTTTACTGAAGTATGCCTGTACTTTTTCAAAACTAACATAGTGGCTTGAACACAGGGTCTTGTTTTGAGTTCCACAGGGGGTAGACCAATCAATAAAATCTATCTCACTGTTTAACAATTGATTCAGTGAATCTATACTACTCAGGAGTAAGCCACAGAATTTGGGTCAGTGGCTGGTAATGTCATTGTCTCTTAGCGTGAGAAAAAACAGTGGCTATTTCCACCCTACACTGTCATAGTGCTATTATTCCACTTTCAACATCCTGTGGCATTCTGGGGCTTGTAGCTTCCTAAGGCCAAAGAGCTCTCTGGCTGAGAATTCTCAATGTTCCCCCCTAAACCGCAAACCCCAGGTTAGGAAAATGGCCTCTGCCTATCTGGGATACCCCCGGAATCCACCTAAATAGAAGGGTTCTTCCTTCAGCTGAGACTTGCTTTGAATACTAACTTCTTATTCAGGATGGAAAGAGCTTGAAGTTTGTTTTTGTTTTGTTTTTTTAAAAAATCCAAATGTGAGACAAAGGCATATGGACATTTCTCTATTCTTCTGCATGTCTACAAAGACATGTATACAAAGAGAGCATACAAAGAATGGCTTCCACCCAGTGATGACCGGTGATGTCCGTGTCAGTGGGGTGGTGAATTCCCTCCACGTTTTTAGCCTGATCTTCAAAGAAACTACCCAAGAAACCTTACCCCCAAAACAGATTTAGCACTCTGGAGTTGCAGTTACTGTTGTGTGCCTTCAAATCTTATGGTGACCCTAAGGTACCCCTATCACCAAGTTTTGGGGATTTTTTTTTGTTTTTTTTGCAAGATTTGATCACAGCAGGTTTTCCATTGCCTTCCTCTGACACTGAGACAGTGTGACTTGCTCAAGGTCACCCAGTGAAAAACGTCTTTAGAATTCAGATTAAGACCTGCAAGAGATTCATGATCCCATTGACTTGGGAGTCACCAGCTGACATAGTTGTGCAGTTGCTATCCTATTGCGTTCCTGTTTTCTTCCTTCCACCTGTAGCCTTCTTTGTTGGCTTCTCTCCCTTCCTCTCCCGTTCGCCTCCAGCGATTTCTGCATTACATCATTTGGTCTCACTTAACGGTCTCCTAGGCTGGTTGGCACTTGAGAATCCGAAGCTGTTTGCTAGACTTCTTTGGCAGAGTTCCCTGTGAAAGCTTCAGGCCCAACAAGAGTTGATAGTGTCTGCTGACATTTCCCTGCACCACTTCAGTCTTGTCAAGCCTGCCAGAGGTTTTTCGAGGTATTCAGTCTTGAGTGCCGCCTCCTAATTGTGCCTTGATATTTAACTTCATTGGCAAGAGAAATTGAGTTCTGAGCTTCCCCCTTTACACACAGTCCCTGCTATCTCCTTCTCCTTCAAGTGCGGGAGAAACAGGCCAGTTGAAATAGCGGCCGCTGGAGCTATCCGTGTCAGTGGGGAAATGAATTCACTCCAGGTTTTTGCCTGATCTTGAAGGAGCTCTTCAAGGTGCTGAACGTATTTTTTTGGAAGGATAAGATTCCACACCTTGGATAGCTCCTTTAGAGTTCAGACTAAAACATGGAGTGGATTTACTCCTCCCTCGGATAAGGAGCCCGCCAGCTAAAAAGAGTGACATGCAGAGAGAGGACTTGCTGGAAAAGAGAAAGAACACACAGAAAAAAGCCATCCTCCTCCACAGTGTGAGCACAAGGTGGTCAAAGGAGAGCCATTTTTAGTGAAAGAGAACTACCCGAGTGTGGAAAGCTGTTATTCTTTTTAAAAGAAAGGAATGAATTTCAATTTTTATTCCAAAGTAAATTCTGCTACCCTGCTTTCACAGGTCTCCACTGAGCTGTAATTCCCCAAATTCTAAGGAGGCACCGGCATTGCAGGTGGACTTCAAAGTCCCCCACTTTTTGGGGTAACAACTATTTCTTTAAAGTCCAGCCTAATCCTTGTACTGGACTCCCCATCCACAAGCCTCCTCTAGTGGAGACCTGCTTGATACCCACCGTTACTCTGCAGGCTTATTGCAATGGAAAGCATATCTCTATTTGCCAGAAACTTCTCTCCAAAAGGGGCAGGATCCTAGACCTGTACGGATGCTGCCTGATCCAACGAACACCCCATTAGTAGTTGGATGAAGCTGGGGAACAGGTAAGATGCTATCTCCATAGCAACGCAACAGCTGTCCCCTCCGGTTCACCTGCTCTGGGTCCGTGATGGAGAGTGTGAGCTGCCACGGATATGATGCTTTGGCTATTTACCATTCTGTGTTGCTTGATTACTTGTTGTGCTGCTGTTGCTGCTTCTTTTAAAGCAAAGACTAATTAAATACCACTTGGCTGTTCATAATAAACAGAGACAGCGTTCTCTCCAGCCCATCCGAAACTGTTTTGGGGCAGCCGCGGCTGCAGTTGGAGTGGGGGAGAAAACGCTTGATTCTGGCCTCACGTAGACATGCAGAAGAATGAGAAACCTAATTAGCGTCACCTGAGACGAAAGACTCTGTAATCATGACTGCAATCTCTGAACAATTAATCATCCACCTCTGATAGGTCACCGAGCTCATTTTTCAATTTCTTCTCTAACTAACATCTCTTCCAACTGGAGAGAGATTTAGTGGAGCAAAACAAGGCGATGTGATTAGGCAGAAAGAGAGAGAGAGAGAGAGAAAGAGAGAGTCCTCCAAAATGCATCCAAGTGGTTAATCAGGGTGAAATTGGTGTGCTGGAGGTAAGGCTGTTCAAATGTTTCCATTCCATCCTCTTTGCTCATCCCAGCTCCCAAACTTTATTAAATTTAGGTTTTACGTTGGCTAAGGGAAACTGGGAGAGGCAAGGCATGGAGATACAGGATTCTTATCTTGTGGGAGGCTTTGGATTGAGAATCATAGAAACATAGAGTTGGAAGAGACCACAATGGCCATCCAATCCAACCCCCTGCCATGCAGGAATACACCATCAAAGCACCCCCAGCAAATGACCATCCAGTCTCTGCTTAGAAACCTCCAACGAAGGTGAATCCACCACACTCCGAGGCAGCATATTGCACTGTTGAACAGCTCTAACTGTCCATAAGTTCTTGAGATTTAAGTGGAATCTCCTTTCCTGCAGCTTGAATCCATTGCTCCTTTTCCTAGTTTCCAGAGCAGCAGAAAACAAACTTGCTCCATCTTCAACAGGACATCCCTTCAAATATTTAAACATGGTTATCATGTTTCCTCTTAATCTTCTTTTTGTCAGGCCAAACATACCCAGCTCCCCAAGCCTTTTCTCATAAGGCATGGTTTCCAGACCTTTCACCATTTTGGTCGCCCTCCTCTGGACACATCCCCGCTTGTCAGTATCCTTCCTGAACTGTGGGGCCCAGAAGTGGACACAGTATTCCAGGTGAGGTCTAACCAAAGCAAAAGAGAGCATGGTGTCTCACCTTCGAATAGTGGAATGGGATGTACTTTTGCATCTTGCTTCATGCGCCACTCAGGTCCTCTCTCCAACATGAAGAAAGTGAAAAGAACCTTGCTGGACCACCAAGGGCCCATCTAATCCAGTATCAGTGAGAAGATTACCACCAGGACATGAAAGACCAGGGGCAGCCTGTGGCTTCCATGTGAGTGGGGAGTGCACCTCTTTTGGAATTAAGTCTTAATTTTGATCCTGCTGTCAGAGGTGCTGAACTTATTTTGGGGATAAAGTTCAGTATCTTGGCTATTTCCTTTACTTGGCTAAAACCCACTGACATGGAACTCCTCATCCTTCACTGTGAATGAATATTCTAAAAATCTAGGAGCCGGGCAGTAGGAAGGTCTGTCTCTCTGCCCCCAGTGGTCAAAGTTTGAGGCCATTTCCACACTAGACTGTTATAGTGTTATTATTCCACTTTCAACATCCTGTGGAATTCTGGGCTTTGTCATTTACTGAGACCAAAGAGCTCTCTGGCTGAAATTCTAAAGGCCCCTCCCTAAACTACAAACCCCAGGCTTCCATAGGATGTTGAAAGTGGAATAATAGCACTATAACAGTCTAGTGCGGAAATGGCCCCAGAGACTCTCTCAGCTATCTGGGGCTTCCTTCTGCTCCTCACCAACTCTGGTCTGCTTCTGTGGCGCCAATTTTTGATGGTCACCAGCATTTGGTTCTGCTGCTGGAGAAAAGGTCAGATCTTAGGACCCAGGAGTGAAGAGTCACCTATATCATGGAGACATCAGCACCCTTCTGTTTATTTTTTTTTCTATCCATCTCTAGCAGAGACCAGAGACTCAGAAAGCTGCTTTAGACTCTCGTTTTGCAGGAAAGAGAAATACCAGCATTTGGGAGAAAGAAACTTTATTATGTTATGCACTCAGCACATTCAATAGAACTGAATATAGATCAAATGAAGAAATAATCTTTTTTATGTATCCATATCCCATAAAAGGGACTCGGTGTAAGGACAGAGAACGGTGGTGTTTTGTATCACCCTATTTGGAGAAGTGGGGCCAGCAAGATGGAGTGGTTTGAATGTTGGACTAGGAATCCAGAAGACTAGAGTTCCAATCCCTGCTCAGCTACAGAAATCTACTGGATGATCTTGGGCAAGTCACACTCTCTCAGCTTTGGGGGAAGGCTGAACAATTCTCGCCCAGAGGACACTATGGTACGGTTGCCTTAGGATCACTGTAACTTGGAAACAATATGAAAGTGCATAACAACAGACAACAACTCCGAGAAACATGAACACATGACAGCATTCTGGTTTGCATATCGATTCCGGAAGAGCAAATCTAGACAATTCTTTGTCAAAATGTGAACAGACTGAAATTTCTCTCCCTCATTACGGACAGATGGCTTTTCCAATCTTTCTGCATCAAGTGCTGGGTAAAAGACTTCCACTCGCATTTTCCAAAGCCACTTGACACCTTACATAGCACTCACCATTCATTCTGAAAAATACCCATGTTTCTTAATGCCGGACTTGACCTTTTGGTGCAAATAATCATAGCAAACTGTCCTTCACCCGTAGTGTAAGTGAGAACAACTTGAGTTGAGAAAGGTGCTGGCAAAGAGAGTTCAGCGACCTGCTGGAATTGGTGAATTATACAGGTCAGATTCATTCAGAGTTCCTTTCCGCTTTCTGGGGTTATTTCCTGCCAATAATAGGTGCTACTTGTACATCTTGGGTCATCTCCATTCCTTTGCTGGCTTGTACAATTTAGATTGGAGGATAGCTTTGCAAAGACAACAGCTCGGCTTCATTACCTTTGCCAAATGACAGAACAATCAACTTCACTCGTCGATCTTGAATTAAAATGGGTGATGCGTTTGGGTAATTTAGTTTCTGGCTTCCGCCGTGATCCTCTGTAGCCTATAATGATTCACATTTTGTAGAAGTTTCAGTAGTTATCCTCTTCATGCTCTCTTCATGCTTTCAAAATCTCTGAGATAGCCTAAAAGAATGTGCATTTACTGGTTTGCAAATCAAATCTGCACTTCTGAACCTGTGGACAATCTTTTTTTTTTCCCAAACAGGGTCTTATTTTTCATGTAGAGAAGAGACCCATTTACCCTTAGGGAACAGAAAGGAGAGTTTCTATTTCCATTTTAAGGTCCAGGAGATGAACGAAGCTGAGCATCAGATATTTACTCAGTTATTGAATAAAAGAGAGGAGGAAAAGAGAATGAAAAAGAGAAAGAAATGTGGCAGTACCTTTAAGGCTAACTGGTTTTTACTTTCGCATGAACTTTGGTGGATATGAACCCATTTCTTTGCATTCAGTACGGAATGACAATAAATGCTTAGGTATAAAGCATATTTACACAGTTGTGGAAGTGTGTCATGCCCTGGATAACTTGCACTCCACATACTTCATTCAGCAACAGGGTTTTTTTGAGCAAAGCAAGCAACACAGCACACTTCATTTGAAGTTCCTGAGACTATTTCTGCACTACACTGTTATAGGGCTATTATTCCACTTTCAACATCCTGTGAAATTCTGGGAATTTGTAGTTTACTGAGCTCAAAGAGCTCCCTGGCTGAGAATTCTAAATGCCACTCCCTAAACTGCAAACCCCAGAGTTCCATAGGATGTTGAAAGTGGAACAATAGCACAATAACAGTGTAGTGCGGAAAGGCCCTTAGAGGTTGAACTTTTTCCCTGTGATGCAGTAGTGGTGAGGGAAGGCAGACAAAACCTGCCAACTCCAGTCAACCTGTTTCTTCAATGCCTTACTTACTTACTTCAACGCCTTACTCTCACCAAGTGCATCAAGTGGATTCTGGCCATAATATTACATCGGATTGCAATTCCATTGATATATTTTTCAGCATTAACATAGGACATAGAAAATACTACAGTGTCTGCTTTACGTCCTGCATTATGTTGATGGGTAGAACTGGGGTTGCCAGAGCTCAGAGCCTGGACCTTCTTCTTCAGTCTTCAGGTGTAAGGGGGAGGAGTCTCAGAGTGAGAGCACTGTCTTGAAAGGTATGTGCATGTGTGCATGCATGTGTGTATTCCTCATTTGTTCAACTTGGTCATTTTTTTAAAAAAAATATGTGAATGCCATACTTTGTGCAAGTCAAGTTGATGTTTAATGCATCAGATTTAACTTCAACAGGAGCTGCCCCTTGTAATATCCCCAGGACTTACCTCCTTTGACATTGCAAAGTATGAACCCAAGGTCTCAGGCTTTGACCCTGAAATCTCACAGCCGGAGATAGTTCTTTTTGGTTAGAACAGTGCAGCTCTTTACTATTGCATGGTATGAATATTAATGGAAAACCAGCAATTAAAAAAAAGTTGATTGTCTGTTTCTGAACACACAGATCGTTTGTGGCAAAAATCCAAACTCTCTTCAAGGAGGAGAGAAACACTTTATGGAGCATTTTCTGGTCATATGGACTGCAGAAATAGTGCAGTGTCCCTCTCGCCCCTCCTTTCCCACCACCTTTTGTTTTTTTCATGCTAATGAAAAGGAAAGGAAGGCGTTGCAGAGGCAATAATACTTTCTGCTATTGGCCATCCCAGTCATCCCACAGCTTAGTGCTTAAAGCTACCCAATCCAACTCCGCGGAGCAAATCCTTTTAGACTTCATCATGGGTTTGCTTAATCCTCAACAGCTGGACCAGCTGTTCCCTCAACAATCTGTCGCTCTGTGTGCTTCACAGAATGAAGACACTACTGTACCTTTACAGGTGGGAAAAAATGTTAACCTTTTCCCTGCCAGTCTCTCCTATTAATAGATGTGAGACACGCTCATAATAACTGTTGCCATTTTTTTCCTTCCTAGTGATGCTCCCATGTCATTTGCCAGAAATGGCAATGCTGCAACGAACATAGAATTATCTGATATTGAAGTATACTGCGGAAAGGGCCAATGTCCAGCAATACCTGTAGTGTCATTTGTTACCCTGTTTACTGGTGGTCCCGGAAGGGACATCTAAATAACCTTACAATTACACAAGATGGGGAAATTAGTCAAGAGCACTGGCTGGCACTACGAGAGGCAGGGTAACGCAGCAGGATCTTGTAACCCAATGTTTATGGGGTCAGGCCAAGTCAAGAAGCAAACCGTGTTGAAAATAATGAATGATCTTTATTAAATACAGGCACACAATGTAAGCAACACACACACAGATAACTAAGAAAAATAAAGGTATGAGTATGATAGCGGGATTTTCAGAGGGATAGTTAATTCGGGTGATACAAAACCTGTTCCTGAAGATAGAGAGCAATGCTGGGGTTCGATGTATCTCAGCACATGGAGCTGAGCGGAAGCTCGCCAAGCAAAGTGGCAGCAAGGCAGTCTGGAACTCGGGAGCAATCCAAGGAAGGTCTCGGAATCAGGGGTTTTTATAGAGGGAAATATAACTGCAGGCTATGCCATACTTTGGGGAAAACAATGCGATTTAGGAGTGGGACAAAGCTTTGGAAAGGTCAGAATTTAGCATGATTAAGTTAAGTCCAAATTGACAAAGAGTTAGCCAGTATGCAAATGCAGAGTGCTTGGCAGTTGAGTATTCAGCTTGCCAGGTTGCCTGCTCGGGGCAGGGAGTCCTTTGTAAACAGCGTGCATACATAATGAAGGTGTTTGCAGAGAGGTCTCCTAAAGCAAAGATCTGACCATTTCTGGCCTACCTGGGTGGAGAAAGGAATGTTCAGCAATTAGTGGCCGAGCCTAGTCTGTGCTTGTCCGGGGGCCTCACAAACACGTGGAGAGGGGTGGTGGAAGAGAGCCAAATTATTGATATCAAAATGATATCTTATGCTATCTCCAAGGAGGCCTAAACTGCAGTAACACATGTGTTTTCCATCTCTCTTTTAAATAAGATTTGCCTAGCTAGAGGAACCAGAAGTCTGATGGTTTGGCTGCAGGGAAATAGAAGCAGACAGTGTCTCTCTCCTGTTTTTGTCTGAGAGCTGACATACTGGTGGCTCATCAAAATGGAAGGACTTGGTCCCTGTGGGCTCTTGGGGAATGTAGATTCCTCGCATCTTCTATAATATCTTTTAATTTCCATTGGAGGGGGGAAGATGAATCAGCTTATTTCCAATCCAATCTGATGCAAGGAGTGGAGAGGATTCACTCATCGCTAATAAGGACTTGAGCACGACAGAATAAATGTACCAGAGACTAAGGCACAGGCTATATTTTTACTGACATAATGTGTCTTGCAGGAAGAAGGGCAACTGTGAAATGCCCAGGTACCTAGTCTTTGACTTGTGTTTAACTGCTGCTGTTAACAGCCTGTGCAAGTGACAGAGAGATCTGTGAACTCACATAATGCAGGCGAGCTGAGTGGAAATGGTAAGAAGCGTTTGTGAAATGTCACTTGGTTTGCAAATGGGATTCATGCGTTTGCATTTGTATTTGCAAGTACCAGCCCACGAATTCACACGCATCAGATTCAGGCAGGTTAGAGCTGAATCCATCAGACATTACTCAAGTCTGACTCCATCTATTTCCAGGTAGAAGGTTGTACCTTCAGCTACTGTGTCCAATGGCATGAAGAAGAATTCAGCCCAAGATTCTTGTGCTTCAAGTAGGCTGGACTCCTTTCCTGTTAATTTTCAATCAGAAGGAGAAACTGTAACACGTGCATTACTTCAGATCTCCAAATATAAGAGCTCATCCTCTTTGAACACAGAGTGCTAATGTTCTGTGTTTAATAACCAGCTCCAAGCATTTGGAACTGCACGATCCTTTTATCATGCCTTTTCCAGAACTTGGGAAGTTTCTTTTTATAGAACTACCACTCCCAGAGTCCCTCAGTCACTGACCACATTGGTTGAGGGATTCTGGGAATTGCAGTCCAAAAAAGGAACTTTTCCAGGTTCTGGATGCTTTTTCTCCCCATATATATTGCAGATTTCCATGTGCATTTGCACATGTGTTGAGAAAATATTACCTCAAAAAGAGATGGATGAATTTGCCTTTTCAAATTTTCTATAACATTTGTATTCTTTCCAAGTGCAAGTTTGTTCTGCCCCATTTCTACATCTGTGTGTCTCCCTCTCCCAGGCTGATATAGAAACTGGCCTGCATTTTTAGACGTGCAGACAATTGCCCCATCAAACTGAGAGATGTGCAAAAACTGAACTATGACCTGAACTCGTACAATTGCATTTCAATTTATTATTAGTTCACTGTGAGTGATACTGGTGAGAACCAAATGAGTTTTTTCCTCCATCCTTAGTCAGGTGTGGAACCTACCACTGCATGGCATGAACAAATGTGTCAGCTTTGCTTTCTGACTTACTTGAATTCTGCAAATTTTGGAAAATTCTGTTCTAAAATGGACTGAACTGAAATACTTCCGCCTCTGTAGGAAAGTCAGTCCTTTTTAAATGCAAAATTTGCATTCAGATCGCTCAGGTCCCTTCATGGGCAGTGTTCTTTATATTTGCTGTTCTTTTCTAATGGCCTGTTTTTCCACTGCTTTTCTTTTTATTGCTAGTTTGATTATATGTTTAACTTTTGCCCAATATAAATGATTTAACTGTATTTATTTATTTATCAAATTTCTATGGCACCTTTTCTCCCAGGATGGGACCCAAGGTGCCTTCCAAAAAAGTTAAAAAATATTAAAAGCATAAGACAATTAAAACATTAAAAGACCTATAAAATATAGAAATTTAAAACAACTAATAAGTAATTAAAAGGTCTCCACCTCACTCATTAAATGTCTGTTTAAAAAGAAATACCTTTGCATGCCTACAAAAGGAAAGCAGGGAGGGGGCCAGCCTAGCCTCCCATGGGAGAGCGTTTTACAGGGTGGGAGCAGCCACTGAGAAGGGTCTCTATCGTGCCCTTACCAGATGAGCCTGGGATGGTGGGAGGATGAAGAAAAAACCTTACCCTGAGGAATTAAGGGCTCTAGCGGGTTCATAAAAGGAGATAAAAATTTTCAAATAGTCTGGACCTAAGCCGTATCTGCTTTGACTTTTGTAACCTGCTTCAAATCACAAATTGGGCAAAAGGTAGTTAATAAATAAATAAATAAATAAATGTCATGGTATTCTAGGTTACTAATTTAGCTAAGTTATGTAGCTAAGAAGCGTCTCCCGGTCTGACTCCTCCAACCTTGACTTTCTGGGCAGCAGCTGCAGTGAACAACAGAGGTCTATTCTCCTCTCAATTGCGATGAAGCAGGCTGATGTTCCCACCTGTTCCTTTGGAGATCTCCAATGCAATAGCTGAAAGCAGGACCACTGTCACAATTCCTCCTTGAAATGTGATCCTTGAAAGAGGAGGGTGGGAATGTTAATCTACTGCATCCTGACTGATAGGAGAACAGACCTTTACCATTTGGTAAATTCGGCTGATACGCCAGCTGTGCCCCTTTCTGGAGCTGGAACACCTCAAAACAGTGGTTCATGCGCTGGTAACTTCACAGCTCGACTTCTGCAATGCGCTCTACATAGGGCTACCCATGTGCTTAGACCGGAAACTTCAATTAGTTCAGAATATGGCAGCCAGGTTGGTCACCGGAAGACCTAAAACTGACCATATAACACCAATTTTAAAGTCCCTTCATTGGCTGCCTGTTAGTTTCCGGGCACAGTACAAGGTGTTGGTTATTATCTTTAAAGCCCTTCAAGGCTTGGGGCCAGCCTACCTGTGGGATCGCCTTCTCCCATATAATCTGCCCCGCACATTAAGGTGCTCTGGGAGGAATTTACTGCAGCCAGTCAGAACTAGGTTGGCTGTGGTTACCCAGAGGACCTTCTCTTCTATTGCTCCCAAGTTATGGAATGGCCTGCCGGAGGAGACCCGGCACATTACCAGTCCTGACAGCTTAAAAAATCAGTCAAGACTGATTTCTTCTGGCAGGCCTTCCAAGACTAGTATTTCCACCGCCTCCCATTAATTGTCTTGCTGTTCTTTTAATAGTCAATTGATTGTTGTTAATTGTTTTGTGTTTAGGGGGTTAGTTTTAGGTGGGTGGGTGGGTGGGGAGGACTGGGTATGTTTTTTAATGTCTTTTAATGTATTTAAGGTATTAATATTGTTCACCGCCTCGATCCATATGGAGAGGCGGGATAGAAATAAATATTATTATTATTATTATTATTATTATTTGCAGCAGCTGCTGCTTGGTAAATCAAGACTGGGGGGCTTTTACGATCTCTAAGTATTCCCTACACTATTAAATATGTAGGGATCATGATGCATGAGTTATGGATGTGTAACTCTGGGTTACAGATTAGTAACTGCAGCCATGAATTTCAGGCAAAAAATATCATTGCTGAAATGATCTGGATGGTTGAGTCAGCACTGCACAAAAAACTATGGCTTATGTCAAAGTTTTTCAGCTGAACACTGAAGAGCAAATCATTCCAATAAACAGAGCCCAAACACTGGACCAAGCCCATATCGATGACAAGCTTGTCTAGTTCATGGCAGAGTTTGAGGGAGTCATTTTTGGAACTGCAACTCAAGTGACCATGCTGCCTGGGGAATTATGGGGGTTGTAGTCCAAAAAGGGAACTTTACCGAACTCCAGTTCTCACTACATATACTTGCCCATCCTGACCTTGAGGGAATCTTTCTGCCTGTCTCCCAACTCATTCCCTGTTTAGCCATTTTGCTGAAAGCTGTCAAATGCTCTCACAATTAGTGCCAATCATTGCGTTGGTTGCTGTGATGTCAACACCTGTCCTCGGGCAACTGGATCACTGCAGGCTGTTCCATGTGCAAAAGAAATACATATTCATGATGGAGCACATGTGCCCACTGGAAACATGAAAGGAAACCGAGCTTTTCTTTTTTTCTTTCCAAAGTGAAATTTATTATGCCTTTGCTGAAGGGGTTATCGTCATTCGCATCCCTTCTTAGCAAATTGATGAGAGAACGTATGCAGATCATTTTGAGTACTCTGCAGTTCTATCAAATGTTTCTGATCACATCTGGACAATTGTGTCCAGTTGCGGCACCACACTTTAGGAAGGAACTAAACAGATTTGAGATGATACAGATGAGCTGAACAGCTTGGCATGGGATCTCAAGAGCCAAGGCTACGAGGAATGGCTGGAAAACCTTGCTGTGTTTAGCCTAGAGAAGCAGAAGGTGAAAGAGAGAATATTGGAAGTGCTGAGGTATAAAAGATGGTTATTTCTGGAGACAGGATTAGAATGAACAGGTAGAAAGTGGGAAGCAGATCTAAAGTGAGCTTGAAGAGGAACAATCTAAAGGTACAAGTTGTTCCACAGTGGCTCCGGGAATAATCCTGGCCATCTTGATGGCCATCTCTTAGGGTTGTTATAGTGGCAAGATTCCTGCACTGAGCCATGTATGAGGTGAGATGATTTCCAAGACCAATTTCAAGTCTAAAAATCTGCAATTATAGTTTTTGGTGATGAAGACGATGACAACAACAGTGATGATGGAAGATCTATATCCTATTTGGAAGAGAAGAGGTTAGCTGTCAGTTTTGACAGTGCAAACCTAACCAGACTAACATTTTGGTTGTTTGTAGTTTGGGAGTTTTACACAGAATTGTTAAACTGCAAATGTATCCTCTTGCTTTCTAGTTCAACAGAATGATCCTCATCCAGGCAAATGTATTTATTAGAAGTAACATCTTGCATCATGCAAGAGATCTTGGTGGTGGAGTTGCTTGGAAGCTCCTTTCGGATAGCCATATGTCCTACTTCAATGAGAAGTCAGACTGACCTGTATTTAAAGGAAACCTCTGTTTGAGCAATTGTATCATCCAAGAAGGGCCCAAATGCCCTGAAGGCACCAGATCCTGTCTGTTTTCTTGGAAGTTAAGCAGGATCATCCCTGTTAGCACATGGATGGGAGACTTCTGACAAATACCAGGTGATGAAGGCATGGAGAGTTTTATTTTATTTTTTACAAACAGCTACCCCTTCCAAGCATTTGACTCCTTAACTCCTGGACAGTTTAAAATGAAGACTGCAGGTTTGGTGGGTGTGTGCCTATGTTTAGATTAAAATGTACAGTGACCGATTCAAATATATAATATCAATGCCTCTCATCATTAAGTGCATATATGCACATGGATCAAAATTTTAGATCACAAACTGCCCTATTAAAGCACTGAGAAGTAATATAATAATGCAGAAGAAGATGATAAAGGTAACTAAACTATCCAGAGTCAATTCCTTACAGCATTGTTACTTTCTTATAGTTTGCCATAATGACTAACATGCCTTCTTTAAGCATGTTGCTAGTGCAGAAAATTTTAGGAATAAAGTTATTTCTAAAGCAAGCAGGAATGTATATTGTTTAATTTGGTGGATCTGAATCACTTATGGATTTTGAGTTTAGTTGTGCCGCTTCATTGGACTTTACAATAAACCATACTAATGTCCCTAAGAAAAAGAAATTAATGAGGTCGTCATAAGTCGAAAGGTGACTAGAAGGCGCATATACACCAATACATCTTAAGATCTCAGGGCAGTCTAGTGACAAAATGCAATTTAAAAGAAATGAAAACAGTAAAGAGTGATTGGGAACACACACCCTATCTAAAATCAAGAGGAAAGGAGAAGGAAGGATAGAATGATTTAATGTGTAGAAGAAGTAGAAAAGAATTGGAAAAGAGAGAAGGAAAGAAGAGATGGAGATGAAGAAGGGAAGATTTGGGAAAGGGTAGGAGAAGTAAGAGAACAAAAACAAAAAAATGAATGGAAGAAAAACTCAGTTTTATGCTAAGGTTTACAAACATTATCTTGTCCTACTGTTTCTTGGGTTTCGGTGGCGTTAGTGTGGCACTCCTGGTACTTTCAGATTGTCTCCCGCTGGACTATCGGCCGGGCTTGCGAGGGAGAAACTAAATTTTGTCATGCCATTCTTAGGACCTTGAGCAAATGCTTCTGACTGCAAGCCAAGACACAGAGCTGGAAACGATGCCTGCCAAGAGGATGAATTCATTGTGGCACAGGGGTCCAGCACAGCCAAGCAATTGTCTCATTGCTCCATCTTGCTGCCAGATTAGAGATGCATCCTGCTTCGCCCTCATCCCATAATGGACAGTGGAGGGGGGAAAAAATCCCATCTGCCTGCCATCTCCGCTGCACAGACAACTGTAAGATAAATGCCTACAGTGCAATCCTGTGGATGCCTTCTTAAGAAAGAACTGAAGATTTAGGTCTGTAGCCCATTGGTAATTTCTCTTAGATTAGACCTATACAACAACATTTTGAATGGTAGGCAAACATGTAGATTACTCACATTGTGAGAGAGCTAGTGTAATGGTTTGAGTATTGGACCAGGATTCTGAGAAGACAGGCTCTGAATCCCTGTCCAGCCATGGAAACCCACTGGGTGGTCTCGAGCAGGTCATGGTTTCTCGACCTCAGAGGAAAGCAAAAGCAAACCTATGTTTGTGTGCAATTGTTAATCCTCCCAATAAAACAAACAAGCTTACTTTTGAATCTCCAGCTTGTTTTTCCCTGCACTAGTACTGGTATACACGAGTGGTAAAAGATGCTGTAAGCTTAGCCTCCTCTTGCAAGCCTCTTCTTTGAGCTAATACTCCCATTAGGACTCCTGAGTCACCCAGATTTTGGAATAACACGTCATGTCTTTTCTTCTTCAAGCAAAACAATACATTTCCTTCAGCATGGCTCTACCTTGTTTTTGGATTTATAGCCATCTTTCCATTCACTGCCTGGGTGCAGATAACAAATTCACCTCAACATGAGTGTTCCTCTGTGTTATTATGCCACACACTCAGTCCTCTGCATCCACCAGTGTGGGACCACCATTGTGATTGCACACCCCAACATGTATAAAACAATCAGGTTCTTTCACACCATTCAATCTTTCACAGCTTGGCAGGGAAAACTCAGTAGGTCGCTGATGATGAGTTCAATGTGTGTGCATTTTAATAGTCCACTAATTCCTCAGAACTGCCGTTGCTTCCCTCCCACATGCTGTCTCTGGCATCTTGAACGAATTACATCATATCCCTCAAGGTTTGCTTCCTTCTCGACTGCTGGGACCCTCCGCTCCTTTTTCTTCTATTCCGATGACGTTCATTATAATCGCCACTATTGTCTGATCCCCGGTTCTGCCCTTGAGACTCCTGCTGGTGTACTTCCTACAAATGAGATCAGCGGTCCATGCCTCTTCTTGCAAAAGTTGTCTCCCAAAATTTCTAAAGATCCACACGTATTTGTGAGAGCATTACATTCAAATTCCCTCTTACCTCCAAAATATTAATGCTTGCCCACATAACCCTTCTCTTTAAACCATTACTGGCTTTACTTCAAGATGCTTTATGGCATATGTTTCACATGCTTGCTGATCACCGCTCGAGGGATTAAGCCTGATTAAGATTTTAATAGCGTCTGTTACTCAGGGGATCTAGGCCCTTCTGCTAGTGAATCACAATATGAGGAGCAGGTGCTAGAACATGGCTGAGATCAGTGCTTTAATCCCACCATTTCTCTTTGAGGCACCTTGCTATGTGGCTAGAGAGGCCTCTTCAAAAAGGCATTGGCAAAGAGGGTGTGAGCGAAGGGCGGAAGCTCCGTTTTAATGCCCCTGCTTTTATGGCACAGCCAGAACCCTGGTGGTGAATTTTGCTGGCATAATCTGAAGATAGGCCACTTTATGGAGGAGTAAAAGGAGGTATTCACTACCTTTTTCTGTACCCCATCTCCTTTGTGAATGGCAGCTTACTGCTGAAAGAGTATGCTCCGGCAGCCATTAGGTGGTTGGGAAAAGGTCTGGGGGCATCTGAGGAGTGGCTGGATGTACTTATGCAGCCAGGTGATAAGAGAAGATGCTATTTTCCTGGATCTCCACTAAGTACTTGAGTTTGCTGGCTATATGTAGCATCTTGGCCTAGGACTTTGGAATAGGAGTCAAGAGCTCTACTCAGCAGCAAGAAAGGAGGTTCCAAAGCTACAAAAAGGCTGGCTTATTGTGTGGCTATGTGTGTCCTATTTTACAGAGGACTCTTCTCTGTCTGAAGGGCTGTGCTGTCTGATCCTAGTCTTGCTTTAAAGGCAGACTGTGGGCCTTGAAGTTGTCCATCAACAGTTAGCAACTGGATGGCAATGAGTGTAGACACACAGCTCACCTGCTATTGCCCACTATGGGGATAAGAATGACATTTCTCTTTAAGTACTTATGACTATTCTTAAGTCTGCATATATTAGAATATGCATGATTTATGCAAATCAATGCCCTCTTTTGGGATGATGCATAAATCACTACTCTCGGGGTTTACCACATTTTGAAGGAAGTGAAGAAACATCTGAGACTGATGGGACCACTGGATGGGCCTAAGACAATTAGGTGCAGAGTAGAAAATGATCTTACAACACTACTGTCCCTTGGTTGCAGAACTTCTCAAGGCTGAACCTAGCCCCTCTGTTCCTCCTCAGAGTGAGAGAGAAGAATCTCAGGATGAGAGCACTGCTTTCAAATATGGGTGCATGAGTGTGTGTTTATTTCTTGTTAGAGCTTTTGCCAAAAAACTGAATGAAATACTCTGCACAGCTATGGTTGACACTTAATGCATCATGCTTAGTGCTTCATGGCATTACCATGGCTCATCTCCTATGACATCACCAGGAATGATCCCAAGGTCTCAGGTTTGGGCCTTGAAACCACAGGAGTTGAGATGGTACATACTTGCCATACTGATTGGCAGCTTTGTAACGCTTGGTACTCAGGACTGCCCTGAGCTTAAAGGGAGATTATTTAGCCCTGATCCCAACTTTTTTTCATTTTAGGTGACCCCGTTCTGAATGAATCTCTGGGAAGTTTATCCATAACTAAGTGCTGGAGTCATGACACGTCAGGAGGAACCAATGGGGCCTCCTAGAAGGACATTAATGGAGGCATGATGAGGCCTGAAGAACAAAAGTATCTTATTCTTCTGCCAGTCAATAAACTGACATGGATTCTCAGCACACAAACCAAGAAGGGTCTAGTTTAAAAGATGATAACTCATGGCTTCGATGTTCTTCACCCCTCTCCACTAATTCCCTCCTTGTCTGCTTGGTCTTCACATAGTGGCACTATTTCTGCCACTTGTCTTAGCTCTTTAAAGCCTAAATATACAACAGAGAAATCTATCGGGGCAGCAAACCCCACTGAGACAATGCAGTTGTTCACCTGGCTCTATCCTGAAATGCAAAGATACATCAGCATCTACCTTTACATCCATCGATCTTAGCCTGCAAATTCTTTATTTTACTATTGGTTTTTTAGTTGTTGTTGCTGCACGTTTTCAAGTCATTTCCAGCTTACAGCAACCTTTTGGCAAATCTTTTGTGAGGTTTTCTTGGCAACACTTATTCAAGGGGTACTTGCCCTTGCATTCCTCTCAGGGGGAAGAAGGACCATGGTCACATATTTGGTCTCCATAGGGGAGTGGGGAGCTACCCAAGGTGCTAAACCCTGTCTTCCAAATAGTTCCAGCACCTTGGATAGTCCCTTTAAAGCTCAAACTAGGACCTGGAGCAGATTTGCCACCCTACTGACCTGGGGGCCACCAATTGCCACTAAATTTAAATGTATATTCTGGGAGAGGATGGAGCCCCGATGTCTGCCAATGTATTTTCTGTAGCTCTACAGTGAAACATTTCTGCCATGTCGGCCAAGTGTGTACGCTTGGACTGCAGCCTACCAATTTTACAGCTATTTTAAGAGCAAATTGGCATTTTTTCCGGTGTATATATAGTCCAATGTTTTCTGAGTAGCTTACATGATGGGTGTCATTTTATGAAGCTGGCTTTTCTCATTCTTGGCTACTCATCTTAAGGCAGTGGGTTGCTTTGTGCTCTCTTTAATGTATCCATTTATATTCTGAACAAAGATCCTAGACTTATCCCATCATCAGAAATTCTTCAGCACTTGATACCTTTTTTTCCTCCACTGCTTCCATCAGGTAAGATTATTTTTTCCGTGGGGCAAGAAGAGGTTTTCTTATTTCTTTCCCACCCCCACCAAATCTTTCCTCCTTTTTGCTATGTATGCTTGGAAATAACAAATTCAGTCTATAAAAGGAGGTGGGGTGGGGAAACATGGGACAGTGATTGGATGCTGTGATTTTAAAACAGTGCCCTTAGGAACATTGGGTATCATGAAGCTGAGTCTTCATTAGGGAGACCTCTCTTGGGTTTAGCCACTAATTAAATTCCTATTAATGGGAGGCAAAGGGGACTGACAAGGTTGAGGCAACGAGTATAAAACAAGGAGACATTTTTGAGACTCTATCTAGACTCTCATGGATCCCATGGTAAGCCGTGCAAATAAAAGAAGGAGAAACTGGAGAGCATCCAATGGAATCCACAGAAGAATCTGACATGAATCTCAAGATGCTGAAAAGATGCTTGTTTTCTTAACAAAACAACATCTTCCCATACTTGTGAAATCTTTCAGAGTTTGGTCCCTTTCCTTACAAGTTATATTGTTGGTGTTGTTGTCTGCCTTCAATTTATTTCTGACTTATGACAACCCTAAGGTGAACCTATCATGAGGTTTTCTGAAGCTGAGAGTGTGTGAAATCCCCAAGGTCACCTAGTGGGTTTCCATGGCTGGGTGGGTAATTGAACCCTGTAGTCCAGTGCTCAAACCACTATACCATGAAGGCTGTCACAAGAGGTAGATGGATGGATAGACAGACAGACAGACAGACAGACAGATAGATATCTCCTTTAGCTTCTGTACTCATGTTTTCACTTGTTCAGTAAATGTTTGAGAGTTCCTGGTCCAGAAATGTCTGGGCTTTGATTCTGTATAGTTATGTATGACTCAGTCAAGACTCAGCCAAGAAACTCATTGTTCTGAATTTGCAAGACTTAGAATCATAGAATCATAGAGTTGGAAGATACCCCAGGGGCCATCGAGTCCGACCCCCTGCTATGCAGGAACACCCATCAAAGCACTTTCAACAGATGGCCATCCAGCCTCAGTTTAAAAACCTCCAAAGAAGGAGACTCAACTACACTCCAGGGCAGCATATTCTGCTGTCGGACAGCTCTGACAATCAGGAAGTTCTTCCTGAGGTTCTGGAGGAATCTCCTTTCCCGCAGCTTGAATCCATTGCTCCTTGTCCTAGTCTCTGGAGCAGTAGAGAACAAGCCTGCTGCCTCCTCAATATGACATCCCTTCAAATATTTAAACAAGGCTATCATGTCCCCTCTTAACCTTCTCTTCTGCAGACTAAACATACCCAGTTCCCTAAGGCGTTCTTCATGGGTCATGGCTTCCAGACTTGAGCAGGGGTGTTGATAACAGGGGAACTGAGAGATCTCTCATTTATAGAGTTGCCATGAGTCAAAGCTGACTTGATGACAGTTAACAACAGCAAAGTTATGTACAGCCACAGGCAGTATGAGAGCATAATTATGATTTTATGCAATGTGAGATCATGTCTTTATATGTTGTCCAGTTATTATTTTACCTGCTTCCTGAAAAAAACCTTAAGAGTATAAAAAGGCAGATATGCAACAGTTTTTTTAAATAACAGAACAATAACCTTCTGAATCTTTTTGGATGTCTCTCCAGTTTTTGCTGTGTAACTTTACTATTAGTCAGAATGACCCAAGTGCCTTAGGTAGCTAATACTGGATGTCCTGGAAAGGCAAGGTGCTGAACAAATTACCAAATGCAAGCAAATTATTACCTTTTAAACAATAATGTCTTCTCCTTCTCCTTCTCCATCTCCTTCTCCTTCTCCTTCTTCCTCTTCTTTTCTGTCAGGGTGCACTTGTGGGATTTCTGCTTCACATGACAAAGCAAGTTGGCTGGCTTATGGGTGTTATGCATCTTGACTTTTGTGGCTGGGTGGGGCCATTTTCTACACTTCTGCAACATCTTTGGCTGACCATTTGGCCAAAAAGGGCCACAAATTTCCTTCCCCAGTATGCCAACATCTTCATGGCTGACATGGAACAGGACTTCCTTAACTCCAGCATCCAGAAACCTCTCCGCTACCTGAGGTCTATCAATGATATCTTTATCACTGAAGTCATGGAGAGGAATCACTCAAGAGGTTCCACCTGAATACCTTCCATTTCTTCTCCACCATCAATCTTAGCCTGGGACTGTCTACACAAGAAGTTAACTTTCTGGACACAATTCATATGTTCATGTACTTATTTTGGCTCCCCCCATCACCTAACTATATTTGGGACTATTGTTGGAAGTGAACATGTTATCCAATCATCATATCCACATGGTTTGCATTTCTATCACTATCGCACATTCCTATTACTATTCAACCCCCCCCCCGGCCCTTCACTGTTATAAAAATTTGTTCATGGGTGCCTAACTCCATTCATTGGATGAAATAGACTGAATATATGAAAATGTATGCCACAAACTTCTTTCTCTCAATTAACTTCAAAGGTGCCACAAGATTCCTTTGCATTTGCTATGCTTTCATACTTGGATAGCCCCTACTTCCCGGTCTGCATATTCCTCCTTACCCTCTCCTTCCTAGGTTTTCCTTTCCAGATCCCCAAGTATTTTTGGACTGTCCTTGCATGAGTGCAAAGGAAGCTTCAGAATAGTTCCAGATTCTTCTTATGGTTTCTCCTTGCCAGGCATCTCTAAATCTGAATAGCCCCTGACAGTTCATAGCCACACGTTAAGGCAGGGAGATATTTTTGGTTCTTCAACATTATAATTTGTTGCAACTTGTAAATTGGCTAGGAATGTTCCTTTTCCTCTCAAATGGGTTTGCCTGAAGACCAGATGTGAAATCTGGCATGGTGGGTGACTCCTGGATGCCACCCAGAACATGACGTCCTCAGTCTTGTGTCTGAGCTAACGGATGACCCCATTTGGAAAAACAAATTAGACATGAGCATATTTTCACTTGAAACCGTCTTGAAACTGGATTAACACTTATGGCCCCCTATTAAAAACAAAGGAAACCTACCTCTGGGTGCTGTAGTAGTCTTCCCCCCCCCGAAATCTTTCAAATAATTTGTTAAGGATCCTCTGAGAGGTTTCATAAGCCTTGATGGACTTAAACAAGACAACAAACCCTCTCATGCTAATTTTCACTTTGTCAGCAGCTTTGGGAGAGTACTGGTAGGCAGAAGGATGGGATATAGATGTTTTAAATCTGTAAATCTACCTCTTAAGTCCTACTCTGCTGCCACATTGGAGTGTGGAGGTAATCCTGGGCTCTTGAAAGCTATGCAATAGAGTGCACACTCTGGTAGTTATACCAAGCTGGTAAGACTTCAAGTCCAGACTGGGGATAGGTTGTATGTTAGCAACCAAGGACCTAGCTAAATCCAAACAGAAAGCTGGCCATCAAGTGATGACGTGACCACAGGAACTATGAACTCAATGATGCTGAAAAATAGTTGTGTTCTGCATCAGACTCCTAGCACCGGGGAAGCCATGAAGCTTCAAAGCATACAGGGTAAATACTTGAGTAGGTAATCCCTAGATAAAACCGCAATATCCATAGCTGCTCAGCTAGGAATGGTGTCAACCAAAGGGGTCTTAAATTTGCTTTAAGTGTGTTGTGTACTCTCACTATCACACCACCAGCAGCACCTCCATCAGGTCTCTGTAAAATAACCCCACTTCCTTATTTATCCCCAGTGAAACCATTCCACTTCCTGTTTCCTCCTAAAGCAAACCACAATGCCTTTTTAAAAAGAACCTGCACTTCTAGTCTGGCCTCAGTGTTTACTTTGCCCCCTCTTGACCTTTGTATGTGGTGATCAGTGTAAACCAATATATCCAGTCATCAGTCCCTATACCTGTTTTTTGACAGAGAGGAAGAACCCAGAGGAATAATAATAGTTTCTGTTCTGAACTTTGGAATAGGAAAAAAAAAATCTACTTGGCTCAATCTGGTGGCTGGTGAATCCTGCCTTCTAGGATCATCATGGGTTGTGTAGGTTGCCACCATGGTGGCTTGTGGATGGCTACTCCTGATTGGCTAAGATGTACAAGTTAGTTTACAACACCGAGATTTGTTCGTTGTCCCATCCTTCTTGAATGACTGTAAAACCATGGCTTCTCAACATGGTCAAGGTATTGTTCCCATCAGAGTTCTGTTTCTCAGATAGATGGATGGATGGATGGATGGATGGATGGATGGATAGATAGATAGATAGATAGATAGATAGATAGATAGATAGATACACAGACAGGCAGGCAGACAGACAGACAGACAGACAGAAATGGTTGGTAGGTAGGTAAGTAGATAGATATCAGATGATACATAGATATAGATGATAACTAGAGATGATAGATATGATAGATAGAGATCTTAGATAGATATGCTAGATGCTAGATAGATAGATAGATAGATAGATAGATAGATAGATAGATAGATAAAAATCCTGTGTGGGTTTCCTTATTTTTATTTTCATTTTTTACCATTTACCATATGGGTTGAGTGCTTTGCTATTTTAGTTGTCATAGCTAGTATGACTATTAAAATACGATCTAAAATCTCGATTGTGGGCTGAGTTTCACTGTAGGAATGTACCATGTTTAGATATTTGAACAACCACACATGCAACAGCTGCCTGTGTAGCTTTTCCTCTCCCTTTATCACTTTTAATGGAACTTCCCCACATCCTGACATCAAAGCATTCAATGCTTCACTCCTCATTCAGGAGCAATCAATAATGTGTGTGTGTGTTGGGTAAATGCTGGATAGATAGTGAGCCATCAATCTCCATGTTTCTCTATGGAGTAAGAAGAAAAAGGCCACCCTGTACCTCAAAGAGCTCACAGTCAGAACTCAGCATAAGGAGGGCAGAAAGCAGAAGGAAGCAAGATGGAGGTGAGAGCCTGTGGTTGAGTCAAAATGCCTTTCCTTCCCTGCATCCATTTGAAAGTGGGGGAAAAAATGAAGGTGGATATTTCATCCATTTTTTTTTTTTTTTGATGGCTGGTGAAAATTCTCTGGATGATTTACATTCTAAAATTTTAATTCTGGAAAGCATTCTCAAAAAAGCATGCTACGGCTGCACAGTGGCAATAGAATGTACTTATTTATTTTTCTTTTTTTTTTAGTCACTGCACTGCCTTTAGCAGCAACCTCTGCTATTTTTGTACAGTGAGTTTTAGAGTTACTGGAAGGCATCATGTTAATCAACAAAGGAAGCAAGCAAGCAAGAAGGAGCATTCAGCTGTTTCATACAGTTAGGCTTAGTCTTTGTTGAAGAAGAAGAAGGCTAAGGGATTATGGTCATCCATCAGAGGTAGAATGAATTTTTATTGGGTATTCATCAAGTTCTTTTCCTGCAAATATTCAAGAAAGCTCTGAAGACCCACTTGTCCTTGCTAGTCTGAAGAACACAAGAGTCCTGCTGGGTCTGATCAAGTCAGTCAGATCTCCCAAAGCATGACATGAATGCAACAGCGTCCACTCACTCCCCAAAACTATTTTAATTGCCAGCAGCCACACCAAGCAGCTGGAAACATCATCCCCCTGCACCCCAACCACCGGCAGAACAGACTTTCTTCATTTAGCATGACTGCTGGCTTTTAAGGTAGGTCTGGGCGGCAGGGGGAAAACATTTATAGTCATGACAATAGCACCATGGTTGTAAACATAAATATTCCACAGTTACAAATGCATAAATCTAACATTGCCAGGATGCCAGTGATTATTTTTATTTAATTTTGTTTTGTGCAGTTAATTTTCTTTTGTACACCTTGACCTTGGGAGCTTTCCCTTTTAAGGGCAAAGATAGATAGATAGATAGATAGATAGATAGATAGATAGATAGATATTCAACAGAGAAATAATAGTGTTGTGTCATAGGCTTTGTGGAAAAGCTGGTGGTGGGATCTCATTGTAAATATGTCCAGAAACAAGGCAGACCATGTCTCCAAATACTGGAAGGAAAAATAGATGCTCATACTTTTCTGAATGCTCTTCAGTTCCTGTGAGCAATTTGTGAATTTGAAGTAAATCTTTGCATTGATTTGGGGAATTAGGTTCTTTCCAATGAGGTTCTTTCCAATGAGGCTTCCCATCATTTCCTTCATCCTTGCTGCCACTGTCCTGTACAGACGTCTACGGACGAACAGCTCAGTGCTTTCCACCTCCTCAACTGGAAGCGTGACAAAGTCCTCCCAGGCCAAAAAACAAGAACACAAGCCAGGGCACGCATCCAGTGAGCAGGAAATGTTCTTCTGGAGAATGAGCTACTTCTTAGTGTGAATGAATCCTTTTGACTGAGCAAGATCTGGAAAAGAAGAAGAAGAAGATGACAACAACGGATGAGTCTGATAAATTGAGAAGCAACGCTTTGTACAGGAAGCTAGATTCTGCAGAAAGCCTTCCAAACATTCCTGGCTGATCCAAAGTGGTTGAAACAAATCACCCCGCTTGTTTAAAAGGATGCTGAATTCAGAAAAGCTTAATGCGAATAAATAAATAAAGCAAGCAAGCAAGAAAATTAGCTGGCTCTGCGAACTGGAAGAGGTATGTTTGCATATTGTATGAGCCAGTAAATGTCTTTTGTTGGAACACCCTGGTCTTCTCAGATTGTGGTCATTTGTAAAAACATGAATGAGGGTAAGAGTTGACAGATCAAACTTCTGGGTTCTATGAGGCCGACGACAACTGAATATTGCGATCACAATCACAGTTTCAGTCCCAATGGATATTTTTAACAACAACAAATTATATTTTAAATTTGACCATATCATGCCCTTTCCTGGAAGTTCCAAACATCCAGTGAGGTGTCAGTGCAGACTGCAGTCCCCTAGAAAGGGAGATGAATGTTGAAGAATGCATGACCACTTGAGCAGATCTTAGGTTCAAGTAGTACAAGGAGGGACAATATGGATGCAGTGGTTTTCCAGGGAAAGGGGCCAGAAAACACAGACTCTTTTTGATATGTAGGGACAACTGAAGATCGTGAAGGAGTTCAGCTGTTTGTACTACTTCTGCAAGCCTTCCATGCCAGAGGTAAGTCACCAATGCTTTCGCACCTGATCCATCACATATTAAGTAAAGTCTATTTTTCTGGTTCTAGTCACTATCTTGTCTTGCATTTTTTCTTTTAAATCAAACATAATGTTCCCTGTAACATAATTTCCTCCTTCTTTCTTCTCATTGTCACAATCTCACTCTCTCTCCATGTCTCACTTATTGTCTTCTTGGAATTATTTCTTTCTAAGCATCAAATATTACCTGCTTGCAAATGTCAATTTTCTTTGGAAATCTGTCCTCTGGGCTTGTTAATTAAAATATCTCCACGAAGAGTTGAACAAACCTGAAATGTATCCGAGAAATAAGGGAGAGCGGCTCATTTTTTTTTTTCATATTAAAGAGCCACATCAGAAACACAGGAGGAGCTGTTTCCAAATGTACTCCTGAGCTGAGGGGAGTTCCCACTGCCAGTAATTTAATTGGGGAAGGATCCTCTAAGAATTGAAAGAACAAAGGCTTCAAAAGGGCAATGAAATCTCAACACCCCTCCCTCTGTCCAATTTATAATTAAGATCAAGGCTAGGTGTTACAACTGAAAGCCTTCTGCAGAAAGGGGGAGTCATTTCTGTAAGAAATGCCCTACTAGATCAGGCCCATGGCCCATATGTTCCAACCTCTTCCTTCCAGAGAGTGGCCAACAAAATACTTTTCAGGCCCTTTCCCATACCTGTGATATCCCAGCATCATCTCATCAGTGCCGTTGCCAGGATGGGAGGGGGACCAGAATGCTCCCTTCTATACCTGGTTGGCTGCCAGTGGATGGGTAGTGTTCGGAACACACTCCTTCCTTCTGCAATGCATCCAAGGAGTGTCTCTAGCACTGACTGTTGCCCTCCTGTCCTCTACTTGCAGAAATTTACACTACAGAACCCCAATGTAGAATCTCAGTCAATATTTTACTGGCTTTCAGGAGATCAGAAGAAGAGTTTTATTTAAAAGAGTAACTAGGTTCCCCAGAATTGCAAGTGATATGTTCTCAGACTTAATGCAAATGAATATGTATGTGTGTATGCATGTATATATATGTATATATGTATATATCTATATCTATAGATATTGACCCCCAACCAGGCAAGGCAGAAAGAAAGGGAGGCAGGCCCACTGCCCTGCTCCTCCTTCCTTCCTTCCTGGTAGGGCTTGGTGAGCAGCCCCCTCTTTGAGAGACAAATCTGTTGGGAGGCCTGGCTGTCCTAAGCACATGCTTCTCTTGGCCAAGGAAGGAATATCTTTGGGCCTTTCCACACTAAGCTGTTATAGTGCTATTACTCCACTTTCAAAGTCCTGTGGAATTCTGGGGTTTGCAGTTTGCTGAGGTCCAAGAGCTCTCTGGCCAAGAATTCTCAATGCCCCTTCCTAAACTGCAAACCCTAGGATTCCATAGGAGGTTGAAAATAGAATAATAGCACTATAGCAATGGATTCCGGAAACCCCAGTGGGTTTCCACGACTGAGCAGAGATTTGAATCCTGGTATTCCAGAGTCCTAGTCCAACACTGTAGCCATTAGCTATCTCATGGACTGATACATGTAACTCATTATTTTCAAATAATTTTTAACTTTCCAGGCCCTGTCCACCTGAGCACCAAACTAGGTGACAGAACATATCCTTGAAGAGCATGCAAGGAGGTTGTAGGACGAACAATATCCATCAAATTCCAGCAACCTATCTCTTGGTCCTTGGTGAATCTAATATCGTAACAGCCGCATGTGTAGGAGATTTCTTCGCTCTGCCCTGCAGCGGTATCAGAACATCTCACAAACTTAACCTCGTTACATGTTAACATTTGCTTCAGGTCCCTTGGGCTACACGTCTGCTTGTCACCTTGTGGAAACAGTACGGCATCCCGTTCCTCGTTCTTCCATTCTCCTCTTCCTTTCCCTCACACTCACACTTTCTGAGGTGAGGAGATGGGTGGGAAAGAGGGGTTGTTGAACAGGCTTGCTATAAATATTTACCTAACCGCCTCTCTGCAATTTTCATTACACATCTTTTTACATCTTGAGGAAGACACAGTCCGCACTTTCTTGATGTCGCTTGCAACAATCTGCAAACATTTTCACACAGCAGATGGAAGTGATGAGGAAACACATAGTCACACATGGACACACAGACACACACTGCCTCACGCTTCTCTCTTTCTAGCTTCCAGAGTGTTTTTTTTTTTTAAAAAAAAGCACTATAAACAGAACTATAAGTCTTCATTCATTGATGTTAGGTACTATATAAGCAGAGCTCAGAAAAGTTACTTTTATTACAACTTCCTTAATCTTTCGCTGAGCTTGGACAAGTGGCACAACACTCAGGGTGTAGCTGTGTCGGGGAGGAACTGTTGTTTGTTGTTGTCTTTTGTGTGTACCGTCTTTCAGTATGCATTTCTCCGAATATGCATTTTTGTATACATTTCTTTCTAGTATGTATTGTTGTCGTCGTCATGCGCCTTCAAGTCATTTCCAACCTATGGCAACCCTAAGGTGAGCCTATCCCAGGGTTTCCTGGGACTGAGAGTGCGTGATGTGCCCAAGATCACCCAGTGGATTTCTGTGGTCAAGGCGGGAATTGAACTCTGGTCTCCAGGATCATAGTCTATGGCTGAAACCACTATGGTATCCTGGCTCTCAAAATGGAGGTATTGGTCCACCCAAATGAATTTTTTCTTCATCCCCCAAATTTCTAGTGTTGTTGTAACTGAAAACTTCCACTGAGGATTTAGAAAGAATTTAGGCATCCAAAGAAAAGGAGAAAGAAGAACTAGCAAGAGAAAATGAAGGCAGCAAATAGAATTGCTCTAGGTGGGAACAATTTTCAATGTCTGTCTGTCTGTCTGTCTCTCTCTCTTTCTCTGTGCAATGCTGGAACTTGGGAGGTGGAAGGAAAATTTCGTGGAGAGACAGAATCCTTATTTTGGAGGGGGCACGGTGTTTATTCCTCCCCACTTCT
This sequence comes from Ctenosaura bakeri, assembly GCA_948474755.1. NCBI lineage: Eukaryota > Metazoa > Chordata > Lepidosauria > Squamata > Iguanidae > Ctenosaura > Ctenosaura bakeri. The sequence continues at coordinate 112,321 of CAOLHI010001109.1, read as the reverse complement.
GTCGCTACATCAATGACAGCCTCTAGTTTACTGTCTCTCTTGCTCTTTGAATGAATAGTAAGTGCTAAGCTGTGCTACCAGGGACAAAGTGGTGATTTATTTTAAAGAGCAAAAACTACGTCCTTGAACAGGGCTGTCTGATCTAACCTCACATAATCAAGCTAAAATCCCCCTGGTCTCTAAAGCACAGAGGAATATGAACCAATCATCAGAGCAATGGAAGCAAACACCGCTGTTGGATGGGAGCGGGGGATATCCTTTGCAATTTGTGCCAGCTTAAGGTATGCCAAACGAAAAGCAAATGACTCTTTCAAACTCTATAGACAGTAGTTGGAAACGTACGCTCTTTATTTTTGGGAAGGAAAATGGCAAATACAGACATTTAACAGCAAGAAGTGTAAGCTGCATGTGAAGCTGGTTTGGTGATAAAGGGATGGGAGAAGCTTAGCTTGCTTAAGATGTTATTATTATATTGTGAATAGAGGTATAGGAGGAAAATGGAGTGAAATAATTGTTTAAAAAGGGTTAGCGGTTGTATGAAAAGAGATTCCATCTAAACATTAGCAAGAACTTCCTGATGGTAAGAGCAGTTCAGACAGTGGACTATGTTGAGCGTGGGGGAATCTCCTTCTTTGGAGGTTTTTAAACAGAGGCTGGGTGGCCATCAGTTGAGAATATGTTGGTTCTGTGTTCCTGCATGGCAGGGGGTTGGACTCGATGGCCCTGGTGGTCTCCTCCAGCTCTACAATCCTATGATTCTATGCGTTTGGGGCAGGAGAATAAGATGTCTCAAATTTAGATTTAGACAATAGCTTTCAAAGATCTGTCCACCAAGACTGTTAAGGCAATAATATTAGCCAGCCTTCTCCAACATGGATACTTCCAGACACAATGGAGTATAACTCCCTCATTTTCAGCAAGCACGGGATGGGTGTAATGGGAGTTATCCTGGCAGTGAAATGTTTCTAGTTCCTCCTTCCAGGGCCAGCTGAAGATATTTCTCTTTTTATGTTAGATATTGTTCCTTCAAGTCATTTCCAACTTATGGTATGTTCAAGTTGTTTCAGACTTACGGTGGTTTTCTGGGCTGAGAGTATGTGAGGTGCCCAAGATCACCCAGTGGGTTTCCATGGCTGAGTGGGGAATCAATCTCTGGTGTCCAGAGTTATAGTCCAATGCTCGGACCCCAACAGCATAATGGCTCTCTTTATGTAACACACAAAGAATATTCATAACTATTTGTTCCTATGTTGAAAAATGTTTTCCTGACAGACAGCTGTTACTGCAGTTCCTAAGCCGCACTTGGAGTGACATTAGATATAATTTTGATATCAACAATTTGGCTCTCTTCTACCATCCCTCTCCATGTGTTTGTGAGGCCCCCGGACAAGCATGAAACTAGGCACGGCCACTAATCACTGGACATTCCATTTCCCACCCAGGCAGGTCAAAAATAGCCAGGTCGCCGCTTTAGGAGACCTCCCGGCAAGCACACTATTATGTATGCACGCTACTTACAAAGAACTCCCTGCCCCAAGCAGGAGGCTTGATTATGAGAATACTCTTCTGCCAAGCACTCTGCATTTGCATACTGTCTACTCCTTTCGGAGGCTTTGTCTCCAGCCCAAAACTCATTGTTTTCCCCAAGTGCGGAATAGCCTATGGCTACATTTTCCCTATAAAAACCCCTGACTTTGTGAGCTTCATCGGATCACTCTGAACATCCATTCTGCCTTGCTGCCGCTTTGCCTGGAGAGCCTTTCCCTCAGTCCCATGTACTGAGACTACACACCTTCGAACTTTCGCAGTGATCTACCCGGGCTTCAGGACAGGTATAGTATCACCCAAATCAACAATCCCTCTTAAAAATCCCTCTGTCCCATTCCAACCCTTATTTTCCATAGTTATCTGTCTGAGTGTGCTGCATACACTGTTTGATTGTATTTTAATAAAGATCACATTCATTATTTCAATCCTGTTTGCTCCTTGACTTGGCCTGACCCCGCAGACATTAGGTAAAAGAATCTACTCTGTTGCCCTGCCTCTCGCAGTGCTAACTTGTGCTCTTGCTGATTTCCCCACCTTTTGATATTTTGAGAGCGCACTTTGGTGTCCCTCCCGGGACCCCCAGTAAACAGGGTAACACAGCAACCACTGTCAGGAAGAATAATAAACCAGTGATAATTTTGCTCAGCTTGTGCTTGGTAACACACACACACACACACCTTGCTTTTTGTGCAGAAAATGGATTTCTTGCAGAGAGAGACCTGTTTCCTCTACAGGAAACTTGTTTTCTACAAACAAAACTTTTTTGCTTTTGCAGAAACACATGCATTATTTTTCTCAGAATAATTCCTGCACAACAGTATGGGACATATGAATATAGGGAGAATATTCCTGTTCTTTCACAGTAACTGTTTTAGTTATTTGTCCTTGTAAGGAAGGACAAAACAGTTTAGGCTTTATATCCATAGGCTAGACAGGAAGGACATTCTGTTTTCAACATCTGTCTGGATGTGCAAATAAATCTTCATTTAGCATTGACAGTGGCAGCTGGAAGCTTCCAAGTCAGTGGGGCAGTGAAACCTCTCCAGGTTTTAGTCTGAACTTTAAAGGAGCTATCCAAGGTGTTGAGCCCTAAGGGGCTATTGGTTCCTTCAAAGCATGTACTAAAAACCAGAGTGCATTCACTCACTCTCCCATGGACACTGGTGCCACCAGCCCCTGTTGTTTCCATACGTCATTGACCATAACTCCTATAATCTCTTAGCACTGGCTACAGTGGGGGAATGGGGGCTTCTGAGTAATAAAGTCCAAATGATCTAGCGGTACCAAGGTTCCCCAATTCTAATTTAAACCAATGTTGAGAACTGGCCACAAACAACAATCTCCTCCGAACAATCCTGATTTTCAGGATCAGTGGCCATGTGAAACTGTGAGAAGTTGTTGTTATTAACCACCATCATGTTGACTTCAACTTGTGGCAACCGTATGGATGAGAGATCTCCAAGTCACCCTATCATCAATTGCCCTGCTCAGGTCTTGCAGATTCAGGGATGTGCCTTCTTCAATTGAGTCTATTCACTTGTAATGCAGACTTCCTCTTTTCCTACTGCCTTCTACTTTCCCAGGCATTATTGTCTTTTCTAGTGAGTCATGTCTCTTCATGATATGGCCAAGGTATGACAGCCTTAGTTCAGCCAGGCTGGCTTCTAGGGTCAGTTCAGGCTTGATTTGCTCTAGACCCATTCATTTGTCTTTCTAGGAGTTTAAGGTGTCTGCAGAATTCATTTCCCACACGAAATTTTGAGAGAATTCTTTTTCTTCCTATCAGCTTCCTTCATTGTCTGTCTTTCACAACCAGGCATAGAAATTGGAAATACAATGGCATGGACAATCCTAACTTTAATAATCAATGATATAACTTCACACGTCAGGATCTTGTCAAGTTCCTTCATAGGTGCCTTTCTAAGACCTAGTCTTCTTCTGATTTCTTGACTGCAGTCTCCATTCTTATTAACGACTGAGCCAAGGTATTGAAACAATGGCCTACTGAAGTTTAATGGGGCCAGCCTGCCTTCCCCTGGGAAGGGCGTCCACAACCAAGGTGTCATTACAAAGCAAGCCCTGTCTGAAGCACTCACAAATCCAACCTCTCAGGTTGAAGAGATAAGCTACAGGCCCTTCACCGAGAATCTCAAAATCTAGGCAGGCTTATACGGAAGACTTATATGAAGAATCAGTAGCTTCCAGAAGACAGGGAGAAACATGAGCACATAGCTCAAAAGTTTCTACTTTCCTGTCTGCTTATTTGCTTTGGAAAAGTTATTTGGAGTTACTCTCCATGCCTGGCTACAACTCCCCCAATGACTAATTTGACGTGACATGTCCTAATCTAGTATGATCAGACATAATTTGATCTTATTAACTCCCATCGCAATATATTAGGAAACATCAGATTCCATTTGAGAAATATGCACGTGCGGTACATTAGGAGGCACCTTGAAATCAGACCTCATTAATGGGATTCAGCAGTTGACTGGGAAGTTTTAGACCTGTTCCATAGAGCAAGGCAGAAAGATGGAAGTTGAAAAGAAAGAGAGAGGGTCAACTCACAATATGCTTTTAAGTCAGGGGTGGGCAACTGCACGGGTTGCTATTGCAAGCCTTCAAGTCATTTCTGACCTATGGCAACCCTAAAGTGAACCTAACACCGGGTTTTATTGGCAAGATTTGTTCACAGGGAAGTTATCTTTGCCTTCCTTTGAGGCTGAGGGAATGTGACTTGCCCAAGGTCAGCCAGTGGGTTTCCATGGCTGAGCAGGGATTCAAACCCCGGTCTCCCAATGTCCTAGTTCAAAACACTCAGACCACTATAGCATGTGGCTCCCAGTTGAGCCAGTTTCCTCCCCAGACCTCCCCATGTGCCGTATTCCCTACAGCAAATGCAAATATCCCTTTTTACTGCTGCAGTCCCTCTTAAAATACTGGCAGGAAATGTTAAAAAAAAGGAGCCCTGGTGGCGCAGTGGTTAAATGCCAGTACTGCAAGCCACAAGGTTGTGAGTTCGATCCTGCTGGGCTCCAAGGTTGACTCAGCCTTCCATCCTTTTGCAGGTTGGTAAAATGAGTACCCAGCTTGTTGGGGGCATGTATAGAAATGTTTCGAAATACATTCTATTTGTAAGTTGTTCGCTGCCTCGATCCATATGGAGAGGCGGGATACAAATAAATAATAATAATAATAATGATAATAATAATAATATTAATAATAACAATAATAATAATAGTAGTAGTAGTAGTAAATAATATCACATGACTTCCTGTCACTGTTTTAAGAGGGAATGGAGAGGCGAATGGAGGGTTTGGGGGGTAGTGTGGGGTCCTAGAGTGTTTGTGGGAAGGTGGATGGGTGTATTTTCACATGTTTTTCATGCTTGGGGGGCTTTCTGTGTGATTTTTGGGGTGAAAATATGCCCCTAAATTACATCAGTTTTTAATTATTTAAATATCTGAACTTTTAATCTCTTAGCAATTTTGTCAGATGGTTTAATATCTTTTGAGTCAGCTGACATCATTTTTTCGTGCCATTTTGAACTCTTTAAATTTGTTTTGCTTGCATGCCATCCTGACAACCCAGCATAGAGAGTGGGTTAGACATGTTTTCACAAAGAAATCACAGAGAAAATGGTATCTGGGGCAAATTTTGGGAGGCCGTGGCTAAAATTTAGAAAGATATCCCAGTTAGTCATGTCCCATTATTGTATTGCACTCACCCTGAGCTTGCCAGATTGGTAACCAGGGCTGGCCGCAAGGAGAACACAACTCACTCACAACTCCTCTGGCTGGTGGTGCATTTTCAAGTACAATTCAAAGTGCCGGTTTTGGCATATAAAGATTCTTAAGGCTCAGGTCCAGATTATTTGAAGGACTGTATTCTCCCTTATGAATCTACTCATGTTTTGAGATCTGCCGGATAGGCCCTTCTCCCTGTCCCATCATGCTCACAGGTGCATCTGGTGGAAATATAGGAGAGGGTCTTCTCAACAGCTGCCCCCAGGCTCTGGAACTTCCTTTTCACACAAATTAGACTGGAACTCTCCCTACTCTCTTTCTACAAACAAGTGAGGAAATTTCTGTTTTGGCAGTTCTTTGAGGACTAACCAGATGGAATGGGCCTTATTCAATCAGTTGTATTTGTTATTTTTGTGGTGCTTTTGTGTTTTTTTTAATGGTTTATGAATTTAGTTGGGTTTTTTAAATAGTTTAATCACTTTCGTACTTTGTAGATTTGTAACTAATTTTTTTCCCAATCATGGTAAAGCACCCTTGAGCCCTGAACTGGGTAAAAGGCAGAATATAAATCAACAACAACAATGGCAGTCTCAGTATTATTGATAGACCTGCCACTCATACTCAATTCTGCCTGGCGACTTCCATGTTACTGGACTGGTGGATCTACTCCAGGTTTTTAGAAAGCTATAAAGGAACTATCCAAGGTGCTGAACCCTATCCCCAAAACAGATTCAGTACCTTGGATAGCTCCTGTACTGCTGTCCAAAAGCCAGAGTGGATTCACTGTTCCACTGCAATGGGAGCCATTAGCCACCACTGTTGATACTCCATACCAAGTGTATACTTAGTTTTTTCCGCCAACTTCTACACAACATTAAAAAGAGCACTCAGTACTCTAATTCAGTCTGTTGGCCTTTCAAGCAATATCTTATACTACTCCCCCTCCCTGCCCCACTTGCACTTGAATGTAATTTTTTTTAACCTTATGGACTTTTCAACTTGAATACTGTTTCATAGCTGACCTTTCCCTGATGTGTTAATGTAATGGAAAATGCTGAGGCGAGCACAGTCACAATGAGATGAGGCTGGTGTTAAACTTGATTGCTAGGTTAGGAACACTCGAGGAGCAAGATGCACAATGGAAAGAAAATGTGGGTGCTGGATTGGAACAGGGAAAACATATTTATTTGATAAAAGAGATGGGAAACTGCCTGGCTCAGGGTTCTATCAGAGGGTGGATGAGAATTTCCTTTGCATGAGGATTGGCCAGAAATAGCAAATCACTTCATATCTGGGATAAAAGAAGTTGAGATGTATAAAATCCAAATGCAGGAGAAACCAAAGCTGACAGATTCATCCACGTAACCTGGGATGGGCAACTATGTAGTGTCCAAGGCCAATTTGCCCCCGGTGGGTCTCATCCCTTTGTTTTCCTCCATTTGCTCTCCAAATCAGCATTGCATCACTTCCAGTCAGCATTTTGGAGGGGAAATGGAGGGAAAAAAGAAGCTTGAATCCTGTTGATTCATTCCAGCAAGGGCGAGACCCATGGAATGAATTGTTGAATGTTAAATCAATACACAGGTGATTCCATGGGTCTACTTTTGTTGTGATCATCAATAGGTTCCAGGCCCACATGTAGATTGCAATTGTGTTCCACTGAATTGGTAATTTTTATGGTCCTATCTTTTACACATCAACACAGAGAGGTGATGCAGGGGTGTGTGTGTGTGTTGAATTCACCTTTCCATGTCCTTCTTGTTGAGGAAAGTTTTGAATGTCCACTCTTATTGTCCATTGTTCAAGAGAAAGAGCCAAAAAAGAAACCAAGGGCCCTATTGGTGTTGTTTTGTTGTTGGGTGCCTTCAAGCTGCTTTTGGCATTTTAAGAACCTAAGGAAGACCTATCACAGGGTTTTCTGGGGATGAGGGTGTATGATGTGCCCCAAATCATGTCCTATCCTGGCAGCCTACCAAGTCTTCCCCGCTGTGTAATCAAGCAGTTAGCAGTAACTAGTGAACAGCGTTTGTTTTCTAAAGCAGTCCATGTTCCTAGCAAGCTTAGAACAACTGAGTCTGAATTTACAAAGAGTCCAGGGAGAGAATGCCCAAGAGCGGAATCTATTAGTCCAGGCCAAGGTCCAGAGTCCAAGGTCTGAAGAACATGAGCAAAGTATGCAAGAGTCAGCATGGCTGTCACCACCGATGGAATCAGTAGGTTCCAGCAGCTTTCTGCCTTTCTGACTTCTAGGCATATAGTCCCAGTGTCCTACTCAGCTGGGTTAATGAGCTAATTAATGAGTTAATTAGTGAGCTCTTCCCATATAAACACTGCCAGAAGTCTGGGCTCTCCCTTTTCCACCTGCGCTGGCTGCCATAAGTACTGTCCCTCTCATGTCTCTAGGGTATGGCTGTTGGGAAGAGTCCTGTCTGGTTCCAGGGGCAGGGGCATGGCAGGTCACCCAGTGGGTTTCCATGACTGAGTGGAGAATTGAGTCCTGGTCTTGAGGGTCGTAGCCCAATGCTCAAACCACTACTCCATGCTGACTCTCCTTTTCACGCCACACAATTATAATCCTACAATTCCACTGCCATGGCAACGTCCTGTGGAATCCTGGGACTTGCAGTTTAGGAAGGGCCATTTAGGACTCTCAGCCAGAGACTGAATGTCCTACAAGCCCTGACATGTGACAGAATAAAGCCTTGGCAGCTAAAATGGAATAAAAGTTCTGTCACTGTGTATGGTGAAAGGGTCCCAAATTTCATACACGCTTTTCCCGTCCCTTTTTGAGTCTTATCCAAGGCCGATTCTGGCCTTGCTCTCCCTTAGGACCTCTCTTAGTGATGCTACGCCGTGGTAGATACAAATTGATGCTGAACGTACCTCAGGTGTTAGAGAGAATTAGGCCTTTTAGATTAAATGGACATATGGACTATTAATTGCTTTTCCATTGCCAACATTCTTGTCTGTCCTTTTCTTTCCGTCCCCCCGCCCTCTCACTCCCCGGTTCATTTCAAATGCTGCCAGTAGACATTTAAATACCATTTTAAATTAAATCCAATCCATTGCCGGTACATGACAATGAGCAAACAGGCCGGGGATTCCTGTGATGAATTGCAGGTGTTGAGCGGGCAGCCATGTAGAACCGCTCTGAGTTATGAAAGCCACATTTCAGTTCAGGGCCTTCTTTGCCATGGGCGAGACGCCATTTCCAACTGGATTCTATGACGGACTGTTCTTTAAAAAAATTAAAATTCATCTCTCTCTCTCTCTCTCCCCCTTTTCTCATTCTTGGTCCAGGATTAAAAGCACATTCTTGACTTTCAACAAATACTCTATATGCAGCAGAGATAGAAATGTGCACACAAGGAATGTGCCAATGGATAAATTGTTACTGGAGACGGGTTGAAACTGCTTAGCCAATGTGATAGGAGGGATACTTTATCCCCCCCCCCTTTTCATAAGGGTATTAAAAAGGTTAAATGTAAAAAGCACTGGTTCTTGTGGGTTTTTTGGACTTTGAGACCGTGTTCTGGTTGTATTTTCTCCTGATGTTTCGCCTGCATCTATGGAAGATGCCAGCCACAGATGCAGGCGAAATGTCAGGAGAAAATACAACCAGAACACAGTCTCAAAGCCTGAAAAACCCATAAGAACCAATGGATTCTGGCCGTGAAAGGCTTCGACTCTACATTGTAAAAAGTACTATTTTTTTTTTAATCAGAAACATATTTGTGTTGTTTCAAAGCATATTCAGTGTCCTTCTATTCCCCAGGCGTGAGATGGTTTGTGGCTGTGATTTCTTCTCTGCCCTCACTGCCCTTCCTCTCGCTTGCCCATATTGACATTTAATTTGACCAGCTCTGTCAGGTTGTGTGGTTTTGTTGATTGGTGTCAAGCACATTTTTTTTTAAAAAAAGAAGTTGTTATGATGACCTTGTGGACGGCCATCAACAAAACCATAGTGGCCTCAGCAACCAATTGGACTGATGGAGAGTGAGGGCAAATGAGGCCTTGGGAAACGGAAGCAGGCACGAGGGTGACAGGATGGTAAATATGACTCAACACCACTGCAAATTTTCAACAATGAGACAAATTATTGAACAACAACAACAGCAACAACACAGGGATTAGCTTGGTTGCATTGCATGTATTGAAGGATTATTGAATATATTGAACAACAACAACAAAAACACAGGTGTTACTGCAGGTTAGACCTCCTTGAAAATAGCATAAAGGTATCATTTTGATATCAATAATTTGGCTCTCTTCCATCACCCCTCTCCACATGTTTGTGAGGCCCCCGGACAAGCACAGAACCAGACTTGGCCACTAATTGCTGGACATTCCTTTCTCCACCCAGGCAGGCCAGAAATAGCCAGATCCTTGCTTTAGGAGACCTCTCTGCAAACACCTTTATTATGTATGCACGCTGTTTACAAAGGACTCCCTGCCCCGAGCAGGCAACCTGGCAAACGGAATACTCAACGGCCAAGCACTCTGCATTTGCATACTGGCTAACTCTTTGTCAATTTGGACTTAACTCGATCATGTTAAATTCTGACCTTTCCAAAGCTTTGTCCCACCCCTAAATTGCATTGTTTTCCCCAAGTACGGCACAGCCTGCAGTCACCTTTCTCCCTATAAAAACCTCTGATTCCGAGACCTTCCTCGGATCGCTCCCAAGTTCCAGACCGCCTTGCTGCCACTTTGCTTGGTGAGCTTCCCCTCAGCCCCACATGCTGAGCTACATCGCACCCCAGCATCGTTCTCTATCTTTTTTCCAGACTCCAGGAGCAGGTTCCGTATCACCCAAATCAACTATCCCTCTCAAAAATCCCACTATCCAACTCAGACCTTTATTTGCTTTAGTTATCTGTGTGCGTGTGTTGCTTACATCGTGTGCTTGTATTTAATAAAGATCATTCATTCTTTCCAACACGGTTTGCTTCTTGACTGGGCCTGACCCCGTAAACATTGGGTTACAAGATCCTGCTGCGTTACCCTGCCTCTCGTTTTGCCAGCAGTGCTCTAAGCTAATTTTCCCCAAGATGTGTTGTTGTTTGGTTATTTAGGTGTCCCTCCCTGGACCCCCAGTAAACAGGGTAACACAGGAATTAATATAGTTGCATTGGATGTACTGAAGAATTACTGAATGTATTGAAGTATGCTTTGAATTATTGAACAACCATAACAATAGCAACAACAACAATCACACAGGAATTAGAACAGTTGCATAGAATATATTGAAGAATTACTGAAGATACTGAATGCATTAACATACTGAAGAATGTATTGAATTATTGAAGAATGACAATGACAACATAGGAATTAGTTTGGTTGCCTTGAATGTATCAATTCCAAACACAATTGTGATATCATTGAATATTCAGACCTAATTGCTGGTTGATTTGTCGATTTGCTCGTTTTGGACCGAGAGCTTACTGCCCAAGCGGTACTTAAGTTGCCAAATATATTTATTACATATTCATTTGCAAATATTTATAAACCACTGAGGTCTGGAGATTTCAGAATGGTGTTATTTTAATTTACATTTGTCTTTAAATGTGTTAATTTTAAGTGAGAGTAGACAGGGCTCCAAGAGATCTGAGAATTCTGTCCTCTCCTTTAAAGACCAGCTGTGCTTTAAAAGCCTTGGGTGCAGTGATGATTGGCGCATCGATTGGATCCAAGAGTCAAGGCTGGAGCTATGGAGTTGGAGCCAAGAAGCATACAAGCGCATTAGAGCCAGGGCTTAGCCAAGATCCCTTGGCAAACTCAAGGCTTTCTGTAGCCTTCCTCTCCAGGAGAACCCAATAGCCGGTAAGTTACCCAAATTCTAAGCTGCAGCATATTCCAGAGTCTGCAAATACTTCACATCAGGATGTCCTAATAGCTTGCCTGTTGGGACAGCCATGTGCTGAACCATAAATTCCCTGTTCTCATCAAGAGAGCTCCTGACACATAGCATGTAGGTCTGTTTGATACAGGTAAGGACATATCTTGACTTTCTTGCACCTGATACCATGTCCTTCCTGGACAACTCGGAACTGAATTTCTGAACTGACTCCGTTGTGAGGAGCGTTGGGTTGGCGTTGATGTGAGAGTTCTGCTTGTGGTGTTAAATCTGTGGTGGTTTGTTCACACTTATCTATCAGTTCTAAATATTGTGTCCATCAAATGACAGATGTACCTCTATGGTGAATCAGTTCTAGAACATGCAAAAATGCAGATAGTCTTGTCAACAAGATTGATATTCTTCCTGTGCCAGGTGACCTACATGAGGAATGTCTCATTCACACATGGAAATTACTGACTGAGCCACATACATATGAAGTAGATCTTGTAAGAGTAAGAACTGTTTTTCTTCCTCGAGGAAAATAGCAATGGAGGGTTTATTGTGTATGTGGATGACTTGCACATGGATGGCTTGCTGTACTCATACATCATATTTCACTCATACAGCTAAGTAGGAATGAGGAAAAGTTTTGTTTGGCCTGTAGGTTTCAATGAAAAAATGCAGTCACACTGCCATGACTAATGTGCAAATTGAGACAGAGTTATCATTTGAACTACACACATTTTCACATCCTGTGATCTAGCTCTCCAAAATAGCAGTAAGGAATTCAGAGTGGAGGAAAGTGTGTACAAAAGTATGTATGCTAGAGTAAGGTGCATGTAAAGATCTAAGTCAATTGCTTGTCCAGTCTTAAGCAGGACCATGGAATCGATGGGATTAAAGTAATTGCTCATGTATCTTTCAGCGGTTGAGCCAATTGGGGCTATTCTGGTTGGAAGTAGTAACTGGATGTAGTACAAAACATGAAAGTTGGAAAAATATATTAATTGGCATAAATATAAAATATACTCTGCTATGGCTGCATGGCCATGCTGGCTAAGAGGAAAGGCTGGCCGCAAACATGCATTACAAAATCAGGTCAGAAGAGACCTCAAGGCATAGCCAGGTCATAGTCAGGAAATCACCAGGAAACTCTAGCAATAATGGATCTACAGTTAGCCTACAATGACTCAACTTTCAAGAGACAATAGTGTGGGAGTACATGGAACTGTGCAGCATTATAGGCTCTTGACCCAACTGTGGTAACACATCCCTAGTGTTGAATGACAATCTTGTACAACTAAGTCAAGGCACCAAATGTTCAACTGAACTCACAAAGAAATATGCATTTGTGTCCATGCAAAATGTGCTTATTAGAGCACTATGCACACATGCATCATTTACAATGTGAAGCCACACAAAGGGGGAATGCATGTGCAACTTTGCTCCTGCAGGCTGCTCTGCATCAGACAAAAATATCCAACTGCTTCCACATGGGAACATTTACCAGCATAAGATACCAGCAGTATTCTAGTCACAGTTGCTGTCCTTAGACACATCACTTGGGAGAAAATTCATGGTTTGGGTCCAAGTTACCTACAGGATCGCCTCCTCCCACACAATCTGCCCTGTACACTCAGGTCCTCTGGTGGTCATTTACTTAAACCATCCAGGACTAGTTGGCCAATGGTCACCCAGAGGACCTTTTCGTCCACCACCCCTAGACTGTGGAATGACTTGCTGGAAGAGATTTGACAGCAAAATATGCTGTCCAAATTCAGAAAAGTACTAAAGACCTACCTCTTCTGGCAAGCCTAACCAATCTATTTTTAATTATGATGTATTTTTAGTTATGAAGTACTTAGATTATGATATATTTGTATTTTAAATGGTTTTATGTGCTTTTAGTATATTTTAACCATGACGTGTTTTTAATTGTATTTTAACCATGATGTGTTTTTAATTGTATTTTAATTTATGTTGTACTCCACCTTGAGCCTTGGGAAAAGGTGGGTAACAAATAAAAATTGATGATGGTGATGATGTTCCCGTGGGTGCCTGCATCTATGTCCTTCATATGAAGTAATGAAGTATGGTGCGAAGATGTTCAATAGGCATCATGTGCTTCCTATCTCAGCCTTTTCTTGGAACATCGGAGTCCTACCTTGTTTGTAAAATCAACATAACCCAATGCAGCAGAACCACAGGAGATACAACTCCACGAGTAGTCCAGAACATCATTTGTGCAGATAAACACAGATCACCCGATCTGACTTTCCCTTGATAGTAGTTGTATTCCTCTGCCATACCTTTTCCTTCTCTGGTCCAAACTCCACCTCCTCTTTCTTTTTTGGCTTTTTCAAATGACATAATTGGAAGGGAAAGTGAAGTGTCTGAACTCCTCTTCTCTTTGATGAAATTAAAAGCCTTCCACCTGTATTCTTGAGAGTCTTTGGGGTCAAGGCACACCTCACCTTCCCCCTTTGAAGACGCAGATGTTCCCTAGTGAAGTCATGCAATTGGTCTGTCCCACAAGGGATGCTGCCAGGTTTTCCTTCCCTTGCAAAACTCACTGATCTTCAAATAAAACTTGAGTGTTTTGACACTTGGAAACTGTGCTCAATGAACTCACAATTAGTTTGGCCGCATACCTTTCAGTGCTCTCAGTGTCTTTGAAATGGAATCTGTGATTACAATTACAAGAAGGAAAGTCAGAAGATCTCTTTTAAAATACTTACTCCAAAGTTGCTTGTTTTAGGAAGTAAATCTGAATTTCAAATGATTTTGCAGGTATACCAATTTAGGATATTTCTGCACCACACTGTTATAGCGCTATTATTCCACTTCTAACATCCTGTGGAATCCTAGGAATTGCAGTTTAGGGAGGGGCCTTTAGCACTCTCAGCCAGAGAGCTATTGGGCCTGGCTGGTTGCTATGGAGACAAGGCCTAGCAGCAAGGAGGAGGGTAGTGTATTCCCTCAGAAACCAAACCTCTGTATGTTAACAACTCTGAATGCAGATTGGAATGGGGAATATGGGGAAAAGTTACAGGTACTGGACAAGGCAGTTTGGGGAATTACAGACACAGGATCTCAAATCTGTGTATTTCAACCACATCTAATTCCTAAGGTAAGGTAAGGTAATTCCTAAGGTATTTCTAAGAAATACTACCTGTGAGAAAATAAAATCCAGGGCAATGCTGGGTAAATACGCCAGTACCAAGTATTTTTTCCCTCCCTAATCTGCTCTATGAGAGAGAAAACAAACACCACCCATGATCTCAGAACTGGCTGAACAAAACTGAAGCCATCTCTTTCCAAAAAGAGAAGAAGGAATGAGAACAATGAAGGAAGAGAGGGGAGAGTAACAGGACAGATCTAGAGCAATCCTAATTTGTAACCTATTCAGTCCCCTAAAGCAGGAAAGCCCCCATGATATGAGCAGAGATTCCAAAATAGCATGACTTCCCTTCCAATGCCCTTCTGTCTCTTTGCTTCAGATCTCATTGTGTGACCTGCTAGGCAAGTGGTTGCAGCTTTACCGGGAGGGGTTTGTGCTCTTGAGAGGTCAGCTAGTGCCAGACCTCCTGCAGCAAGCCCTGCCGGGGGTTCCAACAGTATTGGGTCATCGGGATGGATTTCTGCAAGGCTTGCGTGGCTCCCCAGAGCCGACCCTCGCCTGGTATTCACAGACATGCCGTTTCCTTCCAGCATGTTCCTGCCAATTTGCAGTAAGATCCCCTGGCATTACAAATTCAATCTGAATTTGTTATTAAAGGCAGCATGCTCTAGTGAAAGCAAATGCCCCTGATATTACAAGAAGATATCATAGCACCAATGGTATTAGCACTGTTATCAACAAAGGCATACAAAGAGGTCAGCAAAAGATGCACCTTTCTGCATCTCTCATGTGCCTTCGACAGAGCTTGGAAGCCACTCATTGCAAAGAACTTGTGACTTTTCCTAACAGGGAAGTTACAGCTGAGATTGGACATCGGGGTTATATAGAGTACTAAATCTCTGCATGCTGAGTTATGTGCCAGTGTTGTTGTGCAAACTGTGCATTGAATGACACATCGAATGCACACAACTGAATACGTACTCCAAAATGTGCTACTGTATGCATTCATCCCATGCATATCCATTCATATGCACATCCTCTGCTTGTCTGCATCTATATCGGTATGTGCAATGGCACACCATATGTACACTTCCTAGACTTTGAACTGAATGTGGAAGTTCTGCATCTGACTTAAAAGGTCCACATGCTTCTATTTACATATGTATGAGACACCAACAGGATTCCAGCCATAACTAAGGCATGTTACAATCACAGCTTGATGAGAGACTGCAGTACGTCTTTGGTTGTGTAACACTGACACATTTTACTTACTTTTGAGGCCTGGTTGCAACAGGAGAAGATTTACTTGGCCTAGAAGGGACCAGGAGTACAGCTATGGAGGCAGGGGTGGAGGCAAAATGAAGGAATTGAGAGCCAGCATGGTGTAGCATTGTGTAGTGGTTTGAAGGTTGGACTATAACTCTGGAAACCAAAGTTCAGTTTCCTGCTCTGCCATGGAAACCGACTGGGCTCATTACACAATCTTAGCCCCCAGAAAACCCTCTGATTGGTTCACCTTAGGGTTGTCGTAGGTCAAAAACAACGTGAAGATACACAACAACAACAATTTCACCTCCCATATTTTCCTTCACTTTCCAAATTTCTAGCATTTCAGGAACTTAAAACTTCTGCTTAACTTTTGGAAATACAGTTTAAGCATGTAAAGAAATGGGGTGGGCAAAGTGACCAAGGGAGTAGGAACACAGCAAATTGAAGACTTCTAGGCATCAATCATTTTCAGAGTTTTGTGCTGGAGACTGAAAGAGAAATTTAATCAAGAATCAGAATTCTTACTTGGGTGGGCAATATCCTCATCCCCCCTCCAGGTAACCAAACTCCTCCAGTAAACACCAGGAACATCTGATGGACTAGAAAACACCACAGCTTTGTTGGTTACACCTAAAGGGGCTTGGTCTAGTATGGGTCTGGATCCGGGCATCAGCCAACTTGCTTCCCCACTGCTGGAAACCAGTTCACCCAGCCCATTTGTTGGGTAGACATGTGAAGATAGATGTGAGATTCCACCTAGGGTGAAGCCACTGTGTGGTTTCCCTGCTGTCTTGGCAGAGTGTGATCCTTGTTGCCTTTACGTCAACAAGGTGAGGACAACAAGGGTACCACCTATACTGGATCTGATGGGCAAATAGGCCTCATCTCTAGCATATTGATAGGCCCATTTCAAAACCACCCACATTGTGAAATGGTCAAATTTCAGATGCACAAAGAGTCATAATTCTACACTCAGACTAGTATTAGTCCCGAGTAGTCTAAACCCATTGAATGAAAGGTAACTCGTGAAGTCCTCATTTATATAAAATCCATTGAAACAGTGGCTCTACTCTAATTGGACTTGCAGTTAGATCTAAGCCAACTTCTCCCATTTCTTTAGGGGGAGAAATTCTTCAACAGTTTCTTGGAGGCAGGGTTCAGGATTAGCAATGAAGGAGCACCACCTCTGTCTTTTAAAACCACAAGGCGTTGATCTGTGTTGGTTTTGTGATTGCAAGTGCCAGCGCGGACTACCCTGTATGTAGCCCGGTTACCATTTTACACACTCGCCAGACACAATGCCTTATGCCTAGCATTCACTACAAAATGTGGTGAGTGAATGTTGGGTGAAGGGGAAAATAGCTACTGCTGCATCCATCAAATGTGGAGCCTAGTTAGAAGCAGTGAAGTCTCAGCAATTTTCTCTGAATTATGTCTTCTGACCAATGTTGTCTGCACTCTAGTTAAAACATGTTTTCATACTGGAACCTTCCACACTATTTATTGTTCCTTAATGAAATGACATAATAATAAAAAAAAAAACTTCAGAGGTTGAACAGCAGTAGGAAGCAATTTGATCCTCTCTTTATGTCCTGCTACAAAGAGTGGTGTGTGGATCGCTTGCTTTTTATCCGTCCTGTCTCCCATTCTCAACTCATCTACGCCAAAGGATTATGGACTTTCTTCCCTGCACAGTTTAATATCCTAATATATTCTTGCTCGTCTCTTATCGATCTCATTAATTACCATAATTGATCCTGTGCCTGTTTTGCACTAGGGGTTGTAAGTTCTGAGTTTATGGCTGCAGGTGGTTTGAAAGAGCAACCTTCAGGAAACCTAACCTCTGATAAACTGATCTACATGGGCAAATATGTTGAGGGATACTTGGGGATTCTGATTTTTTTTGTTTGTTTTGCAAATGTGAACTCACTCATGCCCTTGCATATATTTGTGTGGTGTCTGCCTAACAACTGGTAACCTGACTTACAAACTGAATTTACTTATTCAGATATTGGCCAGAATTGTGCTAGAGATATAGGCATGCCTAAGTGCCCTTGTGTTTGCAAATGTCCTTTGCAGGCACTGTTGAGGTTGGTATTTCTTTCCTTCCTCCACAGCACCCCAAGCTTCCTCACCCTGGCATATTGCAAAACCCTTGAAGCTGACCCACATGGCTATTCCATCCTTCAAGGTGAGCAGACAAGACCAGGGAAGTCTCTGTCTTCATCCTTGTAGCCAGATGCAAAATGGTTACATCAGCACTGAGATCTGCCAGGGTTCTCCAGAGGTCTCAGCACTGCTGTAATCACTGTGCATCTGGCTACAGGGACATAGCCAGGTACTTCTCTGATCCTGTCTCCTCACCACAAAGCAAGGGGAGGCTGTGCAGGATAGCTTCGGGGGCTTTACAGTAGGTTGGGAGTAGGTTGGCTCAGCATGGCTTAGGTCTGCGTGTGGGTATTTACACTATGGCTGAGGGGACTTTGGGTTGAGGCCACTGGTCAGCATACTGTTAGGGAAAATATTTAAATATTGTCCACCATTGGCTGGCCTCCCACTGAATATACAAGAGGAAGTTAATCCTGAAAGCCACCATAATGTAGTGGCCTGAGTATTGGACTATGACCCTGGGGACCAGGATTTTGATTACTGGTTGGCCATGGAAACCCACTGGGTGGCCCTGGGTGTGTTACACACTCTCAACCCTAGAAAACCCAAGGCTACTATAAACTAGAAAATGACTTGAAGGCACACAACAACAACAACACAAGTTAATCCTTTGCCTTTATATGTTCATTTTTGGTTGCCACCGAGATTGGGATTCCCTTCCTCCATCCACACGGATCTACGATTCCCCCTGAACCTACTGAAGACCTCTTGGACACCAGTGAGTAATGTAATTCCTTCATATCTGCTATAAGGACACAGCCAGACACTTGAGTGATCCCTCCACCTCCTCCAGTCATGCATGTCCATGGGTGGTAAGTGGGGGTTCATTAGGTTGATAGGTCTGATGGATGGTAAATGCCTCAGTGTTGTGGTAATTCCACATGTGGAACTATTATTCCGTGGTGAGCCACCCATCGCTCCCTTCCCATTTTTTTTCTTTCCAACAGCCTTGTGAAATAGGTCAAGAAAAAAAGAAAATGACTGGTTCAGGGTCACTCAATCAGGTCATCATCCTGTTGGTGATTTAAGTGTACATAAACACAGCTTATGGGTGTATTAAGACTGAAGGAGAAAGGCAGGCTCAACCAATTGCTCAACCAACCAACCAACCAACAAGCCAGCCAGCCAGCCAGCCACTTTTGGATGGGAACAGAGAGCCATTCTCTTGCCTTTGTGCTCTGTCCCGAAATCTCCCATGCCCCCCAGATATCACATCCTGGTAGGGGTCCCTGCTGCTGTCCCTTAACAGTCCAGAAGAGAAGGAGGAGTGAGGCCATTCATACCATGAAGATCTGGCTTCTTTGGGCTGTCAGGGGAAGGGAAATGTGGGTGAACTTCATTTGAGAGCACACCCTCATTTCTCTACTCCCTGAGCTGAGACCAGCTGCTTCTCTCTAGTTTGATTGCTCCCCTCCCTCTTTCCTCAACTGGAAAACAACAGCATCAGGGCCCCCTTCCTCGGGCTTGGCAGCTAATGGTTAGTGGGAGTAGAACTGTGTGCTTGTCACTATGTGCAGAAACTGAGATCTCACTTTCCGTTTTATAACTGAACCACTGCACCACAAAATAATGTTTTTTGTGTTTTTTTTTTTTTTAGATTTGTAAGGATGTACAGTGCCCCCTCCACATTTGCAAGGGTTTGGGTCAAGTGGAAAAACTGCAAACAACTCCCCTCTGCAATTCTCCTTCCATTCCCCTCTAGAGCTTTCCCCTCCCATTCCTTCTTCTCTGGCTCCAGAGCTGGGGAGAGGAGGAGAAAAAAAAGACAACCTGAAAGGCTTATTAGTACTTTCCCTTCAGACAGCGAAGAGAGGAGTTTTGGAGTTCTAATTACTTCCAGGGTCCATTTTGAGAAAGGAGGAGTAGGAACAAAGAGAGCACCTGACCAACCAGCAGTCAATAAACAGCAGAATGTGCAACCACATGGCAGAAAGGCCATGCCTCCAACAGTGGGGTGGGGGGCTTCGGTCACCCAAAAGGAAAAAAAACACAGATCCATTTTAAACACAAGCCTTGCAAGCTTGGGGTGAAGAATGCAAGGGAGAGGAGGAGTAGGAAAATGGTGGGGAGGCAAGCATGTGCCTTGCAAATAATCAAATTCACCAAGGTCCAACCTGCGAATGTGGAGGGAAAACTGCAATCTGGTCGACTTCCTTGCTGATTTTAGGAGTCTATTTTATTATGAGGAGGATAAGACTTTGAGAAGATACTGTGCTTTGGCACAATTTTCTTTTTCTTTGCAACTAAAGCCGTGCCAAATGGTTGCCACATATATGTGAAGGCAGTGACCCCAACAGAGGCACACTGTAGAAAAGGGCTCAGGATCATGTCCTAATCAACATTTACTGAACATCATACAGCTCAGAACAATCACATTTCAGGAAAAAAAATATATTGAGAATATGGTGCATGAAATCATCCATGGCATGGACAGAGAGGACAAGGAGAATTTTTCCCTTCTTTCTCTCTTATAATACAAGAAGCCAGTGTCATGTCACGAAGTTGTTCATTGAAGCTGAATGGTGTGAGATTTGCGACAGATAAAGAGAAAGACTACATCATGCAATAAAGTTCTTGACAGTCGTGTTATGGAATTTGCTACCATGAGATGCAGTGATGTCCACCAATTTGGACAGCTTGAAAGGAAGATTAAACAAATTCATGGAGAACACAGCTATCAGTGGCTACCAGTCTCAGTTGCTATATATTACTTTCCATAGTGGGTGCACCATGTCTTTGTATATCAATAGCTGGGGAATATAAGCAGAAAATGCTATAGGACTCATATCTTCTTTGCAGTCTTTCCTGGGGCAATGGTAGGAACACAACAGGGGTGGGGATTGTGCACCCTGAGGGCAACATGCTGCCCTTGGGGGTCTGACTCTTCCCATTGGGACACCCAGTGACATCCCATGTCCCCAACACCCCTCTTAGTTTCAGACAAACAATCCCAGCAATGTCCATAAATCAATGGCAGGCAATATAAACACAGGTCAAATGGCAGAATAACAGGCAAGGGAAGCAAACTGAAGCATGCACAGGAGAAATGGTCAGTTGATTGCTGACCATGGCTAGAGGGGAAAGGCTCAGTTCTTATAGGCTCCAGGGTCAATGGAACTGGTGCCTGATTAATTGGTGCTTGGCATAAATTTGCTGGGAGCAATATAGGAGACACTTTTGGTGTCTGTGCTGGGTGACAGTAGGTACGGATGGATCATTCTCTGTGGCTGAATGAGCAGGGCTCTCTTCTAGGCTGACACTTCTGTCCCTGAGGTATGTGGTGGTACTGTCTGCTCTGCAGGTTCTGCTGCAGCAGTCTCTGTGCCAGGGCTCAGAGCAGGTTCTGCTGCCTCAGACTCTGAGTCTGAGTCTAGGTCCTGGAAGCCCATGACACATGGCATAAAAGGGGTCTGTGTTGGGAGAGGGGGTGGGGGACAGCAGGGGGGATGCCGAAGTTCAGTGAGACAAGCAGAGTGATTTTGAAAGCCTGATGTGGTTTGGAAGCAAGGTCTTGCAGATTTCAGCAGTGCTTCTACAACCCTATTCAGTCACAATGAAAAAAAAAATGAGGAGGGGAGCCTACAAGTCCTGTTCCCTCTTCCTTCACCCTCCTGCACATGGAGGGCAATGGAGTCAGAAGCAGAAAGCCTCCACTGCCCGTAGCAAACCAGACTTACAACTCATGTTGTGAGCCTCCACAGAGAGTAGAGAGTCTCCAGTTGAGACTCTTGCCTTCCATGCATAGGAGGGTGGTGGAATCAAAGACCATTTCCGCACTACACTCTTATAGCATGATTATTCCACTTTCAACATCCTATGGAATCCTGAGGTTTGCAGTTTAGGGAGGGGCCTTTAGAATTCTCAGCCAGAGAGCTCTTTGATCTCGGTAAACTACAAACCCCAGAATTCCACAAGATGTTGAAAGTGGAATAATAGCTCTATAACAGTGTAGTGCAGAAATGGCCAAAGATGGGATGGGGCAGGTATAGTACACAGCTCACTTTGTATATTGGTAAGACACCCTTTCACTTCAAGCTTATATATCTATTATCCTGATTATGGTCCTCTACTCCATTTCTGCACTACACTCTTATAGCACTGTTATTCCACTTTCAACCTCCTATGGAATCCTGGGGTTTGCAGTTTAGGGAGGGGCCTTTAGGATTCTCAGACAGCGAGCTCTTAGGCCTCAGGAGACTACAAACCCCAGAATTCCACAGAATATTGAAAGTGGAATAATAGCGCTATAACTGTGTAGTGCAGAAATGGCCAAAATCTCAACAGGAGTAAATCCATTTAGTCAAGGGGATGTATTTATACTATAAGTTGATTTGGGTCTCATTTTGGGACAAAGGCAGGATATTAAATGACAGATAGATATGTGCATGCTGATTCACCATTGAAATTGAAGACCAAGCTGCAAAATCTTACACAGGGCCAGGTGGTTCTTTCCCAGGTGGGCCTGGAAATGATAATGGGTAGATGAGGAAGCCCAGTGTGTTTACGTGTCTGGGCTGCCTCCACGGTACCTTTGGGGTTAATTAAAATTTGCCTGCCAAACTCTCCAAAGACACAAAGATGGCTTCCCAGGCCGAGGATGGAAGTGGCTGCAGGTGCTTTTAATTGTGCAAGACAAATCACAGCCCTGGAAAAATCAAATGGAAACAAAATGTACAGAGCACATTTCTGGGGGAAGGAGAAATGAAATAAAAGCCAGGGAAGGTGGGGAAGCGGAGAAGGACTTGCAGCTCTGATGGGAAGAATTAAATCTTCCTGCCGCTTGTATACCAGGGAGAGCTATTTAATCCCGCCAACAAAAATGTGCGCGGCATTTCAACACCTCCTATTACAGCCACACCAGTTTAGAGGGAGAGAAATTTAAATTATAGGCAATTTGATGGGAAATATCTGGAGGAAACTGGGGAGAAGGAAACAGGTATATATATATAAACTAGTGTGTCTGGGGACTGTTTGGCTTTATCGTCCTAGGGAGACCAGTTCGTAATGCCTGCTATGATGCTCGCTTTGGAGAACATCTTTTTCCCCCCAAACCTCTCTTCTCTTTCCAAGCACTTGGAAAGCAAAGGGACTTAGCAGCACAGAGACCTACCTGCTTCCCACTCCTAGGATGGGCAACTGGTGGGCAATGGTGACACTCCAGGACTGAGATACTGCACTAGACTTGTGTAGTGTAAATTCCCACATGTGGAGTCATATGTTGAATATGGTACATAATCCTTGCATTAAACAGTAATGTTGCACAACTGAATGAAGAATTATGCATACAGCAAAATGCACATACATACCAATGTGCATAGGTGTCCGTACCCACATGGACTTAGGACTCACTCTGAAAACTTGAACTGAATATAGATGTCTTGCATCAGGCCAAAACGGTCCAATCCAATGGGGGACTTATGCACTTGTAAGTAGGGATGCAATTATTTCATATTTTTTTCCCTGAAGGAAGCAACCAACAACTGCTTTGAATATTTTTCTTCCCACTGTGAGGAAATCTTTGA
Organism: Ctenosaura bakeri; assembly: GCA_948474755.1. Lineage (NCBI taxonomy): Eukaryota > Metazoa > Chordata > Lepidosauria > Squamata > Iguanidae > Ctenosaura > Ctenosaura bakeri. Next base: position 89,107 of record CAOLHI010001109.1, on the reverse strand, counting down.
AAATTGCAAGTTTTTTTTTTTAGCTGCGTTTCACAATTCAAGACTTACTCCAAGGAAAATGCCTTTGTGGGTTGCTTTGCACAAAAATGTTGTTTCCTGTGCAAACAATGGTGTTTCCTAGGCAGAAATATTATTTTCTGCCCATAAAATAATGTATGTCCATCTATTTGATGAAAGTTCTCATTCCAAATAAACCTGAATAAGAGAGGTGCATAGAAACTGTAGCTGGGAATTGGGAAATGAAAAATATGTGCAAAATTGCAACAGAGAACCTTTTGTTTAGGCTTGCCTTTCCTAAATGTAACTTATTATTAAATTATGTTTTCCATTTTTATAACAGCAATGTGCAACTTGGGTTCAAGGCACTCTTAGGCTCTGGCCAAACTGAGAACCCCAGTGAGATTTTGTTGTTTTTAAAGTGTGTCGCCTGTCATGTCATGTCGCTTGTCTACTCCACTGTGCAACATGTCAGGAGTGCATTTGGAATGTCTGTCATCTAGATCCAAAGCATATTTAGTGCTACCAAAATGATTTGACTTCTGAAATGGTGCTTGATCAATAATGCATGGCAGAAGTCGCTCTTCAAACAATGGCTCAGATGGGAACAGTTTAGGGTTGCTTTTTGTCTGCTCTGACACAAGGATGCTTCAAGAAGAGCTCCCTTATTTATCTTGCTCTTGTCTAGTGTGACTTCAAGCGGCTTCTTTGGTGGTGTCGGTGCTTGTTCATCCCTCCACAGTCTGAGCAAGTTTCAGCAATGTCGATACAGGTAACTAGTGTATTAAAATTTGGAAGTTAGTCCTCTTAGAGAAACTGACATGCCAGATTAGACAGGTTAAGGAACACAGTGATGATGACTTGTTAAAGACTCTGGTTGGTTTTAACCAAGCACTTGATCCATAACGAACAAAATCAGAGAGTCATATCTATCTTGGTTAGCAATTTATGGGAAAAAATGGATACATAATATATAAAAGATAATATCCACATTCTATTTATTTTAAAAAAAATCTATGTAACTGATGTATATATTTGACGTATATTTTTGCAATTCTGTAACAGCTAACTGAGACCCAGTGTGGTGTAATAGTTTGAAGGTTGAACTATGACTCTGGAGATCAGGGTACAATTCCTCATTCAACCATGGAAACCTGCTGGATGACCTTGGGTGCATCACACACTCTCAGCCCCAGAAAACCCCATGATAGGTTCACCTTTGGGTCACCATAACTCAAAAATGACTTGAAGGCACACAACTACGAGAGCAATAGTTGATTGTGAATGGCAAACCACCTCTGAGGACTCTTTGCCTAAGAAAATTGTGTGAAGTCATAGGGTTGCCGTAAGTTGACAGGCAAATTGAACACACACACACACACACACTGGTCATAAGTATTGAGGTCTGAACTTTTTTAAAAAAATAAGCTGGCATCCTGAGAAGTATTTATGTCACTGTAAATTAACTTAAGATCACATAAAAGTGAAAATCAGGATGTGGTTCCAAACTCAGGAGGAAAGTGGATCCATAGCTATGTCTCTGGGACAATTGAACAAGTGGAACCAACAGCAGGGCCACTACACAATGGTCCCAGTGTACAATGTGTCCTCGTGTACAATGGGACATATTGTACATCAGGGATTGTTGCGCACATTGTGCAAGATGTAGCATTGCAAAAAGGGAGCTCCCAGTGGGACATCTTGCACAGTGCCTTGTGGTTGATGATCACAATTCACTGGCATATTATGTCAGTGACACAGCTCCATCATCATAAAGCTATGCATCATAGCTTCTGATGCAGGGTCTCAGTTTTGAATGAGTTTGACCTCTTGCAGCAGAGATGGAAGGTGATTCTTAGGGAAAGAAGAGCTTCTCTCAGCTTGGGCTGGGATTCCTTGTGTTCATGGTTATTTGGATGTTGCTATCCTGAGTGTAAAATTTGATGGAGGCCCATAGTGAAGTTGAAGGTGGAGTTCTTGATACTTCCCTTTGTTCTTCTTTCTCTGTCTCTGTCTCTTCAGCAGTGAGTGCGGGCACCCTTGTTGGTGGGGTGGAAAATCTGCTCTGGGTTTCAACTGAAAATTTAAAGAAGATATCTAAGGTGTTGAACCTAATTTGGAGTCAGGGTTTGGCACTTTGGATTGCTCCTCTCAATTTCAGCGTCAAAGCAGGGTTTTCTGCACAGAAAGCAACATTTTCTGCAGCAAAGAAAATCTGGTTTGTTTGGGCTTTTTTGCACAAAATAGTATTTCTGCACAGAACATTCTGTTTCCCACACAAAAATGTCATGTGAGAATTTTGTGCAGAATAAGTCTCAAATTGTCAATAACCTGTGAAAATGGTACAGTTTTCTAAGATGTTCTCACAGCAAGAAGGAGACAGATAAAATCACACATTGCTTCCTTTAAGAAGAAATTTAGTTCATCATTACACCCTCAAAGCTAAGCAGCATTTGAAGCCCTCTTCTTACATCATTAGTTCCACCAGGATCAGTTTCTCCCACACTGGAATTGTTTTAAATCCTAGCTCCCTTCCAATCAGTTTGTGGAGAAATGTGTAAAATCTGGGTAAATTCTTCTCCAAAGGACTCACCTCTCCTTACTCTTCCCTCCACAGCAAGGTTTGTCCCCAGTTCACAGCACTACAAGACAGAGTACCCCTATGTTTAGGCTTTGGACCCACTATTCTCATTGTTATCAGTCTTGAATACTTTACTAGTTTATTATTACTGTAGTTTGTTATGGGGACTGGCAATGCTCAAGATAAGAAGACAAGAACTTGTTCCTGCTTCATGGAAAGAGATATGTAAACAAGGGAGGGTCTAGGAAAATGTCTTGCTGGTGGGGTGATGTGAGCTTTGTGACTTTAACCAATTGCTCCTATGCACACCTAAATTTATATGCCTAGATATAAAATGTGTAACCAGTTGATGTATGATAGCAACTTCTCGGGAAAGTTGCTGTGTTCCTTTCCTTGCTACAAATAAACACCATTGTTTAACTCTGAGTGAAGTTTGTGAAGTGTGAACTATCCAGGACATGACACCAGTTGGCCATGGAAACTCCTCTGAGAGAGCTTGGGTGAGTCAGCCCCTTGCAACTTCATAGGAAGGCAAGGGAAAATTCCCTCTCTTGCCAAGAAAGCCCCATGATAACTTCACCATGTCAGAAACATCTTGAAGACCCATCATCATCATCATCATCATCATCATCGTCGTCATCATCATCATCATCTATACTAGTTTTACTCTTTTTTAAACCTGCTTCTATAGAGACCTGACAGTAGAAGGAGAAGCAGATGTTCAACATAACTAGGCTGATCTATTGGGTTCATTATTCTGAGACAACTTTCTTATATCTGCCAAGCATAGCATCTACGCAGGCAATGTCTTCTTCAGATGAGTGTGTGTGTGTGTGTGTGTGCATCTCTCTCCTGCCTTTTGAAAGTTGGAAGAGCCATTCAAACAATTTGAAGTCTGAGATATCAAAAAGTTCACCCAAGGCAGGTGACTTGTATTACTCAGCTTCTATTTTCCATAAGCTGTGATCTCATGGCTGAAGCCAAAGTGAAGTCCGTGATGCCAGAGATATTTACTCGATGCAACGGGAGATGTTTTGACACTCTCTTTCTTTTGTTCTTCTTCTTTTTTTTCTTTTCTTTTTTTTAAATATCTCTTTCCAAATGGATTCTGTAACCCAAGCTGATAGATTTGGAACTTCCTTATAAATACAGGTTGCTGGGATGGGGAGCTATAATAAAGGAGAAATGTGTTTTGAGCTGAGGGTTTTACTGCTCTACCTTAGAAGGAACACAGCTCTATTTTTTAGAGGAAGATGAAATTACGGCTTGTTTCAAGGGAAAATGTGAAGCTACAAAAGGGCAGACCAAGGCCTGCTTCAAATATTAAACTTTGCAGTTGTGGCTGTCACTTTCTTGCACTGTGTTGGGAGCATCTGAAGTTTTCCATCAGCGCAGGAGTCATGCTGACTCTTTGCATGGCAAGTTCCCCTTCTGCTTTATTGGGAGCAGTCATGCTGGTATGGGAAGTGCCAGCAAATTTCCAAGTTCAACTTAGAGTGCTGGTTTTGACCTTCAAAGGTCTAAATCAGGAATGGAAATCATGAAGCCTGTAGGCTACATATAGTCTTTTGGGTATGTGGGTGCAGCAACACTCTCTCCCCCCAAAATTCAGCAGAATAAAATATGTTTGAGGCTGAAAACACACACACACAAAAGTATTAGAAATGCTCTGATTGTTTTGATAACCTCCCAGCCGGTACCTCCTATAGTGTTCTTAAAAGTGTCCAGGAGTGACACCGTGTCACTCCAGTGTCACCCTCTATGGCTTGAGTCCAAGCTATTTGGAGGTTGATATCTCCCTTTATCAGCCCATTCGAGCTCCAACAACTTCTGGAGGGGGGCTTCTCTTTTTCCCACCACCTTCTTGGGCTCATTTGCTTGGGACACTGGAAAGGGCCTTCTTGGTGGCTGCTCCCAGAATTCAGAACTCCCTCCCCAGGGAGGTCAGGAGGTCAGGATGGCACTCTCATTCCTCTCCTTCTGCCAGCAATTTAAAACATCCTTATGCCTCTTTCTCTGGATGTCTTCAAAAAGAGGCTGGACAACTACCTACAAAGGATGTTCTAGCTGGATTTCCTAAACTGAGTGGGGAGATGGACTCAGAAGCCCATGACGTCCCTTCTAACTCCATGATTTTATGATTCTGCAATTCTTTCTGGTGTCCTGATGTGCATCTTCATAATTCAATAGGAGGTTTCATGGTGTCTCTGCTGTGTGGTTAAGTATGCATGACGTTATGCAATGTAGACCTTGGCCCTTTCCACACTACACTGCTACAGTGCTATTATTCCACTTTAAACATCCTGTAAAATTCTCAGGTTTGTAGTTTACTGAGGCTAAAGATGCCCCCCTAAACTGCAATTCCCAAGATTCCATAGGATGTTGAAAGGGGAATAATAGCACTATAACAGTGTAGAGTGGAAATGGCCATTGATATATAATTGTTTACAACAATGACAATAATAGAAGGTTGGTTTTGATGTCACTGTACAGTCTGCTGAATCTGCAGAAGGAACAGGAGAGCGGCAAGTCTCCTTTATTCTAGCAGTAGAAATCGAGGCAGTCCATTGGGTCTTAGTCTTTGGATTTAGGAGTTTTTCATCCACTAGGCTTGCGCAGGAAATTACATCTTGTTCAGGATTTTTGTTGACAAGGTGAGGGGGAGGGTTGACTTTATTTGTTGCCCAGATTGAAATGTCATGGCAATGCAATAATTTAGTCACGTTTCAGCGACGCATAATTATTCATAGCTTTGGAAAATGTCACAAGTAATTCCACTTCACATAATAACTTGCACTTATCGAGTAAATACTAAGGGAAGGAAAAAAAAAAAATCTGGAGACCCAGTTCCCTGGGAGAAATATGACAGCATCCGGTGCAAAAAGGAAAACAGCTATTGAGATGTTAAATTTAGTGTAAGTCAAGAGAGATTAATAGTTATTACAGTGAGAATTTTTTATATGCTTAAAAGAAAAGAACAAGAGAAAGGCATGCAGATGTCTAGCTTTCCAATACGCTACCCAGGGATTTAGCTCTGATATGTACATTATGCTAATTGGAAAGGGCTTGCTTTCCCAGGGAAAACAATGCATACATAAATGGAAGAGTGGAGACCGTTTGGAGTGAGACTGGAGAGCTGTAAAGTTGGAAGAAAACAAAAGGACGGCAGATGTATTGTCTTGCAGTGAGCAGGACTGATTCATTCATTAGGCAATATTTTTTTTCAGGTGGTCAGTGCTGGGAGTAAGCAGTGGTGGTCTCTAGATATTCTTCAAGATAGTCTCCTCACTATTTTCCTTTGTAGGAGGATTGACCTGTGTTTGCTTCTTAAACTAGGCTGCTTCCTTCAGGTGTGGCAGAAGTCTGTAAGATTCAATTGCTGATCTGATGTCTATACCTGGCATGGAGGAGGGTGCCATTTTGTTCTTACTTCAGAAAATATTGTGGGGCAGGACCAGTGGAGAACTGGTGGGGCTGGTGGCTATGCAGACCCCTCAGCCATGGAGACAGGGTGATTCAGAAGGTATTCTACAATCCTCTGATTATTATCCATCAGTCCCCAAGAGCCTTGTTCTGTTGCTGAAATCCCATACATTAAATGAGAAATTGGAAAAACTTGACCTATATTCAGTCTTGTCCTCATTTCAGCTGTAGTAGCCGATGGTTCCTATGTCAGAGGGGGGAGAGAGAGAGAGGGAGGGAAAGAGAACGAATTTGCTCTGGGTTTAAGTCATGCCCCACAGTGTCAAAACTACTTGTTGCATGGGATTCTTTTAACGTTCAGGCGAAAACCCATTGCAGATGCACCACTCCACTAAGGGCCTTTCTGCACTACATTGTTATTATTCCACTTTCAACATCCTATGGAATCCTGGGGTTTGCAGTTTAGAGAAGGGCATTTAGGATTCTCAGCCAGAACGTTCTTTGGCCTCAGTAAACTACAAACCCCAGAATTCCACAGGATGTTTAAAGTGGAATAATAGCATTATAATGGTGCAGTGCGGAAAGGCCCTAACATGGGCCCTTTCTGCAACACACCTTTATTCGGCACTGGGGTGTGGGGATCATGTTAGCAGCCTCCAGCCAGAGGCTCTCGCATCCCCGCTGCTTCAGCTCCCCATGAGCTGCCTGTTCCCGCTGCAGGAAGCATGACCACTGTGGCTCCGGAGGCTCCATACACACGGCAAGTGCGTGTGGAACCCTAGAGCAATGTGTGATCGTGCACCATTTTTGGCTGAAAACCGAAAATGAAACAGTGTGTGAGCAGCACCTGCCAGGCCCTGGAGCATCACGCAATTGTGAGTACGTTGTACAGATCGCTCCTCACAATCGTGCGACTCTCCAGGGCCCTTCGCATGGCAAATGCCGTGCGAAAAGGGCCATGGAGCAGAAAGAATTGTTTTATAGTATTTTAACTGGTTTTCCCTAACTTGCTTCCAACTTGTTTGAATCAGTTTATTGTTTCCATCATTTTAAATGGAGCATGCTGATTTTACTGTATGCTGTCCTGCAGTCCCTATAGAAAGAGTGGGATATAAATATTTTAATCAATTAATAAATTGGAAACAAACTTGAGAGCCTCCAGCTGGACTTCAGCATGTCAAGGTTTTGTCTTGCTCAATATTTGTGCTGCATTCAGATGGGTCATTGACCTTACTGTTAGGAAAAACAGGGGTGGTGGTGGTAGAAAGAGCACAATTCCTAGTAAAAAGCAATGGCTGGTGTTTTGTATTGTATTGTATTGTATTGTATTGTATTGTATTGTATTGTATTGTGGCTGCAGATTTGTAACCCAGAGTTACTGATCCATAACTGCTTCATATTCAGTAAGACTATGCAGTTTTACTGAAAGATTATAGTCATTTCCACACTACACAGTTACGGTGCTATTATTCCACTTTCAACATCCTTTGGAATCCTGGGGTTTGCAGTTTAGGAATGGAGATTTAGAATTCTCAGCCAGAGAGCTCTTTGGCCTCAGGAAACTACAAACCCCAGAATTCCCCAGGATGTTGAAAGAGGAATAATAACACTAGAACAGTGTAGTGCGGATAGGCCCTTAGCTACGCTCATGTAACAAAGCACATGATGTAAAATATCAGGAATCCAGCCGGTCACAGAGAGAAACAGCACAGAAAAAAAGGGAAATAGGGGAGGCGGAGAGTTAAGATTTTAAAAGGTGAAGCCCACCAGTTGCATCTTGCGGCGCTCTGCCATTCTGACTTCTGGGAACTAAGGATGACGAGTTAAATGTCACCAGTCATGAAGAGTAAAAATGCTAAGAAAAAAACCCCCACAAGTTGCTAAATGATCTAATTGCTCCCAGCAGGCCATTGGTGTCTTACTGAACCAAGCCTAGATCGCCTAGGATTAAACGTGAAGGTGGAGAAATGTAACCTCTGGGGACGGATTGGGCTTATTCACAATGAGAATGAGACGGTGACTCTAACATTTTCTAGATGCTTAATGAAGAATGTTACATCCCCCCCCCTTTTTTGGGTAGTTATTGCTTACAGTTACAGGTGTTGCTCATTGCTTTCAGTGTTAATATTCTTTGTGTCAAATTTTAAGTGCTCATTACACAAGAAAGGTCAGGCAGCAAAACACATTCTGCGCCAAGCATCTGTTAATTGCAAAAAGGCAGAAACCTTGCACTAAAAAATGGGAAGAGCAGGATTCTGGGAGGGGTGGTGGTGGTGGTGGTGAAGAATGACATTTCCCCTTCTTTTGCCCCTTCATTCTTTCCCTCTGCCTTCCGCTCTTGAATTAACATTTAACTAGAATGACCTGCCGGAGGAGGGAGGAAGATTTGCAAACTGGAGCACTCTGAGTTTTGGCACAACTTCTCATGCCTTCTGTTTGTGTGCATTGTCAGTCTTTGTGGTGTTGCTCAGTGACCACATTCATATTGACAAAACTCCGCAAAACAAACAAAACAAAAGAGTCAGGGGGCTCTTTCATACTACACGGTTAGAAAACATGACTCGGATTCAACCGCTGTGGTTCCAACCTATGGAAGCCTGGGATTTCTAGTTTCATGGAGAGCGATTTAGACTTCTCAGACAGAGTGCCCTAGTGCCTCACCAAACTACAAGCTCCACAATTGCATAGGATATCTCCATGGCAATTAAAGTGGAATCACAGTGCTATAATTGTGTAATGTGAAACGGCCCTGAAAATGTGACCCCATAAGAGGAGAAACAAAGAATTTTCTCCCAGAGGTGTAGCCAGGGTGGTAAGGGAAAGGCAACTGGCATCCTTTAGATGTTTTAGACTACATGACCCATCATTCCTGAGAATTGAGCATGCTGGCTGAGGCTGGTAGATCAAAAAATCAGTTTACCTACTCCAAAACAGTAATCTGGCTGTGACAATATATATGTGTGTGACAGACATATATTCCTCTCTACTTTCCTGCTTTTCTTCTCAAAGGAATTAGTTAGTAGTTTTAGCAATTTTCTTTTTCTTGCGGGAAAATCATTGAAAATTGCAGTTTTGAAAGACTAGTCGCAGTTCAGGACTTATTCTGTGCAACAACTATGGGTTTTGTTTTGTGTGGTTTTTTTTTGTGCATTTTCTGCTATTTCTGTGCAGAAGCGTTATGCTTTCCTCTACCTAAAAAAAGAATTGGACATGATAAGTAAAAAAATTGACAAAGCCAACAAAGACATTGTGAAGTTGAAAGCGGACATCCAGAAAATGCCATTTTCTGCACCAAAAAACAAAAAAAACAGGCACCTTTTAAACAGAATAAGTCTAGAGCTGCAAGAGAGTCTCACAATTACAGAACTCTTCTTGGGTTTCCTGATACTTAACGAACCTATTTTAAGAATAATTTTGAATATTCTTTCCAACTCTACTTCTTGCTAATTTTTGACACCTTACTCTAGGAGTCTTGGTAACTTATTTCATTCCCTTTCTGACACACCCATTAAAAAAAAAAAAAGGAAGCCTCCTCATGTGCTAGAAATGTCAGATAGAAAAGACAGTATTGACAGAACAGGTGAGCACTTCCAAGGTCCCTGTGAACTTTAATGAGATCTATTTGGACTCAATCCCCAAATGGCAATTGCATTAGAAACACGATTGAACTGCCCCTTTTCTTTTGAAGAGAGCATTTTTGCCCCAGAAGAACATTTAGCTGGATCAGAAAGCACAGATGTGCATGCAAAGCTTAGAGAACCGGAAAACCTATCATTTAAATATTACGTTAGGGTGATTCCCCCCCTTCCCTCTCTCTCTTGCCCCCCACAGTCATAATCTCATTAAATAAAAGGCAATTTTGCAAGATGGAGATGAGCTGATAACAACATTGGCCTCCTGAGATTTTTTCTGTTTTCCATCCATCAGGCAGGTAATTGTGGGAGTTATGACTTTGTTAGCTCGAAACGCACAGCACTAAAGAACTGATCACTGAGCTTCTGTGCTCACCAGACAATGGAACAGCATCCAGTAATTGAATACATCAATAAGCTCTCACGTCTCATATAACTTCGGCACGCCGGACAGGCTAGCATTAGACATAATCATATTTTGATCAGGAGAAAATAGAAGCTGGATGAAATAATATCAATTTTTATTTACAGGGCAGGGGAAAACCTGTCCAGTCTGTGATGAGGAAAAAATGATTACGCCACCGCTCCTTTTTTTATTTATTTCAGAAAAGTCTGGCTTGGATCTGGTGCTGGACTTTCCATTTTGGTGGTGGATGAGGTATCACTCATTTCCACCATCTGCTGGTCTGTTTCAAAGCAAAGTCCATGGAGGAGACCCCTGCTTGGAGGAATAAATATACAATCAACATAATAAATGGAGACAAAACTAGCTTGTACTCATGCTTCACCATACTATACGATGGCCACACATACGATGGCCCCGTGGGGACCACTTGATATTCAGGACAAATGCAGTTTATTGATTCGCCTCCCCACTTTGGGCCAAAGAGCACATTTTGCACAAAGTGTTTGAATCAGCATTTAATTCTTCTTTTTCCTGGATTCACGCTTTCAAGCGGAAACCTGGTGTTTTAAGAATCGCAGCCAATCGTGTTCCTATTGATTGACTGAAACATGCTTAAGTTTGCAAGAGTATAGTTATGGGGAGGACAACGGTGTATGGCAGAGTTTTGGGGTGCGTGCGTGAGAAAAATGAGAACATTGTAGTCGTCGTGGGCCTTCAAGTCATTTCTGACTTAAGGCAACCTATGACAGGTGAACCTGATTTAGGGTTTTCTGGGGCTGAGAGTGTGTGATGCACCTAAGGTCATGCAGTGGGTTTTCATGGCTGAGTAGGGAACTGAACCCTTTTCTTCAGGGTCATGGTCTAATGCTCAAATCCATGTACCATGATGGCTATCCCTCCAATATTACTCTTCTCTTAATGGTCTGAGTCCCAGTTCTTATCAATGTTTTTATCCTTGGTCATTAGTGCCTCGTGCAAGACAACTGGTTTGTATAGCCATTTCCTCCTGAAATCTGTGGTCCTAAAAATGATAAGACATAGGCAAAGGCCAAGTCTATGCAGGTTTAAAGGTAAAAGGAGCTAAAGCTGCATAGATGTCTGGGAGAAGCTACTTAGAATACTTAGCAAGAGGGAACAATGAACAAATGCCATTCTAATCCTCCCCATACAAAGCTCTTTCTGGCATTTCCAGTACATTTACTGGGAAAAAAATTGTGGTCCTGAAGAAATGGAGTGGTGGCCGGGGTCACAAAAACACGCTGGGGATCGGCCCCAGAGCCACTTGTTACCCATCGCTGTTGTGAAGAAATTCAGCAATATAGATTGGAAAAATATTCAAAAGTATTTCTTTCCCTCTAAAAAAAAAGAAAGTGTTAAAAATAATCTTTTTCATCTGTTAAACCCTGATGAGTGACCAGAATCCTAGACTTCACAGCTTAGGACTTATTCTGTACAAAGTTTGCACAGGGTGGTTTTGCACATAAAACAGCATTTTCAGAGTAGGAAATGGCATTTTTCTGCACAGAAAACAGCATTTCTGTTTGGCTTTGGTTTCTTCCAACTTCATTCTTTTTCCCCCTCTTAGTGTGAAGTGGTTTCCATCCCAAAATATGAAGCAATTTGCAGATTCTAAATTCTAGCCGAAGACTAAGCAAGAAGACATTTTCACCCATCCTTTGCCTTTGAGGGAAGCAACGCAAAGCAGTTATCAGACCAATCACCTCCTACATCTAGCCTGGGTCCTTTTCTGAGCCAACAGGAAGCTCTCAAGGAGGGTGGTCCCACTCAAATCATAGTAATATATTCTGCAGTTTTGAATTCATCAGGACTTGGAGACAGCTGCACTATTGGAAAGTAATGAATCAAGTATGCTTCGCCTGCCTGGCCCCCCCACCACACTTGAGTGGAGGACCGAGTGACTAATAAGAAAACCACTTAAGGATCTTATTAGCACGGTCACATTATCATTCTGCATGCTCTGTAGTGTGCAGTGCATTGGCAGGAGATGCTGTTCGGATGCTTAATATCTTGTACATTTTCACAAAAAGAAAAGAAGAGAGTCTCACACTCACACACCACACACAGACACCATAATGAAGTATAAATTCATGACAAAACCAGCCTTGGTAGAGCTCTGTTTGCACCTGTGTTTTAAATGCCTTCTCTGCTGTTACTCCAAAACATGGGTGACTCAGGGGTCCACCCACAATGCTAGTACCTCCGCGCAAAGATGGGGAATATTAGCTCAAATAAGAGGCCTGCAAGGGGGGGGTAACCTATTGGGGTAGGGTGGGGGTAACCTATTGGGGGTGGGTGGGGTGCAGTTAGGGGAAAGGGAATGATTTGAAATTGGGAGGCTTGGGAACTTCTGTGAGTCAGATTCCATCTATATGAAGGCCAGATTAAGTCCATAGTTTGATTGGTTACCCCCACTGTCATATAGGGCTTTTCTGCACTATACTGTTATAGTGCTATTATTCCACTTTCTACATCCTGTGGAATTCTGGGTTTGTAGGCCAAAGAGCTCTCTGGCTGAGAATCCTAAATACCTTTCCCTAAACTGCAAACCCCAGGATTCCATAGGATATTGAAAGTGGAATAGCAGCACTGCAACAGTGTAGTGCAGAAAGACCCATGTTGTCAGTGTTTGTGGGAGCTTTCCCTGTGTTAATTGCATTCAGTGGCTAAAAAGAATATATTCTCCTCATTCCGAATGCTTATTTGGAGCAGGCGGTGGCTGGGCGTTGAGGAGAGGAAATTGACAATCTATATTTTCCAGTGTCCAATTGTATTTGTGTGTGGGATTGTGCACGCACACCTGCTCATTAATAAAAGCGTCTGTCGGGATGCCCTTTTATCAAGAGCGTCTTTCATCTCGTGAATCTGTGTAGCAGATGTATTGGCTACAGAATCTTCTGCCGGGGAAGGGGAGCAGCCCTCCCTACCATATGACTGCACAGTGTTTTGTTGGCAGTGGTATATGATTGACAAGACAACAGCATCAATGGATGCAGCAAGCCGAGCTCTTGAGAGATGCCAAAAAAGCACAGAATTCTCACTGTAGTCATTATCAGACCCATGGTCTTAATATGTTAATTCAACAAGCTGGTCTCCATCTGCTGAACTGCTGAATTCAAATCTGATCCAGGGAGAGAAAGACAGGGGTGATATACATCTTACTTTGGTGGAGTATGTTGCTTAAGGCTGTGGTGGATATTTTCCAGTTTTGATTGCTCCGGGTAGAAGCTAGCAACTCTTGTCAAGATAAATCCACCTCCATATGCCACTACGACGGAAAAACCACATCCAACTTTTGCTTTATCAGTCCTGCTGGATCTCATCGTCTCTTTTGGTTTGCCGGTGCGTCCTCTTTCCTGTCTGATCCTATCCCACAATGGCCAGGATTGAATTACCAGGCTGATGTAGGAAACTGGACTTGGTGATAGGATGGCATCAGTGAGGGCAAATGAGAGCACAGGCAAGTGAGGGCATTTTTACAAGAATGCGCCTGTCAAAGACTGGGAAGTATTACCTTTTAAGAAGATAACCTTCAGAATCTACAGTTAGCATGGACAATGGCTGTGATGGTTATGGATTCATGGAGTTGTAGTCCCAGAAGGAAAGTTTCCAAAATAAGACATGGGTTTACTGAAATTGCAAAATGAGTCACTCCAAAATGGCGTGTCTTTGTTTCATTGTGGTGCAGGGAGGAAGCTCATCAGTGGGTTTCTATGGTTGAGCAGGGAATCAAGCCCTGCTCTCCAGGTTCGTATTTCAAAGTTCAAACTACTACATCTCCCTGGCTTCCTCTTGCTTCATCCATATTCAGACCAACTTCAATTGAACCTGGCACTCATTCACACTACCCAATTACAGGGCTATGATTCACCTAGAGAGCTCCTCTAGTAACCCACCAAACTATGGCTTTTTCTGCACCGCATGGCTACCCTGCTGTGGGGGCACGATGGCAGCGCTCTGTGGAACCTGCATCCGCACAATGTCATCGCAGTCTGGCCACCATCTTGTTCCCACATGTCGCATGAGCGTAGTATTTGTAAAACAGAAAAAAATCCATTTTACACGTCCCCTCGCATCACGCTGCCGCCTTCCCTGGCCATACGGAAGGGCAGAAGCACACTGGAGATGCCTCCCTCCCAGCGCAGCAATGGCAAATACCCGGCTGCACTGTGGAAAGGAAGAGGTGGGGCTGGAGCGTTCCCGTCCGCAGTGACCGGGTGAGGTGCGGAGGGGAACGTCCCTGGCTCACTTTCCCTCCCTGCGGGGTTGATCCCTGTCATGTGGAAAGGGCCTGTGCATCCCAAGATTCCATGAAAATTGAAGTAGAATGGTAGCCCTGTATTTGTGTCATGTGAATGGGGGATTGATCACCTCTAGCATGAACTGTGGACTTCTCTCTACTCAGAATATTGCAAGAAATAGGAAATTTAATTCCAACAAAAAGTAAAGAAGTGAAGAAGTGTGGTGGAATGACTGAATGCATTTAAAACTGACAGAGACCAGAAATAGATAGGTTCATTGAACTCTAATATCAGTTCCCCTGGATAGGCAAACCTAACTAAGAATGATATGGGGTGTGCTTGTGAATGTCTTTGGCTGACATTTCAATCAATAGGTTTGCTCTGGAGTAAGTAACATGAAGTTTGAGCCCTAATTATTTTGGTCATGGAGGTTCACCATAACCCAGCCTCCCCTGGAGTTAATAACTTGATGAGACAAGATTCGAATGAGCTTAAATTAGCATTGGAGTCTTTAGTGGTGCATAAATCTCAGAAACAGTGACACTAATCATACATTTAAAAGGAAAAAGCATTTTAAAGCCAAAGAGTCACAGGAATAATTAAATGTTTTAGTGACTGCATTAACATCAGTGTCATGCTCTACATTATTATCTCGGCGTTTTGTCTTCGGCACATTCGACGATTTATATTCCCTGCCATTCCTCAACATGTGTCAGTGTGATGGCATAAACACTTGTGGCTTCCTGGCAAATACAACAGGGCATTGTTGTTTTTTCAAAAATATTTTGTCCAATTGTGATTGCTGGATTCTTCTTCCCCTTGGTACTCTGTTCCATCTTCTATGTTCATTTCCAATTTGGCTTTGCAGCCCAATTGTCTGGGTACCAATATAGATTGATACAGCGATCACAATCTTCCCATCTAAACCTTGTATTTCCCACTATGCTGCTCCTCTGTATCGCCCACAATCTATCATCCATCAGACCATTTTTCTAAGAGATCCTCAGTAGAGGCCCTTCTCTCAGTCCCATCACCATCCCAGGCATAGATGGGGAAACAAGAGAAGGTCTTCTTGGCAGCTGCCCCTAGACTTTGGAACTTCCTTCCCAGGACGGCCAAAATGGTTCTTTTCTTACTATCCTTCTGTTGGCAGGTGAAGACCTTTTTATTCCACCAGGCATTTAAAACAGAAAGTTTATAAATAATGAGCTACGAGGGATGTAATGATTTAAACTGAACTGTTGCAATGGCTTTTCATCTTTTCAATTGCGTTTTTTTTTTCCTTTTAAAGTGTGGATTTAAACCATTTCAATATTGTGTATACCTTAATTTCATGTTAATGTTCACTTTCTACTGCTTCTCAATTTAGGAAGAAAGGCAAGAAAAAATTAAATATCCTCCTCTTCCTCTTTTTGCTACTTCTCCTCCTTGTCTCAGTTGTTGTTGTGTGTTTTCCAGTCATTTCTGACTTAGGCTACCCTAAGGTGACCGTATCGTGAGGTTTCCTGGGGATGAGAGTGTGGAACACCCCAAGGTCACTCAGTGGGTTTCCATGGCTGAGTGGGGAATAGAACTCTGGTCGCCAGGGTCAGAATCCAATGCTCAAACAATTAAGGAGTTGTTATGTCACATCCTGGCATATCCAGCACATCTGGGGATGGAAAAAGAAATTTAAAATATCTGAACAATGGTCACAAAATGGTGGCTTACATGCCCAAGGTCACCTAGTGAGTTTCCAGGGCTGAGCAGGGAACTGAACTCTCGTCTCCAGTAGTTGTACTACATCACTCTGGCTTCAATAGTTAAGTCTATTTATTAGCTTAGTATACCTAACTAAGCAGCAGATCTAGAACACTGGTCCTGGTGTTCTGTACAGGAAAACTTTTTTTCTGTGTGAAAAAAAGTTTTTTGTGCAAAGAAAGAAAAAAAGAAGGAAAGGCCATTTCTGCATGGCGTCACAGTCCTGCGATGGGGATGCAATGACAGCGGTCCACGGGTCATGCTTTTGCATGATGTCATCTTGCAGCCATCGCATCCCCATGCATAGTGATTGAGGGATATTCCCTTAACGGGAAAAATCCGTTAAGCACCCACAATCGCACTATGCCATCCCCAACCATGCAGAAGGGGCAGAAGCATGATCACGTGCTTCCTTCCTCAGTGCAACATGAGAAAGAGCTAGCTGTGCTGTGGCACATGTCATTCACACTCTCTTCCGCAGGGAGCTGGCTGGGTACATAGGGGAGTATTCCTGTCACATGCCCATCCTGGCAAGGGGGCTGCTGAGGTTGTAACAGGACATCAGTGGGAACCAGTGAGGTGTGGAAGTGGCCAAAGAAATGTTGGGAGTGGCAACTTTTGCATGCTTAATTAACTGGCTAGTTAGTTTGCTTGTTTATTGTAGGTATAGAAAGATAGCCTAGAGTGAACTTTGTGTTTGTTTTGGTCAACAGCTCTTCCTCCAGCGTGTACACATTCTTTGTTCTTAAAAGATTCTCTTTCTGTTTACACCTCTCTCTTTTGTCTTCACCTTTTGTCCTGAAAGCATGCTCTGAGATCTCCTAACAGAGATTATTTTCAGCAAGCATGTAACTGCTTAAGTTCTTCTTACTTTCTTCAAGAATTGAACCTGTGTAATGCACAAGATTTTGTGAGTAAACTTTTCATACTTTTTAACCAAACTGTTTATGTTTATTTTGAGCTAGATTAAGTGTGACCGGCCTGGAGATGATAAAGTGGGACTGGTAATTTGTTCAACTTCTGCCTGTGCATTACAAAATACTCTGCTGATTGGGAGACTTATTACTAAAAATCTCTCAATTCCCCAACAGAAAGATAAATTTTTCTCCACAGACTCTGTAGCAGTTTGAGATGTTCAAATAAAATGTACAAATTTCTCACTTGTCTATAATTCTTCCCGAAGTGGCTTTCCAACTGTTGGGAAGTCATTTTTCAACTGAGAAACAACTAATTTGTAACCTGCCTTGAGTCCTCATATTGGGGGGAAAACTGCACATAAAGGAACAAAATGATGATGATGATGATGAATTCAATTCCTAAGCAACAGCAATTATTTTCAACATGAAAATCAATGCTTTGAAGAGGGCACAGGAAATAATCCATTTTTTTTCTAGGTTGAGGCTTCCTTTAAGAAAGAAGTATTTGTTTCAGCCACCAAACACTGCAAAAACATTGAATGGTGACACGTTTTAGCTGTGCAAAAAATGTTGCATGCACCTTTGCTGTATGGTAGGATTCAAATTCAGTTTCTCTGAAGACAGGGCTGTTTCAGTTTCTACCGGATTGCAGCTGGGAGGCCTGAAACCTTGCTTTCCAATGAATATATCAAGCTTACAAAGCCATCCCTACATGACAATTTTTAATTAGACAAGTTTTTCCCTCCGTCTCTTTGAAACTGGGAGGAAATGAAACAGTCAAGCATTTTGACCTGAACGTTAATGAACTGTCATGAAAAATAGGACCACCTGCCTAATGAAGCCCAAAACATATGCTCAGAAGAATAGGAGATACTGCTTTTGCAGAAGGACTGGTTTTAAAAGAGCTATGATCACCATTCTTGATCTCTTTGGAATCTGCTGTATAATGATGCAGAAATAGGTACCTAATTTTTAGGGGGGAAACCACCGTTCTCTTGGACAGATATTACCAGAGGCCCTTTCACACTGTACTGTTATATTGCTTTGATTACAGTTTAACTGGCATGGCTGCATCCTATGGAATCGTACGGAGGCATTGGAACTCTCTGGCTGAGAGATCCCTCCCTAAACTGAAAATCCCATGATTCTCTAGGATGTTGTCATGGGAGTTAAAATGAAATCATAGTACACTAATTGTACAGTGTGGAAAAACCCCAGGATCCATCTCAGTGAGGAAGAGAGGCACAATAGAGAAGTTCAGCAGTGGTGGACAAATGAACAGCTACCTATGCATCCCAAAATTTGTGGTGTGGCAGATTACCCCCCTCCCCAATTTTCACTCCAGTACAAATGATGTGGGGCAACTGCAGCTGGTGTCTTCCTTGCCAGGGGTAAACTTGAAATAAATCTATCCAAAGTGCTGAGCTCCCACCCTCAAATTAGGTTCAGCACTTTGGATAGCTCCTTTGAAAGCATTGGCCATTTCCGCCCTACACTGTTATAGTGCTATTATTCCACTTTGAACATCCTGTGGAATTCTGAAGTTTGTATTTTCCTGAGGCCCAAGAGCTCTCTGGCTGAGAATTCTAAAGGCCCCTCCTTAAACTGCAAATCCCAGAATTCAACAGAATGCTGCTAGTGGAATAATAGCACTATAACAATACAGTGCAGAAATGGCCTAGAATGATCAAAAGTCTGGAAACCAAGCCTTATGAGGAACAACTGAGGGAACTGGGTAAGTTGAGCTTGGAGAAGAAAAGACCGAGAGGTGACATGATAGCTGTCTTTAAATATCTGAAGGAATGTCACATAGAAGATGGAGCACACATGTTTTCTGCTGTTCTAGAGACTAGAGACTAGAACTCAAACTATTAGATTCAAATTACAGGAAAAGAGATTCCACCTAATCATTAAGAAGAACTTAGGGTTCCTTCTAACTCTAAGGCCATTTCTGCACTACATTGTTATAATGTCATTATTCTATTTTCAACACCCTGTGGAATTTTGGGGTTTGTAGTTTAGAGAGGGGCCTTTAGAATTCTCAGCCAGAGACCTCTTTGGCCCCAGTAAACTACAAACCCCAGAATTCCACAGGGTGTTGAAAGTGAAATAATAGCACTATATCGATGTGGTATGGAAATAGCCTAAGATTTTACAAATCTTTGACACTTTCCAATTTAGGTGCTAACTAAACCCCTCAGTGTTTTGAGCCCATCACCCATTAAATGTCATGGGCTCTAACTCCCAGCTACATGATAGACAGAAGTTGATGGGAGTTGGAGTTCATTGCTTCTTGGGGACACCAATTTGGGGGAAAAGTGAGCCTGAAAAAAAAAGAAGCAAGCAAAGCAGCTAGGAGATGTCCTCAATTTTGCAGAAGTCACCCAATGTCAAAGTGCTTTGATTTGGTGCTTTTGTCACCGCGCTGTCATTTTAACATGAATGGGCAGACGCGTCCATGAAGGTCCTTTCACAGCAGTGACTTTCCATGTCCTCATTCACACATGGATGCATGGGGGCAATCAGACGAACAATCGCATTCAACCAAGCGAGCAGAGAAGATACTGCTTGTACTTTGACTGACCTAGAACTTGCCCTGATATGTTCAGATCTTTCAAGACATCTGGTAGCCTTAGTTTAGCCTCTGTAAGTTTCTCCAACATATTTATAGATTTATTTTTTTTTATAAAAACCAAGATCAAAAAAGCTGTCAACATGAGGAACCAAACATTGCCAAAGAGCTATGGAACAAAGGACAGTGCAATGAAACTGGATTTGCTGGAAGCTGTTGGCTGTTCTGGGAGAAAATGAGGTCTCAGCTGACTTTGGGAAAGTTACATTTTTGGAGTACAACTCACAGGATGCTGTAATCTGAATGGGGATTCTAGGAGCTGCAATCCAAATCACATCTCCACACCTTCCAACATTTTGTAGATGAAGACAGGGACATGTGTGGTCAAGAAACATCAGGGTGGTCAAGTTGGCAAAAAGCTGTTAATGAGGAAAAACACACAAGCTAAGAGAGGTTGCAGCTGTGTGCTTTAACCAGAAACCAGGGTTCAAATCCCTGCTCAACCACAGACATCTCCTGGATGACCTTGGGTACATCACATATTCTCAGCCTCAGAGGAAGGCAAAGGCAAAGCCCCTCTGAAGAAATCTTGCCAAGAAAACCCTGTGAAAGGTTTGCCTTAGGGTTAGTCAGAAACAACTTGAAGGTACACAGCAATAGCAACACCAGCAACAACAATCTTGCTATTTGTAACTACTTGCCTCCAAACTCTAGGTGACTATGCCAGTGGGTGGTACCCCATGCCATCTGTTCCCTTTTTCTCTACCAAAACTTTGCCACCTGTGGCAGCTACTTCATATATTTTGGCCACACCTAGGCTGTTTCATATTATGGATTAATGTTATGCTGGATAGACAGTGATGCAGTGTCGCAGAGCATAATCTTGGGTGTGCTTGTGTGTATTATCTGTGATGAGCAATGCATATATTCTTTTGGATGACTACTGAGACAGCTATCCTCGGTGGCTTCCTCCACACCACACAAGGGCTTAAAGAGACATTTCCCAACTTAAATTCTCGTTAGGAGCATTAGAGGAAGAGCTGTGATGTCTTCATCCAGGATTAAATATGTTCTTTCCCTCTGTGAGAATATCCTGTATCTACATTAACAGCCACAAACTTTGCCCATTGCCTGTCAACACCGTCACTGCCTGGAACCCATTAAATTCTCACTGAAGTCATGTCAGTCGATATGACATCTGAGGAGCTTTTGTGGGAGATGGAGGACCACAAAAAGATGGTGCCAAAACCTCTGTGGTGATAACAAGGTCATGCCTTCTCCTGAATTTTTATTGTTCTGTCCTGAGGGACACAAAGAAAACCATCAAAAGAAAGACAGTCTGGGAAAGACAATAAAACACCCCAAATAGGCAAGGCTGACAAGCCATTTAGTAATTCCTGGAGACTTAGATTTCAGTAGCTGGCATGCCAGGGATGGGAGAAGTCTGAACATTCTCCTGTGCATTTGAGAAAATGCTCATCCTTGTTGGAATGGCAGCTTATCATTTCTATATCAATGAGGCAGTGAATCCATCCCTGGTTTTAGTCCTTGAATGAACTATTCAAAGCGCTGAAACTATTTGAAGAGAAAAATTCAGCACTAGGGATAGTTCCTTTACATTAATCCCCCCAAGAAAGATTCCTTGCTCCATCAACAAAGAAGCAACCAACTGCTTCATCTGTCTCTGTGCCACCACCCTCTGAAGAGAAGCATTCCCTATCTCATGGAACTTATGGTCTGAAATTTGAAACCAGGGAAATAAGAAAATGTGGGAGAGGGGATCTGGGTAGGGGGAAAATAGGGCAAGAGTGGAAGCCAAGGCCAAACTAGATGGGATTCTAGCTGCCTTAGCAACTACACTGGTGGTTAAAAAGGATAGTATATGAATATGAGAAGAACATTGTTGGATTACACCAAAGATCTAACAAGTCCCAAATTCTGTTCTCACAGTTATTGCCCAGTTATTTGTGCTTCCGTTATTCATACAGAGAGGCAAGCTTCCTCTTGCACTGGGGAAGTGTTGTAGAACCATGGCCATTTCTGCACTACACTCTTCCCTTCCCCAGTTTGTTCTTGTCCTGTGGATGGGACTCTGAATGTGAGCCTATAAGACTGGGTCCTTTCCTGTTATAGTGCTATTATTCCACTTTCAACGTCCAGTGGAATTCTGAGGTTTGTAGTTTCCTCTGGCCCAACAGCTCTCTGACTAAGAATTCTAAAGGATTCTAAACTGCAAACCCCAGGATTCCATAGGATGTTGAAAGTGGAATAATAGCACTAAGACAGGGTAGTGCAGAAAGGCCCTGGGAGTGGTTATTGGTGGTGGATTTTCTTGTCTTTCAGGAACAAGCATCACAAGATCTAAGCTTTTAGACCTCAAAAACCACAGGCTGGGAAACAATCACTTCAGATAGTGAAAATGGGGTGGTGATGGGGAAACAGGAAGAGGAAATTAAACAGTTGCTTAAGCTGCATTTGTTTCAGAACATTAACATTATGCAGCACCACTTTGTAAAAGCAACATTGCCAGGGTTGTTGACTTTTTTTTTTTAAAACCAGTTAGATAGATATCTTTGATTTTATAGCTGGCTGTAAGTAACATTTATGAATTGTCCTCATCCTCCTTTAACTTCTCCAGATCTATGCAACGCACTGGATGCCCTTCCATAACAATATTTTTCTGGTGGCTGGATCAATATTTCTCAGCAATGGAGTGCTTTTGCTATGAAAAGGCTTTTAGTATGGTTATAATGCACTCAATAACAATGCCTGACCTTTAGAAAACTCCCTCGCCCTTTCATTCTATCCACTCGGAAAAAGGAGGGGAAAGAGGGAAGAAGGAATCTATATCATCGTCTTGGCAATGCATCTTTTTCTTGTAGATGTGAAAAGATCGCCAAACAACTTGTGGCCCTCCTGATATCAGGATGCAGCTTCTATCACCCCCAGCCAGCAAAGCCAACAGGGAAGAATTCTGGAAAACTGTAGTTTAATAATAGCTGGAGGGCCACAAGTTGACAACATGTGGCCCTCCAGATGTGGTAGACACAAATCCGTAAAACTGATATAGAAATGGATCCAAGAAGCCTATTCCTAAAATTGGTTATCTGGAAGCAGTGGGCAATGCAGTACCTTCCAGAGGCTGCTGGACTACAGTTCCCATCATTCTTCCACCTGGGGTAAATGGGACTTGCGATCCCATGCCACTCAGAAAGCCACATTGTCCACCTAGATAGCTGTGCATTGAACTTGTTTCTGTCATGGTTGGCATGAACAATCCCACTCCAACTCAAATCGTTGGCATTGATCCTTTATTTCATTGACTAGGTTTTATCTCCTGCCCATGCCATTCAACAGTTCAGATCATACTTCATACAGGGGGAGTTGGAGGAAGAAGAGAAAGAAATAGGCAGGAATAAGGTACCATGCCTGGGGAAGAAGATATTTCCATGGGGGCAGAAGCCCAGTCTGAGCTGGTGGACAGACTGGTCAGAAGTACCCTGATTCTTCTCTGGAAAAAGCCATTACTTTATACTGCTATTATTTGCTCTCCTTACGTCAGGGGTAAGAAAGATCTGACCCACTAGCTTTGATGGGACTGCTGCTTCCAATATTCCTGCATAGGAAGGTGTTGCTATGGGGAACAGCTGCATCTTCCAATTCTACCTGTCATGCCCTGCTTCCAGAACATGGACTCTGAGTCTGAAACAGGGGGCATGCCAGGACCAGCTGTACAGGAAGAGGTTACAATGCCACAAACAGAACAGGGGGCAGCGACAGCTCCAGCAGAGGGTCCTGCCTCTTCAGACATAGAAGAGCTCTTACCTGTACCCAGCTTTGCAGAGCACAAACAGGAAAGAGAGACCTGGTGTCTCTCTCTCTCAGAGTTTATAACTGGCAGCAGTTAATCAAGCCACAGCTGCACTAGGCTTCAGACTTATATAGCTGACCTCCTTCCCCTCCAGGAGTTGTCAGAGCTTATCTGACCTTCTACCCTGCTGGATACCTTCATGAATACTCTGATGGACACTCCCTTGCCTTGGGAACCCTGTTGGCCTTTATTTATGACTCTGTGTTTACTGCTTGGAAGTAAGCAAAGAACTAGGAGCTATTCAGTTTATTTTGTTTGTTTTATCAGCTGTGATCTCAGGACTGAGATAGGACAATACTCCCTCCCAACTTAACTTTTCAGTGGCATAGCTCCAGCAATACACATGGCCATCTCCCTGTTGCCAGACAGTGGGTGGTGGTGGTGAGTGGAGACATATTCAGCTCTCTTCTTATAGCTGGAGATGGTCACAGTGCATCAAACTATAGGAAGAGAGCTGGATGACTCTCCGATTGTCCCGCTGCTCTCCAGCAACACAGAAACAGTTGTGTTGGGGAGGCATTGTAATTACTGAGCACGATGCCAGCTTATGGGTCCATCTTGACATTTTAATTGCATTTTCTCACAAGAACTTACTGACACATCGTTCCTGTTACAAATCCATTTGTTGAAGAGGTTGCCTTGTTATTGAAGGGTGAAAATAAAACAATTTAAAAAGACATGGTTAAGGTGCTGGCATTTTCCTACACAGCACTTCAAAGTTTTCACAGTTAATTTTTGCCGTGCTATTAGAATAATGATGAAAGATGGACCTATGTATGAATTTCAACTAACCCCCATGGTATCATCATCCATGACATATCTGTGCCGTGATTCATCAATCAACCCTTTCATTATTTTAACATGACAGTTTTCCTTCATCTCTTCCCACACTATGAAATAAAGTATTGTTCCCTCGCTAATATGAATTATGTGACCCTTTGTCATGGCTTTTGGTAATATAATCCGTGGAGGATTTGGAGTCATATGATGAGAACTGAACATACACATTATTGTGAATGTTTCACTTTTGTCAAATGGCAACCATATGAAGGGAACCTTTTTGGACAAGATTTTCCTGGGAAACAGACCGTGCTGGGCAGGAATACTTAAACAGAAGAGAGAAAAAAAGCAACCTCTGAATAGGTAGGAAATTGGCATTTTCTGGGCAAGAAGGTACATAAGAAGAATTCTTCTCTTTGCAGAATTTTGCTTGAGCTTAGGAAAGTTGTTGCTCTGGATTACAGTGCACAGAATCCACAGTGAACAGGGGGACTGTGGAAACTGTGAACTATAGTCCAAGGCCAAAATCCATCAGCTGGAAGTTATTATTGTTGCAATAGTAGCATTTGTGAATACAAAACAGCTATGGTTAGGCAACTCTTTCATATTCATAGATGCTACTTAGTCAAATTTTGACTCTACTGTGATGATCACAACTCCCTCACTGCCCCAACCTACTTGGACCTCCCTCTCAGCTGCAAGGGGAGAAGGAGGTCCATTCTGCCGATGATCAGAGCATGGTTGAATGATGTTTCACTCAGGTTCGGGGTGGGCTGGCCCAGCAGAAGTTACTTAGTTAAGTTCTGGGTTAAGTATAAGCTGATACAGGATCCCAGCCCATATTTTTCACATTTCTTCATATTTGGAATGAAAAAAAAAACTACTAAAAATGGAATGTGGGGAAACTGAAGCTGAGAGATTCATCCACTCAGGCCTAAGGCTTGGACTAATGATCTCTTGATATGCTTGAGTCCCCTGTGTATTTAATAAGGCCAGTGATAACGTAGGGTTACCATCTCTTTCTTTTTCTGAGTGGCACTTCACTTTTTAACAATGACATGGTAGGCAGGTACATGGTGGCTCTTTCCTTACCAAGAACACCTATCGACTTTAGCTGCTGCATATATGGGAGAACTTCATTTAGATCTCTTGTTTGGAGAATGTAGCAAAATTTGCAAATATTTGATGCTGAAAGAAACTGAGGTGTTTTTTTAAAAAAAAAAAGAAAATCTGAATTTGGGAAGAAGTCAAACTGGCTTTTCTTTTCCTGGTCTTTAATGGTGTGACTCAAATAAAGGAAGTTTAGTTTAGTTTAGTTCTTGTTGTATGTATATCAGCGTCAACTCTGACCTATGGAGACCCTATCACTCGTACAGTTGTCTTGGCAAGGTTTATTCAGAGGGGGTTGCCATTGCCTTACTCTGAGGCAGAGACAGCATGAGCTGCCTATGGTCACTCAGTGGGTTTTCATGGCTTAGAAGGGATTTGAACCTTGGTCTTGGGGATTCCTGACCAACATTCAAGTTGCCAATGTTTGTATTCTCTGTAAGGGAGCACCAATGTAGCGACACTGTTGAAACCATTGTGCAAGTAGTGCCAACAGCATGACTGTTGTGCAGTGGTGCTGACGTCCTGATGCACAGCGCAACTTGATGTACAATGTGTTCTGTTGTGCAACAGTCCCAAAGGGCAATCTATCTCAATGCACATGGCCTGCTCTATGATGGGCATGCATAACATGCCTTTGGGCCTTTGCATAACATGAATCTTGTACAGTGCCTCTTTGTCTTTCACCCCAATTCCCTAACATGGTTGCACATCATGTCAGCAATGTAGTTCCACCATTGTCAAGTTATACATTGCAGCCTCTAATTCAGGATCTTGGCTGATGTGCATCAATACTTAGGCTCCAAAGTCTTTAGTGAACAATCATGTTTTCTTTGGGTGCCTAAATAAAACTAGCATTGGAGCTCATCCAAGGTGAGGGCATTCCACAGTTGGGGTGTCCTCTCTCATGTTCTCACACAGTGCAGTGACCTCTCTCATGGGAGGAGAACCCTTCCAAAAGACCTCAGTCTTGGGGTTGGCATAAATTTGCCCTGTATCCATTGAAAGCCAGCATGGTGTAGGGCTCACCTCCTGGCTTTGCTTCCCACACACCATCTCAGCATCTGATCAACAATGTCAGTAGCTAGGATGTTTTAGCTAGTTGCGGTAGGGCTTTTGTTTCTTTTAAAAGTTCTAGCTAAAATGATGTAACTATCTGTAACTTGTAACTGCAAGCAAGGCCCAGAAGAAGCAGCCTCCATGAACTTGATATGTTTTTATCATTGGATTGCAAATAAAACACTTTCCTTAAAGAACTCTTAGTTCTCACTCTCTCCTTCCACATGCTTGCTGGCTACGTGCAGAGATAGAATTCTTCTCTCCCAGAG
The DNA here is from genome assembly GCA_948474755.1 of Ctenosaura bakeri. Taxonomy (NCBI): domain Eukaryota; kingdom Metazoa; phylum Chordata; class Lepidosauria; order Squamata; family Iguanidae; genus Ctenosaura; species Ctenosaura bakeri. Next base: position 62,494 of record CAOLHI010001109.1, on the reverse strand, counting down.
AGGGTGGGGGGAGGAAATAGATCTCTAAGCTTAGAGATTGTAGTGTCCCTAGTGGCATCCTATTGTGCCACAGGAACAGGGATTTTTAATTCTGTAGGTAGTGGTAGTGATTTGTAATCAAAGGGACAAGGGGAGTTTCCATCTCCTATCCAAGGGCAGAAGTTAGCACTGAGTGGGAGAAGAGCCCCTTGCTCCATAACATGATGGCAGCAGTTCACAAAGTCACAGGGTTAAATTCCTCACTCAGCCATGGAAACCCACTAGGTGACCTTGAGCATATCACACTCTCTCAACACCAGAGAATCCCATAACAGGTTCACCTTAGGGTCACCATAAGTCAGCAACGATTTGAAGACAGATAAAAACAACAACCCATGGAAAGAGTAACCCATAAGAAACAAGATGCTGTGGTCATCTGGGATAAGAAATGGCCCTTGTTGGAAGGATGTTCATTAAAATGAGAAATGTTGTCTAGGGAACACTGTTTGCATCTATCGTCGACAATTCAGCACTTCCATTAAACTACTTGCTAGTTATTAACTTTGCATTGATGTGACAAACTGTGGGAGTAAATTATTTCAGAGATCTTTTTTCCCCTTTGATGCACATCATGAAATTCATTATCCGTCACCCGTACTGTAAGTAACTCATCAGAAATGGAGATGCACGTAACAAAAGGAATGAAAGAAAAAAGTATCTTTGGGAAATAACAAGGAAGGACTGTTCATGCCAGAACTACCAGTACTGACTTGCATTTCTGACCATGGACAGTTACTTTCAAAAAGTATTTAGTTAAAACTAGAATTCCAACTCTAGTTGTAACCAATTGTTGAGACCCAACATGGACCATTTCCGCACTACACTGATATAGTGTCATTATTCCATTTTCAACATCCTGTGGAATTCTGGGGTTTGTAGTTTATTGAGGCCAAAGAGCTCTCTGGCTGAGAATTCTAAAGGCCCCTCCCTAAATTGCAAACCCCAGGAGTCCATAGGATGTTCAAAATGGAATAATAGCTCTATTAACACTGTAGTGCGGAAATGGCCTCGGTGTAGTGGCTTGGGCATTGGACAAATTAGGAAAGGAAAGATGGTGGCACAGTTGTTTAGCAACCAGGACTGTGGTTCTGGAGTCACAGTCAGAAACAATTTGGGTTGGTGATGGAAACAGTAAAAATGTCTTGACCGGGGCTTCAAAATAAAAAAGCTTATAAGTTTAAGTGACTAGTTTGTTGTATATCTACTTTCATAGGGATTTAGGAAAGTTTTCTTGTTCAGAAATTTTAATCAAATAAATATATTTTATGTTTTATCAGTCTCGGTAGCTGGTGGTTCACATCGTGCTGATGAAAAGGCTTAGGCTACCATTTTAATACGGATAGTTGAATGTAGTGGTTTGAGTATTGGATTACAACTTTGGAGACCAGGGTTTGAATTGCTGCTCAGCTATGGATACCTACAGGGTGGCCTTGGGCAAGTCACACCCTCTCAACCTCAGAGGAAGGCAAAGGGAAACCCCCCTCTGAACAAATCTTTCTGAGAAAACCCTTGTTTGGACTCAACTTAGTATGACCACAAGTCAGGTGCAAGAAAGTTTGAAAAGTATTCACACTTTGGCACTCGCTCTGTATTTTTGTGCCAAAACCAGCCTTTTCTATGCAGAAAACAGCATTTTCTGGACAGAAAACTGTATTTCTGCATAGAAGTATTATTTTTTTCTGCACAGAGATATTTTCTGCGCAGGGAATTTTGCTTCTTGAACAGAAAAATGCTGTAGTTTGGGACTTACTGTTTGCAAAATTCACACCTTTTGGGGGGGAAATAGCATTTTTTACAGAGGTAACATCATTATCTGTGCTGAAAATGCCTTCTTCCTGCACAACATGATCACAGGCAAAGAAAATATGTCCTGAACTGTGAGGATGCTCACATCAGACATCAGGATTGTCTCCATCAGGATTTCCCAACATTGAAAAAAAATATGGTTTTGACCATTTTCCAGATAGATAGGTAGGTAGGTAGGTAGATAGATAGCTAGGAAGAATTGACTTTCCAATCCTGTTTCAATAAGTGGCAATTGTGTTCTTGGCAGAACTATTTCTTTTTTGGGGGGTGATAAAAGGATCCAGTGGAGTCTGGACCCTGGAAATACAATAAAGACCACTGAAGGATCACAGGCTGATTGTTGTCCATCACAATCTTCGGGCCCAGGGTTTGGTTCATATAAGAAACCAGCTTAATCTGGAACCAGCTTCCCAGCTTCCTTGGACCAAGGATGCTGTTCAAAAGGAATAAGAAAAGAAACCCTTTATGTTTGGGAATAAAGGAGGGGAGAATCACACATGCAAATAAGAGACCTGCTTATAAATAGCAGGATTGTATCTTCTGCAGCGCATAATGGAATACAAACAATATCAGGAAGTATATGAACAACTTGTTACCACAGCCTCTTGGAGTCTTTCAGAGCAGCCGCATTCCACATGGCAGCTGTTCATTCCTTGCAGAGAGAGAGAGAGAGAGAGAGAGAGAGAGAGAGGGAAGCATGTGCTACAAATTGGAATAATAGCTTAAATAAGTCACAGAATGTGCTGGAATGGCACATTTCTCTCTCAGGCACGTTGTTGAAATTGAATAATTATGTTTTCCAATTTACAACCTGACCCTTCTTAAAATCGTTGGCTTATATCCTGTGCTACATTTACCACACATGCATATACAAAAATAAAATAAAAATCTGACAATACCTGCTCCCTTTAGGTGCAAGCAAGCAGGAAGAAATCCTTGGTTGGGGAAGATCTCAAGCAGGCTGGCAAAAAGAAAGAAGGGCTGAAAAATTGGAGGAGCTCAGTTGTGTGAGGCTTTGGATATTTAAACAAGAAGCTTGTATTGAATCCTAGAAGAAATGGGCAACCAATAAAGAGAGAGTAAAGTGATATCTCAAATATAGATTAATGATTTCAAGAGATGTTGAGAAGCAGTGCAAATGTGGTGAGGTTCTGCTGGTGCGTAGTCTGTAGAACTGTAGAATTTAGAGATGGAAGAAAATGCAAGGGCTATCTAGTCCAACATCACATCCACAGGAACACAGTTACAGCACTTCTGAAAAAAGCTCATCCAACCACTGTTTAAAGATTTCCAAGACAGTCTATTCCCTTGTTCAACAGATCTTACAGTACAAGTTTTTCCTTAATTTTTAGTTGGAATCTCTGTGCCTGTAATTTGATTCCATTGGTTTGTGTTCTAGTTATTGGAGGAGCAGAAAACAAGCTCAGCCCATATTCTACACGATATCCCTTCAGACAGTTGAAGATGGCTCTCATATCACCTCTCAGTCTTATTTCCCCCAAGCTGAAGTTCCTCAGCCACCTTAGACATCCCTCATACATCTTGGTTTCCAGATCTCTGGTCATCTTGTTTGCCCTCCTCTGGATGCTTTCCTGCTTGTGATTATCCTTCTTGAACTATGGGACCCCAGAAGTGGACACAGTATTCCAAGTGAGGTCTAAACCACAGCAGAATAGAGTGGCACTAGTACTTTCCTTGATCTGGAAACCCAATTTCCCACCATGCCTCCTTTTATGAAGTACAACCACAGCTGCTGATGGCTCACTTCAGACTGAATGGATGATAGATGGAAGGGGGTGATAGGAAGAGGTCATTGGACATTACCATTCCCACACTTCACCTGTTCAAAATCAACCTCACCACAACTATCATTTTGTTCCTTAAGAAAGGCTAGGAAGTAGGTACCTGTGTATTTTCCCTGATTTTGAAGGCACCAACAACTTGGAAGAAATGTGTTCAAGAGTCTTTTCATCTCTTTGCCACTCCTCTGATCACTCTGAAGCCACACACTCAGTGAATTATCTAAAAAGAAAAAGAATGTATTTGTGGAAAAGAATCATGTATTGCCCTTAGGGCATGCTCCAGCCATTGTTGAACCACCACTAGGCAGTGCTTATGAGGAATGTGAAGGGGAAAAAAACCTCACAATCACTGAGATTTTGCTTGAAACAGGTCATTTTGTCAATACTGTCGAATTTGTACTGTGGCGATATCTTTATTAGGCCGACCAAAAGAGGCACACAAATCTCTTTGATAGCTTTCGAGAACAACAATGTCTTCATCAGGCCAAGATGTTTTCAAGAAGCATTCAGGGAAAACAGGGAATGTTACTTTGGGATCATTCACACTGCATGATTGTAGTGCATTTTTCCCCTTTAACCTTTCCTGTTCCAGCCTATGGAATCCTAGGGCTTCTGGCTTGGTGAGGCACTGGAGCACTCTGAGTGAGAATTCTAAATTTTTGTTGTTAAGTGGCATCGATTAAATTCAACTTATGGTGTCCCTATAAATTACAGACCTCCAAGTCAACCTTTTATCAACAGTCCTACTCAGATCTTCCTTGTGGCTTCCTCAGCTGAGTCTATCTATCTATAATGGGGTCCTCCTCTTTTCCTACTGTCTTCTGTCTTTCCACGCATTATTGTCTTTTCCAGCGAGTCATGTCTTCTAATGGTAGTCTCTCCCTCCCTCCCTCTCTCTCTCTCTCTCTCTCTCTCTCTCTCTCTATTATATATATATATTTGAGATATGGGACAGTCTTCTGTACACATAACAATCTTTTGTCTGAAGTGCAGGATTTGCATTCCATTCAAGACGGAGGAAGTGGAGAGGCCCATGCGGTGAGATGCTCTGATATGCAAGTGCCAAGGGGGAATTTGGGGAAGTGTGGTCTTAAAAACAAACCCAACACATTCTTCTGAGCTCTAGGCAGCAGAGTACCTCACGAAAAAGAAGGCAACGTGGCAAAGGCGTAACAGCCCAGGGTGGCCCCGATCCAGGAAAGCCTGAGAGGTTGTGCTTAAAAGTGACTCAGAATGAAGGCTGCACATATGCTGAACATTATGTCTCTGCTTGGTTAATTTTATTTCATTTTTTTTTTCTTTTGCCAAGCAGCCAAATGCTCGAGCCAGGCTTCTTATTATGGACAGGTGTTAGGCAGAACTTTCCCTCCTGATCTAGCTTTGCCAAGGTATCTAATTCTTAACTGGAAACACTCCATCTCTTTTCTGTGCTACAAATGATGTCGGAGCTAAAGCAGCCTAACGCCTCCATGCCTGTTGATTTCATGGTGTGTGTCTCTACGCACTTGCACATGTTTGAGTCACTGGCCAGAAGCAAGCCAACAATTGACTCGGAAGATCTTGATGGCATTCCCAGGGAAGGCCGGGTTTGCCTCCCCCGCAGTTTCCCCTTTCTCTTAACACACATGCCACCATCTTCCTAATGAGGCATTAATGAGATGTTAATTGCTTATGCAAATTCCGAAGAGTAGACAATGAAGGTTGTTGTACCAGGAGTTTAAGGGCCATATCATCGCACTGAATGTTCGCAGAACTGCCATTACCATTAATTGGAATTACTCGCATATCGGAAGCCGCATGCAATGGGAGCGTGTTATCTCTGAGAGTTTGGGAACACGCCCAGCATAAAGGTTAATAGCTGCATTTCTACCCACACATCCTCTTGATGTACACCTGCAGCTGGAAAGAGGGCAGGCAGTGAACGTTGAGTTGGTTATGTAGCATTGAAAGTCTCTCTGCTAGAAGAGGAAGGTACCGATGTAGCTCAGTAAACAAAGTCGATCTGTTCCCAGCCACTACTTCTTTAACAGAAAAGTTGGTACCAGAGGCAGGCGGAAATAATATAGGATAATATGGGGATATAGTCCTACACAACCAAAAGAAAAGGTGGGGTTCAACATGTTTCGTATCTCATGCTTTGGTATCAGGTTCCATTGTGGTTGCTGAGATGAGGACAAGCTGATAGGTTGGAAGAGAGCACTTTAGTTTAGTTAATTAGAGTTTAGAAACTCTCATCAACTATTTTCCCTACTTTTGAAAAATGAGAAGGCAAATAGTTTTTTCTAAAAAAAAATGCAATGATATCTGACCAAGTTTTTTGCAGGGGGAAAGGAAGGCTTTGAATGTTAGCTGTGATCAATTACTTTGAAAAAGTCACTTTCCAAGCTCTGACCCCACTATTCATAAGGGCCAGTTTTTCATGAAGAGGAAATGAAATTTGTCAGGGAGGTCTGACCGTTGGCCTGTTTGGTAACTTTATTACAAGCTGGGCCTGAACTTGGAGGTCCTGGAGTTGGGCCAACTTGTACAAGATGTGAGTTTCCAACATCACCTGATTTCAGCTTTGCCACTGTCACTGGAAATATCTTTCTAAGGGAAGATGCCCCAGCATTCTCTGTTATAGCAGGGGCAAGGAAAAATAACTTTGGATTGTAATTCCCAGAATCCTCCAGACAGCATGGCCATTGGTCATGCTTTTTGGGATATTCTGGATGAAGTCATTTGCAAAAACAAAATGAACTTTTCAAGCTCTGGTTGTTTCTTGTTAATAGGCATAGAGAAAAAGCATCACAATTGCATAGCTTATTTGACCGGTTAGGGACCAGAGCATTTCGGAAAACTGAAAATCATCAGAATGAGGAATCCAGTCCTTTTTTATTTTTTGCATTGTGGACACTGAAAAAATGTAAATAACACACTATATATCGCTTGTGAATGCAAGCAAAAGTTCAATCACACAGGCCATTTTGCACTGTACTGTTACAGTGCTATTATTCCACTTTGAACCTCCTGTGGAATTCTGGGGATTGTAGTTTACTGAGGCCAAAGAACTCTCTGGCTGAGATTTCTAAATGCCCCTCCCCAAACTGCAAACCCCAGGATTCCGTAGGATGTTGAAAGGGGAATAATAGCACTATAACAGTGTAGTGCGGAAATGGCCTAAGAAAACATGGATGCATCTCCTTGCACGTAAAAGTGAGACATGCTTCCAGTTTTAATCCCAGAAAGAAAGAAACCAAAAAAGGCTGGGCTCCAGGTACTAATAACATCGCAAAACACAGCTCTGCCAGTTCACAGTCCTATCCCTGCAGCTGGTTTAAATTCCTGGAAGATCTGCCTCTGAGAAACAGTAGGAATGATTGTCATAAATGTTTACCCTGCATGAAGGACTGAAGGACAGATGCAATCCAACTTTAGAAAGCAAGAACTACATCCAGCCGATGGAGCCCAAGCGGCTCCAGCAAACATCTCACACATTTCTGTCTGCAGTGGGGGGGCTGTAATCTGCAGACATATTAGAGCACACAGCTGGCCATCTTACTTCTTTTTAAAGATGCTTTTCAGCTGGGACGCAACAGCTCAGCCTTTATGGGGTGTCATTTCCAAAAACCAGATGGATCAGCGGTGGCGGCTTAAGAAGCATGTTACCAGGTCAATCTGACAGCCAGAAGAAAGGGAGAGAAACAGGAGAGCTGTTGAAATCTGAGAAAGCAGAAAGGAATTCCAAAGTGGAGTGAATGTTGTTATTGTCATAGCTGTTAGTGGACCAGATATCTGATAAGTGCACCATAGCTTGGCAGCAGAACAGATGCACCAAGGACAGAAGCTGATGTGATACCTTCGTTCCTCAGAACATAAGAAGAGCCACATTGGGTCAGATCAAGGGCCTGCTCAGTCCAATGTCCTGTTCATGCAATGGCCAACCAACTGCCTTAGGGAAGGTCACTAGTAGGACATGAGTGTAAGTTCACCCTCCCATCTTATCTCATACCGCACTGGATCTCTTTCCAGAAAGGAGAAGCTATGGTGTGGGTGGGAAAAAGCAGAGAGCGTTGGCCCCCACATATGAATTCTACCTCCCCATGGAATTTTCCTTTGGTCCTTAACCTCCTAGACTTGTGGTAATTTAAAACATCAGTTAAATATTTAGAAAGAGAGCTAAGACAGCCAAAGAAAAGGGCAGGCAATGCTACCAAGAAAATGTGAACACAGCAAATAGAAGCATTCTGGCCATGAATGATTTCCAAGGTCTTATACTCTACTCAGTGGGGACTGAAAGAAAATTGCATGGAGGGGCACAAAGCTGATTTTTTGGGGGCAAGGCCTTCATTTGGTCACTCCATGGCTATTGCACCATCTATATATAAAGTTAGTATAGTTTAGCAATTTTTGTAATTATTCTTCTGGTGTAATTATCTAGTCTGTCAATGTGATATATCTAATCTATCAATGCAATATATGCATATACATGTGTCTGTCTGTTTATCTATCTATCTATCTATTATATATATACACACACACACACGCACACACTATATATGCATATATATGTGCACGTGCATGTGCATACAGACACACAGATATGTACGCATATATACATACAGAGAGAGAGAGAGTGCAAATCAACTATGAACTCTCTCTAGAAGCCAAGATGACAAAACAAGCACCTTGAATTGAGCTCACAAGGCAGGAAGCACGACCGGCGCGGCTCAGGATGCTGCACACGGCAGGTAAGTGCGCTCCACGCCCCTGAGCGTTGCGCGGCTGCTCGGCATTTTTGGCTTGAAGCCAAAATAAAAAAATCTGTTAGCGGTTTGCATCACACTCTTGATCATTGCGTAAATGTGAGTGCGTCATGCAGACCGCTCCTCCCGTTTACACGACGCTCAAGGGGCCCTTTCGCTTAAGAAACGTCGTGTGAAAAGGGCCTTAAAGTCCACACCTGACAGCAGTCTGGATACTCCATTTTGCACTGGCTGCAGCCCCTGAACACTTTTCATGGACAGCCCCATGAAAAGCCTGTTACAGTGGTCTAGCTGGGATGTAGGCAAGGGCCTTATCACACTTCACTGTTATAGTGCTATTATTCCACTTTCAACATCGGCCCTTTTCGCACGGGCCTTTTCTTGCGCGACAGCCCCGTGAGTGCACGACGCACTCCCACTTCCGCCGGGCTCACGGGGCTGAAGCAGTGCGAGCGCGGGTTTTTTGATTTTCGCTTCCAAGCGAAAATCACCCACGCTCGCACAACGTTCCCGGCGCCCGCGCGCACTTACCTTTCGTGCGAAGCGTCCGGGAGCCGGCTGGGTCGCACTTCCTTCCCTCTGCCCCTGCGGAAGGAAGGGACGGGGCGGGGTGGGGCGCTCGTGCGACACGTCCTGCTTCACGCGCATGGGGGGGACAGATGGGACGAGCGCCTTTCTCTCTCGCGTGCGTGGGGGGGCGGACGGGAGGAGCGCCTTTCTCTCTCTCGTGCGCGGGGGGGTGGACGGGAGGAGCTCCTTTCTCACACGCGTGGGGGGGATGGAGGGGACAGGCTCCTTTCTCACACGCGCGGGGGGGGGGAATGGACGGACGCGCAAGCCGTCGCAGCCTCCGGGAGGCTGCCGCTTCCCCGCTCGTTCCTTCGCCTGCGGAAGGAAGGAGGGGGGAAGCGGCAGCCTCCCAGAGAAGGCTTCATGCGTGAGCTGCCCTCCACCGCTCGCGGGAGAAGACTTAATGCGAAAAGGGCCATCATGTGGAATTCTGGGGTTTGTAATTTACTGAAGCCACAGAGCTCTCTGGTTGAGAATCTACATGCCTCTCCCTAAACTGTGAATCCCATGATTCCATGAGATATTGCCATGGCAGTTAAAGTGGAATAATAGCGCTAGAACAGTGTAGTGTGATAAGGCCCTAAGTTATGAGGAACAGTAGGTACCTCAGTAATGACAAAAGGCACAATGCTTTGGGGAGACCGCTGCAGTGGTGGAACTTGGACTGTGTGAAGGGGGCCGGAAGGGGTGGGGCTACAGCATAAAGGGCATGGCCACTGTGCATGGGGGTGTGACTGTGGTGCGTGGGGGCAAGGCCAGGGCGTGCAGGGGTGTGGCTATGGGCCGGGACACCCCAAAAACATTGCCGCTCAGGGCAAATTCCACCTCCTGCCCCCACGTCCCTATGTGACTGGGCCTCTGGCTTCTCTGCCTCCATTTTGATAGGGTTCTGCCTGCATCATCAGCTTGAGGAAACTGATTACGATTTGTTTAAATGCAGTTAAATAGTCTGCTAATGCTTGCACTGACCTTTGCGTGCCAAATCCTTGCCTTTGCTAATTTCAGCATCGTTAGCAGCACATAAGTTTTGAAAATTTTCTTATGCCGAAAAAGCAGGGATGGTTATCTGCTATCCTTGCTTAATGAGCCGTAAAATGAAATGGCAGAGGAGGCCACTCGCGTGCTATCAATCCACTGGTTAAAGAAGGGTCCAAGACTGGAGAAACACAGGACAATAAATCCTATCACCCTGACAAGAGCTCTTAAGTATTGACTTGACTAATCACAATTGATTAAAAATCCTCTTCCCTTTTCCCCTCCACCACTTCCTTGCAAAGTTTCAATAGCAATTAGAGTTGCTTCCATCATTTCAAGGTGCATCAGCAGTATCGATCTCAACGTGTATTCATCATAGTAAGAAACGGAAGGGTGTTAGCTGCCTTCCCATCCTAGGTAATGGCAAAGCTCCAGTGGAATATGAGGTTCTGTGGGTGATGCCCTTAGTATGAAATGGTTAAAAGTATTCTACTAATGAATAGGGCCTTAGGCGATTCACAAATCATGTTCTAAGGACATCAAGGCAGATACTGTGCATATCAATGGCTCAATGGCCATAGAACTAGACTGTATGGAAACAACATCGGAGTAATGGAGACGTCTTTTGCAGCCTATGATGAATTGCCTTGTTGATGGCCTAATTTTATGGGCCGTCTTGAACGCCAAGATTGAGAGGTTATAATTTCCATTCCCAACCTGGGGCTCAATCAGCGCTATGCTCTGAAAAAATACAGCGGATTTGATCCAAACTTAGTCACTGCTGAGTTAGGTCTCACTGATTTCAATGCTTATCTCGTCTTTCTCTCAGAAATGGGATTCAAGGAGGCTCACAGGATCACAAGGATGAAGATGAAGAAGGACGAAGGAATTCATTGATTGAACTGGAGTGGCTGGGTGGGAAAAGCCATCCCAGTGATACCATTGGACTGTTTGCAAATCGAATTATTTCATTCATATGGTGCCTTTCTCCTGGAGTGGGACTTAAGGTGTTGCAAAAAAGAATAAATTAAAACTTAACAGTAACATTTTAAACACAATTAAAGTAATAGCATGAAAACAATATAAAATATATTAAAAGATTGCAAAGGTTAAAAATATCCTGCCCCTGCAACAAAAAGCCCCCTTGAGAGCAATTATTCATTAAAAGCAAGCTTGAAAAAAAGGGGGCTGAGAATGTGTGATCTGCCCAGGGTCATCCAATGAGTTTCCATGGCCAAGTGGGGAACTGAGCCCTGGTCTCGAGCGTCATGGTCCAATACTCAAACTTCCACATCACACTGACATTACCACCCAGGAATTAGAGCAGCTTTCCCCAATGGGGTACCCTCCAGATGTTCTGGGCTACAACCCCGATCACCCCCAGCCAGCATGACCAATGGTGTTTGATGTGAGTATGGAGTGGCATCAATGGGAGTGTTACTTCCTTGAAAATCATGTACCTACCCACCCAAAAATGCCAACAATAGGACTGTTCTATGTATAGTTGCTTGAACATGAGTGGAGCTCTAGTTCCAATCTTCTTGCTCAATGCAGGGCCTTCATGCATTCACCTATGGCCATTTCTGCACTAGACTGTTATAGCACTATTATTCCACTTGCAACATCCTATGGAATCCTGGAGTTTGCAGTTTTGGGAGGGATAACAGTCTAGTGCGGAAATGTGTGAATAAGGTTTTGATTTCAACTCTGTGTGGATATGAACTAAGCCCTTTAACAAAAAAGGAACAAAGAAAAAAGAAAATTGTAGGTCTGGGAGTCTATCACAAACATGGAGTACAGTACACTTTTAAGGCCATAAAACTGCGAAGGAAATAATATATGATGATGATATTTTTTTAATGGTTCAAGGGAAACTCCTCCCTTGGGAAGTCTTCCCAGAAAAGATTATTGTAACTTTAGCTCAGAGTCTTATCATCCTACCTCAGCTGCTTGCACTGGAGGTGGGGAGAGGGAAAAAGCAACTCACAAAAATGTAAGAAGGACATTCTGAATGTTTCATTGAGATGAAGTCCGGCAACCTTCAGAGAATCTTACCTGAAATGTTGGTTTCCTCACGTTATAACAGAAGTAGGGAACTTTGGCAGGACTAGGGGATAAGATTTTATCCCCTGCATATATTGTGGCCCTGAAAATGGTAGAAAATGTTAAAAAAAGGTCTCCCCCCCGCAAAAAAAAAAAAAAAGCAGCACCCTGGCAATGGTCAAATATCCCCTTTTGGTTTTTACATTTGAAAGTTTTTTGGAGGAAGGAGAATTGGGCTGTCAGAGATATATTCTTTTATGCATAAAGTACCTCCCCTTGGGACCCCAACAAACAAAAGCCCATTTCACAAAATGATCCAGAGTGGTCTCTGTATGAGCTGGTGGGCCACCCAACTAGCACCTGGCCATAGGTGGCCAAAAGGCCATACATTTTCCACCTCTGTTGAACAACAACTGTAAATGTTCTTCCCAATATGGTATGATTCCCCCCCCATCTATGACTGAAAGAAGAATCTCTTGATCTCAGAAGAAAGACTGATACAGGGATGATTGACAGCATTTTCTGCAGGAAGGGAAATAGTTTGATACGGTTACCTCAGCATTAGAGTTTGAGGTTGTTTCTCTTCATGCATAGCTGTCAAAGGGGCACATTATAAAGACAGCATCCTGGCAGACGTTCCCAAGAGCTGGAATGGAATCAGAGGCCCTACAGCATGCAAGCCATAGTCCTGCTAGTTTGACGGGAAAATACAGGCATATTGGGGGAGAGATGAACTTCCAGCTCCTTTTCACATTGCTGTCCAGTCCACTCTACTTCTTCTTCTCCTTTACTGATCAGCCTCCCTCTCCACTCTACCCATCATCCCTAGTATTATAAAGTCACAGATCTCTAAAGTTGGAATAGACTCAAAGGGTCCTTGAGTCCAATCTTCTACCAATGCATGAAGTTTGCAGCTAAAGCATCCCTGATATTTGACCATCCAACCTACAAGTGAAGGAGACTCCACCTATTCCAAGGGGGTTCTGTTGGCAAATAGCTATTTCTATTTGACAATTCCCTTCCAAGGATTAATCAAAATTGCCATTCATATAATTTAAACCCACTGATTTGGGTCCTACTCTCTGGAACAAACTTGTTTCATCTTCTACACAGTGAAAGCCAATCACTCCAACGCCAGTGAGACAATGAATCCACTTCAGGTTTAAGCATGAACTTTCAAGGTGGTTAATCTATGGGATAGGGTTTAGTGCCTTTAAAGTTTGGATGAAAACCCAGAGAGGATTCACTGTCCCACTGACACAAAGTTCTCAAATCTACTGGACTCTCTGGAGTCTCCTGGGGCCACTCCTATTAGGTAAAGCTTAACCTTAATTCTGACTTGCAAAAACAAAAAAATTCAAAGGTTTTCTCTGAAGTGGGTGAGATTGCAAGAGCTTTGTTGCTTTTTTTTTTTTTTTTTTGCATTTGGGAACATTTTTAGTTAAAGCTTTTTTTTTGCTTTTTTTTTTTTGCACAAACGATACTGGCCTGAAGTCCAGATTTGAATCTTATGGTTAGTGTCAACTACAGAAGGCACACTGAATCAGTTGGATTTACCTGTGTGTTCATTCACCATGAAACAATTGAATCAATACGTCTACTCTACTTGGGAATGAAATATCAAGATTCCAGGCAGCTATATTGAGTGAAGGAGTTCTGTGGCAGTGGTGAGTGGGGTGCTGCTACAGGAACTACAACAGGACCCCATAGAGGTCCCTGTGTCACATTACAGATCACTGGCATTAGGGGGCTAGAGGTGTCATCAATCGACACCCCAATACAGTCCATCCTCCACATCTCTGGGGTTGACCTTCGTGAACTTGACTGTCTATAAGGCACATGCTTGATTCACCCACCCCATTTTCCTCCTCCCATCCCTTGCATTCTTCACCCCAGGCTTGCCAGGCTTGTGTTCAAATTGCATGTTCTTTTCTTTTCGGGTGAGAAAAGCCTCCTCTCACTGCTGAAGGCATGGCCTCTCTGCCATGTGGTTGCACATTCTGCTATGCATTGGCTTCTGATTGGTGAGGGGCTCTCTTTGCTCATACTCCTCTTTTCTCAAGATAGCTACTGGAAGTAATTAAAACTACAGAACGCCCATCTTCTCTGTCTGAGGGGAAAGTATTGGTAAGCCTTTTAGCTTGCCTTTTTTCTTCTCTCCCCCACAATGCCAGGGCCAGAGGCAAAAGAAGGGGAGGGGGCAGCTCTGGAGGAGAATGGGAGAGGAATTATGGGGGGAGTTATTCATGGTTTTTCCACTTTTGTGAGTGCTCTGTGCCCCAAACCCTCACAAATGTGGAGGGGCTACTGTGGTTTGTGCGTGTGGAAAAAAATAGTCACCTGTACAGGAAACCCATTTTTTGTGCAGAAAACAGGATTTTTTGGGGGGCCAACCCCCCATATTTTCCTCCACCGAATAATTCCTCCACAACCCTTGGGGACATTCAGATACTAAGAGAAAACACAACAATTCTCACTTGTCTATTATTCTTCCCGGCGGAACGTTCTGACTGTCAAGAAACCCATTTTTCAACCTGGGAATGAATAATTACAAACATTTTGTCCATCTCTAAAAGAAACAAGTAACTATAAAGAGAACTGTTTTAGTTACATTTGAGAAAAAAGAAAGTAAACAGTTACGTTTAAAAGACTGAAACAATGGAAGTTAATGACTACTTTGGGAGGAATTAGCACAATAATTATGAATAATTGTATTTTAAAACTAGCTTTCCAGACTCTAGACAAGAGTGGATTAAAGGTGCTAAAACATTACAGGTAAGGATAATTTGCTCAAACTAAATTTTTAAAAAGAAATTTCAGAGTGTTATGTTAATGATATTAAAATGCAGCAGCTTCTCATCCATCTCTCTCAACCTGCCATTCTATTAAAAAAATGTTATTTTCAGAACAAATGTTGTATAATATCTCCAAAGCTTTAGGAGAACATGAGACCCTGGTGGTTAGGAAAACAATTTTCATTACCATCAATTTCATTGATTGGGAACGGTTGGGGGAGAAATAAAGCCTTTTATGGCGTAACAAAAAGGAAGATTATGGGAGCCAATCTTAGCAACCATCAGCCCGGCATTCAGTGATAAAGGTTAACCAATTTAGTGCGGCAGCTCTCTGACAGGGCTTTCCGAAATAAGTCTTTCATTGCTTTAGGACTAAATGCTTCACTTGGATTCAGGAAAAGCAAGAAAAAAGAAAGTGGGGGAAGGAGATTGATTCGGTTTGTCTTTTGATTAAGAGAGCTGGATCTGGACATGAGACGATTGCAAGCTGGGTGGAAGGAGTGGTAGCGGAAGTGAGGGGGCACCAGGTAGAAGAGATATGCTGATGCGCAAATCCACTGCAAAGAGACCTAGAGACTGAGGGCTTTTCTGCATTCCACTGTTATAGTGCTATTATTCCACTTTCAACATCCTATGGAATCCTGGGGTTTGCAGTTTAGGGAGGGGCCTTTAGGATTCTCAGCCAGAGAGCTCTTTAGCCTCAATAAACTACAAACCCCAGAATTCCACAGGATGTTGAAAGTGGAATAATATCACTATAACAACATAGTGGGGAAAGGTCCCTGGACGACACCACCTCCAATTGATTCATTGACTGATCAATCCATTTATTGCATTAGCATTTTTTCTATTACTTTTTTATGAAGTCAAAAAGAAGGAAAAAAAAACAACACAAACCAAGCATACAAAACAGTAAAAAATACATTCTTACAAACATTGAATAGCATTCTAACCTACCCATGAGTAAAACAAAGAAAACATATCTAAAAATGAGTCCCCGCTCTTGCTGCAGACAGCTCATATTGTTCAAGCATTTTCACCTAACTGTTGAATCATTCATTTTATTCCATCATTATTAATTTTTGCAAATCACTTATCTTTTTAGTTATTTACTTATTTAATTTTTCCACTTCATAAATTGTTGTTAAGTCTTTCTAGATTAGTTTATACTCATGATCGATCATCAAAAAATAATAAATGTGTTGCTTTGCTATTAATTTGAATTGTGGAATCTTAGAGTTGGAAGGAAGCACAAGGATTTGTGGCTTTCGATGGGTCACAGAGGTCTAGAGAATATCTCCCTGTGCTCCATTCCAAAAGAGACATAAACATATGTCAGTCACTCTTCCATCTGTGTATGTTGTAAACAGGATACTGCCCATTATAACCAAGCTCCTACATCCAGGTTGCACAATGGAAATCTCCAGTTGTGCAGGTAGGCATTAATTTGTTACATAGCCCTTGTGCTGAAGGACAACATTGACCAGGACACCCAAGATACCCAACCAACTGCTCTACCAAATCCGTATGTACATGACAGCTCTGCCCACCCTTGTCATGTGGGAAGAGCCGGCTCTGGGTTGGAGATCCATCCCATTTGGATAAATGAAACAAGAGATTCAGGCTATTATTTATTATGGCACCCACAATCCTTCTAGTGTGTTGTCCCTTTCAATGCCCACCCCTTTTGTCCCATTCCGTCTCAGACCCTCTGCCCCAACTGTATCCACCCCTCCCTCATCTTCCCTTGATTCTCTTCATCCATTCCTGCACTACACTGTTGTAGTGCTATAATTCCACTTTCAGCTCCTGTGGAATACCGGGGTTTGTCATTTACTGAGGCCAAAGAGCTCTCTGCCTGAGAATTCTAAATTACCATTCCTAAACTGCAAACCCCAGGATTCCATAGGATGTTGAAAGTGGGCTAATAGCACTATAACAGTGTAGTGACCTCCCATGGTCCTTTCCTCCCTAGTTTTATTGTGTGCTGTTGACTCCAGTACAGCTACCAAGTGCTCATCATCTTCAAATTCAACTGGCTGGGGCTCCAGCTTCCTGCAGTATGGGTCTTCATTGGCTGGACAAACTTGCAATTTCAGGGACAGTGATGACAGGAACTGAACGACTCACACACATTTATACACAACTATACTTCTCCATGCACAATGTGTCTCTGCATAAATGGTGACTCTATATCTGCATTTCTGGAAACTTGAACTGAACACAGACATTCTGCTATGGACAAACATCTCCAGCTGCATCCACAGAGGAACTTACACATGCAGAAGACACCAAGAGGATTCTAGCCAAGGTATCAAGAACTCCAAAAAGCATATAAAATGCAGGGATGTAAATCTTCAGTTATTTCATTCTTGTGCACAAGGACAAACAAATGGAAACAGTTTTCTTCTTTCTGTCCATGAATATGGGAGTTTCTACACAGTTTTTGATGACTGCTCATACATTGCCATTTTTTTCCCTCCGCCCAAAACAACTGCCAATTTGAAAAAAATGAGTTTTCCTACACAAAAATGCTGTTTTTCATGCAGAAAGCAAGTTGTACCCCCCCAAAAAAACCTCACATCCATGGTTTCAAAACAAGAAAATTTTCTAGGGAGAGAAATCTATAAGCATCAAAGTTAATACAGCTATTCTTCAATTCCCCCCCCCAAGCAGGGTATCTTGATGTACAAGACCATCTTTTTTTCCCCCACCAAGGATGGGAAAATTTAGACATTTTCTTTCCATTTCTAATAAAACACCAAATCCTGTAATTAATAGACAGTATAAAATCTATGGACTGACCAGTCCCTGTCTGTATTCTAGCAATCTGGCTTTTTGAAACTTTCCTAGCTCTCAGGTTCCCTTCATGCTAACATTCAGCCTTTGCAAGGTAACAAGAAAAATAACTTAAAAGCAAGTACCAGTTCATAAACTCATGACCCAAAGGCTCATATTCCAGCTGTGGTCCATTTAATAGTGATAACTATGAAGACAAGCAAGTAGAATGGCCAAGATACCAAGCAAACTAGGAGGTTAAATATGCACATCCAGAAGGCATTTGCAATTTCAGGGAGAAAGATGGATCAAGGCACAACTTTTCCTGGAATGTCTTGGCCATGGCCAACTGATAGCTTCCATGTTAATGGTGCAGTGAATCCTCACCAGGTTTTGTCAGGAATTTGAAAGAGCTACCAAAGGTTCTGAGACCATTGAAGAGGTAGAAATCAGAACCTTGGGTAGCTCTTTCCAACTTCATAGGTTTGTAACCCTGTGGATACTGATCTTGGCCTTCATTTTCCAGCTGTGATATCATTACCTCTGCAACTAAACAATCTAGAGGTTAACATTATACTTGTGTGCCTTCCTAATTATCAGTATTAAAACAATTGAACTTCTGCTTCTGCTTTTAAAAAAATCTGGAAAATGAGCCCTTGGATCTTGATGGCTAGACTTTATGGCTTGCTTCTTGGATCACCTCCCAACACAGGCTGCGATTTGAATGTAGATAAACCCTTCTGAGTCATATATGTGTGATGGACAGATTGATGCTTTATTTTTTAATGCCCCTGCAGCTGCAAAGGTTTATAGGCTGGAGAACTTGACCACAAGCATGTTAAAGAGAGTCATAGCTCTGTGTTGGTAACTGAATCATATCTTGAAAATAGTCCTTCCAGGTCTTTCTTGTTGTAAAGAACACCCTTAATTTGACCCCCTGGTTGGCTTTTTCCCAGCTAAGGTCCAACTTCAGGCAGGAATTTCCCCACACTGTGAGTCAGTTCTTTCAGGGAGGGATGAGACAGGGATGCGTATGTATAAGCCTGTCTGATATCTGCCAAAGGTCTCCTCTTCTGTGTCCCTCCAGTGTGGCAATACCTCACCTATGGAATGCCCTCCCCTTTTAGGCCTAACAGGCACCAATGTCAATTTCATTCTGGCATCAGGTTTAGACATGCCTTTTATCAAAGTCTTCAAGGTCTAATTTCCTTTCAAAGCATGGACAGGCTTTTTTAATGCCCTTTTTTCACTTACTTACATTTTCAAATATATTTTTCTTTAGTTTAATTTATTTATCAATTTTCCATTTGAAATTGTGTAAATAGTTTTATCTGTTTGCCAGCCTGGGATCTCTTGATAAAAGGGTGGGATAAAAATGTTTGAGAGCCAGCATGGTGTAATGGTTTTGAGTGCTGGTCTAAAATTCTGGAGACTAGGGTTGGAATCCCTGCTATGCCATGGAAACCCACTGGGTGACCTTGGGCGAGTCACACTGTCTCAGCCTCAGAAGAAAGCAAAGTAAAAATCCCCTCTGAACAAATATCTCCAATAAAACCCTGTGCTAAGTTCACTTGAAGGTTGCCATAAGTCAGAAACTACTTGAAAGAACACAACTATAACCACAACCAGAATCACAAACATTTGAATAAATGTTTCATTGTTGTGCACCTTCAACTAATTTCTAATTTATGGTGACTCTAAGATAACCCTCTCGTGGCAAGATTTATCCAGAGGAGCTTTTAGTTGGCAAGATTTATCCAGAGGAGCTTTTCTACTGCCTTTCTCTGAAGTTAAGAAACTTGCCCAAGGATACTCAAAGAATTTCAATGAGCGCACAGGGATTTGAACTTTGGTCTCCAAGGTTCCTAGTCCAATGTTTAAACCACTACACTATGCTGATTCTGTTTTAATAAATGCATGAATAAATGTACACATTCTAAGGCTCTTGAGATCAGTCTTCTGCTCCCACCACCACAGTGGGCCATAGCAGATCCCCAAACTGGAGATAAGGAAAAAAAAAATCAGAATGAGAAATGACTTGATATCCAGTTCTGATTTCCTTTTGGAGGTTCTGGGGAAGCATGGGGAGGGGAAGGTATTTTTCTATGCAGCATTGCCATTGCTGGAGAATTTGTAATTTTCTTAAAAAAAAAAATTAACGAGGACTTGTGAATGATTGGATAGATTGGACTGTCTGTGGAATAGATTGGAAACTGGTGGATCAGAAATAGACAGTAACAAGTGGACAGAAAGAAATGTGGCTCTCGCTCTCAAGGGAATATTGACAGGTGCCTGTACCATGTACAGAATGCTATGGCACAGCTCAGAACTGGAATGAAAAGAGTATGGTAATGGTTACCACAGACAAAAGGCCAAACTGCACTATTTACCCTATGCTGGCATTTTCAGTAGACAACATAAGAAGACCTGAAATCATAACTTCCAAGGAGGGTGAAGACATTCTTCTTTCTTGATGCTTCTGGAAGTCAAAGTTGGAGGAAAACTTGTCTCCTCTTTGTCTACTTTGTCTATTGCCTTTGGCTGCTTTTCTGAAACACTCTGTTCTTTTTGACCATCCCTAGGATGTTTCTCTAAGATGTGCTCAGATGCCTGAGGACTTGATGGCTTGTGAGGTGTTCCTTATGTCTTCTTAGTTCTCATTATAATAGGGTGGAAATATGAATTTTCTCTACTTTGAGATACCTACTACCTCCATAAGACACCAATCAACCATCTTTGGTACCAGTTGCTTTGCCTCATCTTGAATATCCTTGACTCTCCTTTGGGGAGGTGGCCCTAAGCATGTCTTAAATCCCTACAAAGAGGATGAAAAATGTAAGAAGCACCATAGTGAAGCAGATCAATATCCTATCTAGTTGAGATACCTTTGGGAAGTCCACAGCAGAGTGGGAATACAGTAGTATCTTCTTTCTCATGCATCCCAGCAGCTGGTGTTCAGCAGCATTCTGCCTGTGAAAGGAGAAATCATATATAGCCATTATGAATGGTAGCCATTGATGGTCTTATCATTCATAAATTTGTCTAATTCCCTTTGGAACTGTTAGCATTGATAGAGACAAGGCAGCCAACCCATGTCGGGAGGAATATAATTTTAACTCTAAATGTAATGCCTTCCGTCCTCAATTTACTGCTAAGAACTCAGGAAAGAAGACTCCGTGCTGTCACTGTGTACAGCTCAATGAAAATCCTTTTATTTCATGTATTGGATAACTCCATTTCAATCAAGATTTAGGGAAACAGATGAAAGGCCATGGATTTCTCCTTAAACGATAGATTGCACTTCCGTGATTTGACTGGTGTTTATTGAGTTTGCAACATCATATTTTACCTGTGGGATTTGAAAAAAAGAATAAGGAAAGAAATATTCAGGGCCCGATATAAGTGCTGACAGATGTGCTGAATTTTCAGACAGTTGGTGCCTCCAGGGAACGTGCATTGATCAGCCGCGGTCTTTATGAGCCTTGTATCCCAGGGGTTCCTAATGCACAGCGTTTGAATCGTAGTGCAATTTAACTTCCTGACAACAGCACAATCTTTCCGGGACTTGGAAAAAATTGGAAGAAATTCTACATGGGCTACTTAGTTATGTGTGTGTAACTAAGTAGCATTTCCCACCTTGACTCGCCTTGTATCTTCCTTTCCAGGCTTCAACCACACTGAGCAAAGGTGATCTGTTCTGCTGGTGATTGATGTTTCCACCTCTTCCCACCAGTGAATGAGGCTGCTGTGATAAAGGCCCGATTTCTTATTGTCACAGCCTTGATGGCTGGTTGGAGGGGTGGAAATATCATCCACCTACATCCTGAGAGCTGGGGTCATGTAGCGGTTGGAGTGTTGGACTATAGCCCTGGAGACCAGGGTTTGATTCCTACTCAGCCAATGAACCCACTGGGTGACCTTGGACATATCACATACTCTCAGCCCCAGAAAATCCTGTGATAGTGTTGCCCTAGGGTTGCCATAAATCAGAAACAACTTGAAGGTACTCAATAGCAACAACACCCTGTTCTCCAGTGGAAGGAATCTCCATCTCTCGGTGAGACTTGTGCCTGGGAAAGTAGGTTTGGGGAGGGGGCATAGTGACAATCATGGCAAAAATTTGTGATTACATAGGGATCATGAAAATGGTTGAGTTATGGATGCGTAAATCCAGCTTATGTCTGTGGCTGAGTGTGCATTTGCACAGTTAAAACTTGTGCGCCAGCTGCGCATGTTCCTTGAGACCTCAGATGTGGGTTCGGTAACACATGCCTTGATTACATCTTGGTTGGATTACTGGAACACTCTTTAGGTGGAGCTGCTTTGGAAATTGTTTAGAAACTTCAACAGGTTCAAAATGGCAACCAGAATGGTGACTGGGGCCAGTTACAGGGAGCACAAATCTCCCTTGTTAAAACAGCTCCACTGGCTACCCGTTTGTTTCTTGGCACAATTCAAAGTGTTAGTCATGACTTATAAAGCCCTATATGGCTTACATTCAGACTATTTGAAAGACTGTATCTCCCCACATAGACTTGCCAGAGCCCTAAGATCCACAGGGGAAGCCTGTCTCTCAGTTCTGCTACCATCCCAGGCTCACCTGGTGAGGACACGGGACAGAGCCTTCTCAGGGGCTGCTCCCACCCTTGGGAACTCCCTTCCTCAGGAAACTAGCTTGGCCCCTTCCCTGCTCTCCTTTCACTGGCAGGTGAAAGCATCTCTTTTCAAGCAGGCTTATAATGTGTGAGCAGGGGAGTTTTTATTTATCAAGCTGTTTTAAAATATTGCTGTAGGCTTTTTATCATTTTCTATGTTTTTAACATTTTAATTGCTTTAAACATTTTTTTAATGTTTTAACTTTTTGGAACCTGCTTTGGGTCTCACTCTGGGAGAAAGGTGGCATATGAATAAAACAAACAAACAAACAAACAAATAAAGCAAGCCTCTGTCACTGTGACACTCAAATCTGGTCATTACCCTTTTTGTACCCAATCTCCCCCAGTACCCAAACCAGCATAGCCAATGGCACTCTGGGAACCATAATCTTAAAAAGTGCATATTTTTTAAAGCTCTGGCTCTTTCACATAGCAACTGCTACAAATGCAAAGGCAGCAATTTCTAAATTGGCCCAACTTACTTAAATTCCTGTTTCTGAAACTCAAGCATTTTTAATTTTTATTTCTTGAATCAGGAGACGCCCATAAAATCTTAGCTCATTTTGTTTTCTTAATGTTTCTGGGTTCTTCTTTGAAAGGGAAGATAGATTTTTTTCTAGAGAAGTAAGTAAGAATGGGCTAATTTTTCAGTCTTGCTTTCTCCCAAATTCAGATCCTGAGAATTTGATTCTGATTCTAATTCTGATTAACCTTTATTAGGCATACTACAACATATACATTTACAGTAAAACTTCAACAATCATTTTTAGAAAATTTAAGCCATAAGTTTGTTGCCTCCACCAGAAAGTTGGCCATTAGCCTAGTAATATGTGGATTCTGATCTTCCAATAAGTATTCCACTGATAACCTATCCAAACATATATTCCTTCCCAATAACCTCCTAAACAACTTTTTCCTTGGAATTATATACAATGGGCCGAACAATACAATATGATGGAGACTGTCAGGAGCTCGAGCACAATGACATATATGATTCAGAAACGAGGTCTGTAGATATCTACCCTTAGTCACATTTGAGGGATGTACATTCAACCTTGCAAGTAGAAAGGCCATCCTTGCCACCAACAATGAGAGAGTTTGAAAATGATCCGGAATCCTAACCTGCAAGGGGGGAATACTGAGCATCAATGGGGAACAAACCCTAGGAGGTGTTGGATATGACAACTGATATTCCCTCTCCTGAGAATTTTTGTTAACTCTGGTCAAAAATGAAGTGGAACAATGCTTTCATCCAAGACATTTTGCTAACTGGTTAAAAATAATATGAAACAGTATTCTCACCAAGACATTTTGATACTCCAGAAAATCCAAATTAATATAGGGACACACACTCACACACACACAGACACACACACATCCCTAGGATAGTATATCCACATATTCTGATAATTTTATGAGATTTCAGACTTCTGTGAGTAGGGTTATCAGCATTGAATTTTTCTACAGGAATACCTGGTCAGATCTTTGGACTTGACAGAAGAGTATGAATAGCCTGAAGATGTGTTTCCATGGGAACATAATTGCTGGACCAATTTCCTTAAGTTTCTTAAGCAAGTTCTTGAATGCTGTCCCAAATGATAACACAACAACGAAAAGGTAGGGAATCTGGATGAGGCAAACGCTACAAAACATTAACGATCAACAACACACCCTGTGTAGATGACTGTACTGCCTTGCAATTGTCCTCCATGTAGTCTGGAAGAAAGCATCAATAGAAATTGTACAGTACACACAACTGTATGCATGCACAATAAATGCACGTCCAAATAAACACCTCTCATTTTTCCCAGTCTTGTTGAGTGTGGACATATGTAGTAGGAATTAGTGAGAATTCATTGAGTTCACATTCGAAACTGCGTTTACCCCCATAAAGGCAGAGCTGAAGGCAATTTATGGAGGCACACCCATAATTCATGAATTCGCAGTGCCATGGTGGGGGAGAAATATACTAAATGGCAAACATTTGAAAAACACACCCTGAAAAACAGATGTGTGCATTTCAAATATGCACACAAACACATCTTAGCCAGTGAGAAACTGAGTACAAAAAGAGTTCTGGGAGTTCACAGGAAAGCTTTACTGTTTTTTGTTTTCTACACTTGTGCCTGTGTTCATTTAAGAATCAAAATAGAGGACTGGTTGTAGTAAAATATGTGCACAGAGTTAAAGGCTCTTCACAATTCTTCTATGGGTCTTCGAATGCAAATTGGAGATGAGGGCTATTTCCACACTACACTGTTATAGTGCTTTTATTCCACTTTCAACCTCCTGTGGAATTCTGGGGTTTGTAGTTTCCTGAAGCCAAAGAGCTCTCTGGTTGAGAATCCTAAATGCCCCTCCCTAAACTTCAAACCCCAGGATTCCATAGGACGCTGAAAGTGGAACGACAGCACTATAATATAACAGTGGAGTGCGGAAATGGCCTAGCATGTAAGATGCACAATTCTGCTTTCTATAATCTCAGTTTGAATAGGAGTTATTGTTGTTTGTTCATTGCCAGGTTTCATTTCAATTTTATCCCTTCTCTCTGGGGGAAACCTGGATTTGAATGGACAATGGTCCAGACAACAATTCATTATAGTAAGTGGGAAACTGGCAAATGCTTCAGGCAACAAATCTAGTTTAGTCTTCTATTATTTATTCATTTACGGCAGAGCAGATTGCAACTTTTCATTAATTATTTCCCTTGTGTCCAAATGGAAATAGCCAGCACTCAGAGCGGATTGAAAGGTTGTCTGGTGTCATTGAAGGTGCCAAGAGAAGGCAATGCCTTCTTTGCTGATGTGCATTTTTGTAATTGCCTAGTACCTCTTTCTCAATATCATACCATATATTATGTTCTGGCACATCTCCCTGAAGGGAAGAAACTTGAGAAACATTTCAGAGGGTCCAAATATTTCCCTACATGTTATGTGTTCTCATTACCATTGGCCATCCCAGAAATGCAACATGTTGGTCTGAATCAAGGATGGGGAAGGATATTTGATAATATTAGGGGGAAAAATTAAAAAGTTTAAAAATATGCTTCTCAAGTGTTGAGAAACCTTGGCCAGAAGTATCTTGGGTGATGCAAATCTTTGCAGTTTGGGTCATAGTCAATGCCAAATTGGCCCGTGGTTGTTTTTGTGAAGAAGACAGCATTTTTCTGCACAAGAATATTATTTTTTGCACAGAAAAATGTTTTCTGAACAACTTATTCCGTTCAGAAATAGCAGTCTATTTCTGCACAGAAAATACTATTTCCTATACAAAATAGGTATTTTTTAAAAAACAGAAGAAGCTTTGAACTGTGAATAGTCATGAAAGACTTTTTCTTAGGGAGAAGAAAATTGCTAAAATTGTTCATTGCTTCCTTCCAGAAACCAGTGAAGGATTACATCTCTAGCCTGAATCCCATTCTTAATCTCAAACAACTGAGTCAGTGAGATTTATCTATGGCCCTTTCTGCACCAGGCAATTAAAACAGGGCAGTGTGTTCTCTCACGGAGGTCATCTGCACCTTGGAGAGGACTAGGAGTGGACTACTTACCAGAGATCCGCACCTCAGTCCGCTCCAAAATGACCCCAAGTGGTCCTCCAGCGTGTTTTTGAAAGACCGGGAAAAAACAGGCCTTTATTTTCCTGGAACGCACCATTGTGTTCCTGCTCCATTGTGCAGATTTGCAGGCTTGCACCAATGTGAGCCTGCAATCTGCAGAGGGCAGGCTTTAGGCATGGCGAGCTTCAGTGGTTGGTCGGGACCCATGACCAACAGAAGCCGCCATTTTGGAAGCCGGAAGCTGCCATTTTGGAAGCCGGAGCAGCGCGGATCTACAGACCTCGCACTGCTCCGATTCACTCTGGACCAAGGAGGAGGCCTGCGGAGTAGCTTCAGGGACAGTCCATGTTGCTTCGGACCCCAGAAGAAGCAGTAGGTAACGGCACTGGGCGATTTCCTCGCCTCATGCGGAAAGGGCCTATGTAATGACTCATCATTCAATTCGGTGGGTTAATAATAATGTGCTGATCTAGCTCTTTTTTGGCTCCTGCAGAACCCCCCACTCCTGAAAAGTGCCTTATTTCCTAATTTCCCCCCAACATGCTAGATGTGTCAAAGCCAATTCCATTTGTTGGAAGAGAATAGTGGTCAAATCATATTTCATTTACTGCAATTCCTGATAAAGTTCTTCAGATGGAAAAACAACAACCTGAGATGCCAGACCTTTCTTTTTTCATATTTTTGATGACTTGTAACATGATGTTGTTGTTGCTAGGTGTGAAATGACTGATTATATGTACAGCTTGCTACCCTCGTGTCTTCATCATCCACTACAACTTTATTTAATAAAACATTTACATTTTAACACATTACTTCCTAGCTCCGAGGGAGACAGTATGGCGAGATGCAAGAATCCCTGTCTAATGAGGAATTGAAAGCAGCTTGTGTTTTGATTCATTTCTTGGTGTTTCTGAAAAGAGCATCTTCTTTTCTCCCGCTGCAGTAGTCTTTCAACATAGCCAAGCCAAAACTACTCAGGAATTCTTAATGTGAACATTCTCTGCATTGCCAGAAAACGGTTTGGCCCTTCTTAAGGAAATGATCACTTAGTTCATTTGCTTTAAACTTCTCTTTTCAATTCAATTCACCCTTCACTAGGGATGAATAAATATTCTGGTGGTTTTGAGATTTTCATTTAAATTACCCATTTTGCACCTCCCGGGACTCACTGCATGATCAGGTGCTTCTTGACTCAGAAATTCACATATTTCCAAAGCCCTTGGAATGTTTCGCAGGGACAAAATCATGCCTTCTGCCCCACTTTGAAACCATTATGGTAAAAAACAAAACAAAAATACATATCAACATGCTTTGGTCAATGAGGAAAATGTATAAACTATGGCCATTTCTACACTACTCTGTTACAGTGCTATTATTCCACTTTTAGCATCCTATGGAATTGTGGGCTTTGCAGTTTAGGGAGGGGCATTTAGAATTCTCAGCCAGAGAGCTCTTTGGCCTCAGGAAACTACAAATCCCAGAATTCCACAGGAGGTTGAAAGTAGAATAATAGGTCTATCAGTGTAGGGTGGAAATGGCCTATGCCTAGAATATGAACAATGGAAGATATAAAGAGAAGGTGTAGGTGAATTTCCACTTGGAAAGAAAAAAGAAAGGATGACATACTGTCAGTTATGACTTAGGACACTGTAGCTGCTTTGAGTTTCTCAGATGCCATGTAGAGGAAGAAGAGGGCTTGTTTTCTGCTGCTCCAGAGACCAGGACAAGGAGCAATGGATTCAAGCTGCAGGAAAGGAGATTCCACCTGAACCTCAGGAAGAACTTCCTGATGGTCAGAGCTGTCCGGCAGTAGAATAGGCTCCCTCGGAGCGTAGTGGAGTCTCCTTCCTTGGAGGTTTTTAAGCAGAAGCTGGATGGCCATCTGTCGGGAGTGCTTTGAGGGTGTTCCTGCATGGCTGGGGGTTGGACTGGATGGCCCCTAGGGTCTCTTCCAACTCTACTTTTCTATGATTCTATGATTTGTGATCATTGGACTAATGTAAGTATAGTTATGGCATCACAGCTATATGTTTGATGTGGGACTCAGCTCAAGTCTCCCAACTGGATCCAAGCAAAGAATGAGGTAAGCATATGAGATGAAATGTAGCAAACTGAGATCAAGCTCTACCACATACTTTTGTTGGGGGCAGCTGGTGGCTTTCTTTCATGGGGGTAGGAATGAATGTGTTCTTTATTTGGTTTTGAACGTTTGAAAGAGCTGTCCAAGGTGCTGAAACCTGTTGTCCCAATAGGATCAGCACTTTTAAAGGAGCTTTTCAAATCTGGACTAAAACCCAGAGGTATTGGTATTCCACTGATGCCACGCAAAAATAGATACAGTGACTTAGATAGCTTTTCAAAATTTGGTATGAGATCCAGTGGGAATTTACCACTTCACTGACATGGAAGCAATCAACCACTACTGTGGGGTTGCGTTGGGATCCAGATTTTTCCTTGTCCCTGGATTTGTCAGCTCAGATTCCCACCTGCCTTACATTCTTGCAGTTCTGGCTTAGGTTTACATCTTTCACTTGGTCACATTTGGTGGAGATGAGTAGAAAAATTTATATGCAGAGCAGGTATTTTCAATGCAACATGTGAGTCTTTCTTGTTGAGACTGTCTGTTTTGCTAGGCATAGCATAAATGTCCTTCTCTACAACCCAGGTGGCATTTTTATGAAATGGCAATGGCTTGAATTTTGCCCATGTTGTACAATGAAAGACATTAACAAGCTAAGCCTTACAACATTCTCCTTTTATTGCTCAGATGCATTATAATGTGTTTCCTTAGAGGATTTCTACTGGCTCCAAATGGTTCACCACGTAGGTTGCGGAAAGTCCTTCAGCACTTTTCTCTTTATTAATGATGCATAGAAAGCGTGGTCCAGGGAAAATTCCTCCAGGACTTCTGAGGACAACTTTCTCCTGTGGACATTTGCTAATGAGACATTCTTAAATTAATGGGCTCAAGTGAGCCACAGAGAGAGATACGGACACATGGAATTGGCTGTTAGCCATTTCCATTTGTTTAAGGTTCCTGCAGGCATTATTACACACAAGCGGGGCTGGGTTTGTGTTTATAAAAGGTCAACTATTTTGACAAGCGCACAAAAAGGGAAGCTGATCTGCAAAGGTGAAATTGATTCACTTCTTCCTGAACTTCAGCGAGCAGAAAGGAGAGGGGGAAAAGCATTGCAGCAAACAAAACACCATTTCCCACCCTGTCTCACCTTGCTTCTCAGGTTATAAATAATTTACCTTGGAAGAATTAGACTACATGCTCTCCTCCAGTGCCCACTGGGACTGGCAACAATTTTGCCATCCATTCCAAAGAATTCAGCTCAAGGAAACCTTCTAGCAACCTTCAAGGGGGCTGTAAAAATTTCTCTCTCTCTCTCCCTCAATAGAGAGAGAGATGAAAAATGAAACTTAAGTGTGCCAAATCTTTGCTTGTGTTTCTCTGTGATGAGGATGGACTTGACATTTCCCATAGGTTTTGCCAAATCTGTGGCACGATGTTGGCAAACCATGAACATTTTTTTCATAAATGATACCCATTCCTATCCCAAAATAATATAGGTATGTTGTAGCCATCCAGACATGGTTGAACTGAAGCTCCCAGCAGCCCCGGATAACGGAGCTCCTCAAAAAGCTGGGAGATGCTATCCCCACTTTTGTTTTGGTACTTGTTTTATTCCATTTTGCAATTGTTGTCTTGGCTAGAACTGAATTAGCTTTGGCCACCCCCAAGAATTCTTCAGCGCTGAACACTCACACAGCCCTCTAAATAACCTGGACCTGAGCTGGAACCTGGATAATAAACTGGACCCAAGTCTGTTCTGTGAGTTTGTATCTTTTCCAAGTCACAAACTACAAAGCTAACACAAAAAGTGTAATTAGTATAGATGAACACTTTCCTGCCACTGGGAAGCAGTTACCTTGGGCCAGGATGTCAGCAATGACTCCAAATTCCATCTGCCTTGTGGCAGAGGCTCACTACAGTTGTGTTGTTCCTATCCAACATCCAGTGCATGATGAATCTGCTTTTCTGGGAGCACTTTCTCCATCTCTTAACAGAATTCTCTTTGATGTGTGTGGAATGGATGCTTTAATCTTTTCCTTGAAATGAATCAGGATTACTAGAGGTGCATCTGAGTATAGTGAATGCCAGTGTTTGGACTGGAGCACTTGGGCTCAGTGGGAAAGAACCTCGAGCCTACCTCTTTTCTTAGTGATGCTGCCAAAGCTCACACTTGCCTTGCTGAAAATACAAACTTCTCCAGCTTGAGAATACCGCTCTCCATGAAGATGTAGCCACCATTCACCTGGGAAGTTCTCCTTTGACACAGAATGTTTGAATCCCTCTCTCTATGCTCAACAGAATCCTGGGGACAAGAAGCCCCAGGAAACAGAGCATCCTGTTTCCCTAGAAATAGATCTTTTTAAGGATCCCTGGTATTTTGAATGCTGGAAGTGTCGTGTTTACTTTCAAGGTGCCAAAGTAGAGCAAAGAAAGTGAAGTTCTATTGTATGCATGGTCATTCAGTCCATGGGCTAGTTTGTACCCATTCTCTTTTCTCACCTTAACCTACTTTAAAATGTTCTGGGGATAAGAATGGGAGTTATGTGGATTTCACTGAGTACCTTGGAGGGAGAGTGTCTTCCATTTTAGACAAGGTTTTTCATCAATGCCTACAGACACTTTTGCCTAGTGTCACTTTTGAGGACTTCATGCCCCTTTCCCATGAAATTAGCACCTAAATAAATATAATAAACTACACAGCATAGATTAACCAAGAATGGTAGATTCACCTATGGATGGAAAAAAAAAATTTTATTACTATTTAGTTTCCAGCTTTTAAAAAAAGTTCTTCCAAAAGATGAGAAAAATCAGTATAATAGATAGGTATAAAGTATAGTAGACAAGCAAGTATAATAGATAGGCAAGAACAATGCACAATTTTCTGTCAATATTCAAGCATCTCAAAGTTTTAGGAAGAAAGTCTGTTTAAAAAAGTGTGTGTGTCACTTCCCTACTATTTTCTGCACAGAAAATGCTATTCCTTGCAGAGGAAACAATTTTTCTGCATAGAAAATGGAATTGTTGAACAAAATTCCCATGTGTTCTTTTATGTGGAATAATTCCTCTGCAACATATTTTACTGCATTCAGGATATCGGAATAGGGGGAGAATACTGCGGAGGAATTTTCTCTTTCTTCAGGGAGAAAACTACCATAATTGTTTGTCCATTCATGTGAGATGAAATAATCAAGGATTTACCTCCCTAGATTCACCCTTGGGTTTGGCTGGATGTGGGGAGAATTAGAAGAAAATGAACACACCAAAGCAACTGGAGAAGAAGAAATGGAGTTAAAAATCTCTGGTATCATGTCCCTTGAAGCAATATCAAAAGCATCTTGCTTTCCCATCAGTGGTTTGAAAGGGTATATTGTCACAAGAGTATTAAATCTTGCTTACACTGGATATTGAGAGCAAGACATGTGCCTGAGAGACGGAACGAGGAGAAAGGGAATTACAAAATGATTGACTACTTGAAGAATCTCTGTCTGTTTAACTATATGGGAAACTCAATGGCTCAGATCTTAGAGACATCAGGCAGAGACCGACTCATACAAGACAAGAGAGCTGGGTATGTTTAGTCTGCAGAGGAGAAGGTTGAGAGGGGACATGATAGCCATGTTTAAATATTTGAAGGGATGCCATATAGAGGAAGGAGAGGGCTTGTTTTCTACTGCTCCAGAGACCAGGACAAGGAGCAATGGATTCAAGCTGCAGGAAAGGAGATTCCACCTGAACCTCAGGAAGAATTTCCTGATGGTCAGGGCTGTCTGGCAGTGGAATCTGCTGCCTTGTAGTGGAGTGGAGTCTCCTTCCTTGGAGGTTTTTAAGCAGAGGCTGGATGGCCATCTGTCGGGAGTGCTTTGAGGGTGTTCCTGCATGGCAGGGGGTTGGACTGGATGGCCCCCGTGGTCTCTTCCAACTCTACATTTCTATGATTCTAAGACATCTCTTATTTGGGTAAGGCATGTGAGCCTCTTTTTCCTTCTCTCTTGTCCTTTGGAGTGGGCTGAACCTTTTCTTCTTTGAGCAACTTTTTAGGGTGTCTTTCTAAACCGTTCTAGATCCAATTACATTCCCTCCCACCCCACAACTGTGCAAATATGCTTTCTATCCTGAGACCTGGATTACACTCTGTACTGCATTTGAAGAAGTGGGTTGATATCCATGAAATCTCATGCTAAAATAAAGACCAGTTAATCTTAAAGGTGCTAACTACAATTCCTTCTTTATCCCCATCCCTTCCTCCTTTTCATGTGATCTCTAGGCCATTTGCACCCTACACTATTATAGTGCTATTATTCCACTTTCAACCTTCTGTGGAATTCTGAGTTTTGTAGTTCTCTGAGGCCCAAGAGCTCTCTGGCTGATAATTCTAGATGCCCCACCTTAAAGTGCAAACCCTATGATTCCATAGGATGTTGAACGTGGAATAATAGCTCAATAACGGTGTAGGGAGGAAGTGGACTATGCTGCCACCAGATTTCTGGCCATAGGAGATGATGAAGAAACCCTTCATTGTGTTGCTTTTTCCACCCCTGCCCTGCATTGCTGTCCCATCCTTTAGTTATATCCTCTAGCAAGATTTTGTTTTTCCTTCCTGTGTGGAAATCCATACACATTTTGTATAACGCATGCATTTATTATACAGTTTCTATAATAGATATTCATTTGGGTGCACACATTCCCTGTGGCCAAAAGTGCTTTTGTGCATGTTTCTTGACTTGTAAACTTGCCAGCAATTTGTATTTTTAAACTGTGTGTATGATGTTGTGGAATGAAAGATACCACGAGCTGCTTAAGCTGCACATTTCCCAAGCAACCACATTTGGTTTTGCAACAAATTTCTGAAGGTGCAAAATGAGAAATGTTGATGAGAATTTCAGAGCCAAATCCTGTTTTGTTTCTATGTCTAGAACATTCAGAAAACTGTCAGAGCTCCTTTTTGGCTTAGGGCATGGCCTGAAGGCACACATGGTGCATGGTGTTAAAGCCAAGAAAGCATGGATCAGGCATCTGGATGGCTACCTTGGATTGACAAGCTGCAATATGTTCAGAGGAGGATGACCAAGATGGTAAAACTTCTGGAAACCAAGCCATATGAGGAATGGCTTAGGGAGCTATGAAGGTTTTTCCTGGAAATGAAATGACTGAAAGGTAACATGGCAGCCTATGAAAGGAGGAGGTTGGGCAAGCCTGGTTGGTGCCAGCTATTGGAAAATTTTCACATTCACTGTCCCCGCCTCTCTTGTTCTAGGACAAGTGGGGATTAGCTAGCATAGAGTTTCTTTATCCTTCTGCCTTCTCATCTAAAGCCTCAACTCTTGCTCTTTGTGTTATTTAAATGCATGGCTATGGTATCCAAGAGACTAGACCACGTGACCCAGTATAGACCCTGGGGTCATTGGCCTTACAGAAAAGACCACACTTCTCAGACCTCTTTGCTATTTTGTTTCCCCTTCTTTCCGACCATGTTTTGCCTCTCCACCCAGAAGATGGTGAATTTGAGCTCCGACTGTAAAGCAATATCCAATATACTGAATCCTATCTCGCCCCAATTAAATTCAAACCCATAGCAAATTCGCCACTCCCCAGACATGGAAGCCACCCATTGCTACTGCTTTCAAACCAAGATCAGATTCTTTAGACTTCTGAAAACTTGGTTGAACTTCACACAAGAGGAATTGGAGGAGGCACCCTTACATATAACAAAGGGAGGAGGAGGAAAAGAAGGAAAAAGAAGAAGGATTGGACTGGTTCATTTATAACACTGCAGCAAAACACTCTTATATGATGAGAGGCTATGTGACCAGAAAAGCAAAATATCAGCCAATTTATTTCTCCACATGAAGAGGGATTTCATCTAGCGGTAATAATGACAGATTGTGGAGTGAAAAGCGGCACGTGCCATTACGGCTTTTGACAGGAGAAGTGGCAAAGCTGAGAGGGCTCAGACAGACTTTGGATCAGAGCCACAAACAATATAGTTTTGAGTTGTATTTCCTCCAGAAAAAAAATCCCTCCCCTCCTCACTTGTTTACCACTATTGCTTGACATATTTCACAGCTCATGACCCAAACAGGGTCCATTATTTCACACAGAAATATAAAATATTTATCAAGGGGAAGTTCCTACTTTTTTATTTCCACCATTTTATCTCCACTTCTGAATGTGTGTGTGTGTGTTTTCAGTGCTTTGTGTACAGGAGTCATAGATAGTAGAGAGGAGAATAAATTATAAGAAAATGGGGATTTGGAAATAATCAGGAATACTTTCCCCCCTAGATTTGACATCAGTGAAGAATATCTTTGGGCAGCTACCAGGACAGAGCATTACTGGGATAGCATTCCCAGGGATGTAACCACAGGAGGGAGAAAAATGAGGGCAATGGTACTCCCAAATAAGAATTCTGCTCCCGAAATGAACTTTCCCTTCACTCTCCAAATTCTCTAGCATTGCAATAACTTAAAATTTCAGATGAACCTTTTTGAATTACAATTTAGGCATCCAAAGGGATAGGTAAATGGACCAAAGGAAGGCAAATGCAGCAAATATGGGAGTTGTAAGTGAGTTTCATCGTCTCATTCACTGCAAAAATTTTGAGAACTGAAGGAGAACAGTGGGCATCAAAGCACAGAACAATGATATCATCCACTTAGATCTCTGGAGGGCTTCAGCAGATCTTGACCGGAGACATCTTCAGTCTGAATCTAGCTACGGAAACATAGCCAGATACTTCTCCAGTCCCTTCTGGAAGGATTGGCCATGGGGCAGGGGACCTCTCACAGCAAAATGCTGAGTCCTGGGGGTGGTAATAGGGGAACCATAACACAGTTCTGTATGTGCAGCTCATGCTAGGCCCAACCATCTCACCCCAGCTTTTAGCCTTAACTTTAAAGGGGCTATCCAAGGTGCTGAAACTGGTTTTGGCAATAGGACTGGCCTAAACACTACAGTTTGGATTGTCTCATCATGAAACTTCCGTGGTAAAAGAACAACGAAGAAAACTGACAGGAAGAAAACCAACTCATTTGAGCTGGGGTGCTGGAGAAGAGTTCTACAGATACCATGGAGTGCTAAAAAGATAAATGAACTTTCTGATGGTAAGAATGGTTCAGCAGTGGAATACAGTGCGTCAGAGTGTGGTGCAGTCGACTTATTTGGAGGTTTTTAAACAAATTCTGGATGGCCATCTGTTGGGAATGCTCTGATGGTGTATTCCTGCGTGGTCGGGGGGGGGTCGAACTCAGTGGCCTTTTTGGTCTCTTCCAACTCTATGATTCTATGACACTATGAATGGGTCCTAAAGCAGATCAAGTCTGAATTCTCCCTAGAAGTCAAGATGGCTAAACTGTGACTGTTGTACTTTGGCCTTATCATGAGAAGATCTGACTCACTAGAAAAGACATTAATGTTTGAGAAGGTAGTAGGAAAGGGGAAGACTGCATTACAGATGGATAGACTCAATCAAGGAAGTCACAGTCCTGAGTCTGCAAGACTTGAACAAGGCTGTTGCCTATAGGGCAACTTTTCATAGGGTGGCCATAAATCAAAGTTGACTTGACAGCAGTTAACAAACTACAAAGTCTACATTAAAACCTAAAATAGATTATTGGTCCACTGATGTGAAAGCCTGAAACTGTCATGGAGTTGAGAGCAGAAAGAATTTCATTAGATTCAGTAGTCTCAATGAAAGTAGAATTTTCATACTTTCCGGGACTGGTAGCAAGAAAATACTGACATCACCTTGAATATTCAAACATCTGTGAGGTTTATGGGAGGTTTTGTTTCTGAAAAATAAAATATACACAAAACAATAAATATATTTCAAAATGCTAATGGCTCAAATGTGCGTCTTGGAAAGGAAATATGTAGAAACATGCTTTTGTTGGTAGGGGAAAGTTGTGTAAATTAGGCAAATTTATCAAATGAATTTGCAAGCAAAGAAGGCATGTCTCTCAAAAAAAAAAAAATCGCAGCAATTTCAACATAAGAAGAAAACACAAAGTCCTAAATCCAATTACTAGTCCCAAATTGAGTAGACCTGTTGAATTAAAGTAGCCTCATAAGACAAAACTAATGTAAGTTCCATTGAGTGTATAGGTCTACACTGGCTGGAACTGCTGAATGAATTTAGGTAAATGCCTCTCAACTTGAAACTAAAGAAGAATGGGAAGGGGAAAAAAAGTGTGAGTTTCAGAGAATTGAGAATGGAACTAACAGAGAGATGCCTGCATCCCTACCCACAAGAAGCTATTGCCTTTGGATCATTTGAATGATTTGCGAGATCCAAGTTGGAGTATTCAGTTCAACCAACTGATCCCCTCCATACCATTCTTTTCACCTTTCTGGGTGTGGAGATGATCAAAATGGACCCAGCAATGAGGATCCTAGTTGAAGAATGGCAACGGGACAACAGGGGTGGGAAATCGTTGGACAAAATGACCTCCTCTCCCTGTCTAGAAGGATGCGTTGCTTCCACTGGTGAGACCAGTTGTCTGCAACCGATTTCTCCCCATCTCCTCCCCGCCTTTATGAACTAACAGCCTCCTCCCTCTCTTTGCCTAAGTAATACATCTTCCCTATATAAATGTTCTGAGTCTTGTGGGCTTTCCCTTTTTCATCTATGCTGGCTGCAGTAAATATTATCTTATTCATGTCTTTGTGTTGTGGCTGTTGTGGGGGGGGCGCCTGTCTGTGTTTGCATCTGTGTCCTGGGGCTTGGACATGGCAATGCCCTAGAATAATGCTCCGTTGGCATTCTGGGGCATTGTAGGCATTTAAAATGGTTTCTGGGTGCAGGTTACCGATATGGAACTGAGTATAGATTGCTGAGAATGGGAGAACCAGCCCTGTCGGTGTGTAAAACTCAGAACATCAGAGAGAATGAGCTCACCAGCAAGACAAGGCTGAATCTGCTGTTTTCCCCAGCAGCTTCACAAATTTCTAAATAATTTATCATCTGCAGGCTTCAAGTCTTCCAACAAACAAGGGGGAATTAGCAAGTGACATTTCACCATGGCTACCTTCGGCATGCGCTCAGGGTGCCAACTGCTCTCCTGACGCTTCCCGAGCTTTCCTTATCACCAAACTATTTAGAATTATTAATAAAATATATGATTCGTGTTCTCCTCTGTCAGACGTGCAATCCTCTGAAGTCTGGCTTAGGCTTATATTTATAATTCAAACAGTAATGGAAAGGGAAATTAAAATCCTTACAATTTATCAAAAGAATGAAAACTGCAGTTGGAAAAAAAAGAGAAAATAAGGAATCAGTCTGTTGGGAATTGAGAAAATTACTTCGTAAGTGTTTTTTTCCTACTCTCTTCTCCTTCAAGGAAAGAAGCTATTATTTAATAACGTTAAACATATTTCTTTTGTCCTTTCCACCTTGATATTCTTAATTCATGAATGTTACAAAAATCAAACATACCTCTTAAACTGATGCAGCATTTATCTCAACAGATGTTCTTTTTCCCCCAAAAAATTTGTCATTCCTTTGCATGTTTTTTCTTCTCCTCAGTAGGAAAAGCTCAAGTCCCATAAACATCAATTTAAAAATTAATGTTATCCAAAGAAACAGAAGGAGAACTAATAACTGCCTGCTGCAAATAATCTCTACATATTTTATTACATTTAAATCCATTGTATGGGGAATATTTTAATATAACAAAAGAAGCCTCTAATTCAATATTTGTATGAATGCAGATTTCAAAATGCAGACAGGAAATACAAAATGTAGTTAGCAATAATGAAGACTAGTGTTCTACTTAAGTTTAGCATAGCCTCCCCACATTTCATGAATGATACATGTGGCCAGGATACATGTGGGCAAGCAATATCAGAATCTGGTCAAGAGGTGAAAAGCTATTAATGAAGAACACACAAGCTAGGAGAGACTGCAGCAGTTTCCTTTGCATAAGTCTATATGGATGTCCCCCAAAAACAAAAGGGGGGAAAGGCAAAATAGCCAGTCAAGGAAAAACTCCTTATAGATTAGCAGAGATAGCTATGCACAGCTATGGAAGCATGCCTAGCAGCAGAGAACACCATTAGCAGCACAAGCACTAAGCCAGTAACACTCACCAACTCCAGATTGCAGTCTTCCAATATGGAGGCTCTTTTATTCTTTGTTACAACATATATACAATATTTCCAAAGTCCAGATGGCGATCCAACATATCAAGCTTGCTCTCTCCAACACAGCCCCCAGCAAACACACACTTCAAACAAAGTCTGCTGTGTTGGCTGGGATTGTGCTACCTTTATACAGACACCTAGCCAACCCTTGTATTGTCTGCACCTGGTGCTCATCAGCCTGACTTAGCACAAACTCAGGTTGAGTCACATTCCTTTCCCCAGGTGCACTTAACAGTTAAAGCAATTAAAGTAACATGA
The DNA here is from genome assembly GCA_948474755.1 of Ctenosaura bakeri. NCBI lineage: Eukaryota > Metazoa > Chordata > Lepidosauria > Squamata > Iguanidae > Ctenosaura > Ctenosaura bakeri. The sequence continues at coordinate 24,249 of CAOLHI010001109.1, read as the reverse complement.
CCTTTACACTAACTTTAGAAAGTATTTTCTAGAGGTTTGGTCAAACCATCTCTGACAGATTTTGCCATCTCTTCTGAAGTAAATTGAGGAAAGAGAGGGAAAGTGGGAGGAAGAGAAAACACAAGTGAGAAGACAGAGGATTAATGGGGACTGTTCTGGTCAGATTAGCACAATTAGAGGGCATGGTTTAGCATTAGGCCCTTTCCACACAATGGTGATATCTTGGCATAAAGACGCGTTGCTGCCAGTCTGCGACGTGTGCCATCATGGTCCTGCTGCTCTCATATCCTCAGATATTGTAATCATGCAGTATACCACTGCTGGGAAAAAAAAACTGGTAATGGCCTTCCTTAGCAAAACAATCATGTCGCCGGCAACCATGCAGGAAGGGCAGAAGTGCTATCAAGCACTTCCTTCCTCAGTACAGCACAGGAAGCGGATGGTTGCACTGCGAAAAGAGGGAAGGGAAAGGGAAAGGGAAAGGGAAAGGGAAAGGGAAAGGGAAAGGGAAAGGGAAAGGGAAAGGGAAAGGGAAAGGGAAAGGGCTGTGTCTCATACCCAGCACATCTGCTGGAAGCAAGATTCCACTGTGTGCCCGGCTACAACAGGGAAGGTAAATGGCAGCTTCCCCAGGAATCTATTACTGAGCATGTGTGAACAGCATAGTGGAGAGGATGGGGGAACAGAGAACCCGCCTCACCAGATACCTCTCTCATTTTTTTAAACATCCCCCCACACACACACACAAATCTATAAATTTGGCCAAAGAGAAGTTATAAGAAAAGTGGAAGCTGGTGAAACAAAAAATTAATCACTGGATGCATTTTGGAAGAAACTTTCAAGTGGACTCCAGTAGGTTCAAGATGTTTTTGTTTACTTGCTGACTTGACCTGGTAGTTTTATTTCACAACTGCAGATTGTTAGTATTGAATTTAAAAAATTTCTGAAAGCAGTTGAACTGCTCTTATTTGCTTTGCTATAGGAACCTGTGCTTCTTCTTCCCATGTTATTTCTGCCTTTGGCACCACATTTTCCGTTAAAGAAGCAATGCCCAGGAACGCATTTATTTTGTTCATGGAGGTATACCTGAACAGTGTCTGGTGTTTCCCAGAGACCACAAAAGTAGAAGAGAGAAGGAAAGGAGAAAATGCAAATTTAGATTTTGGGGCAAAACAGTAATCCTGACGGACAAAACTTCCTTGCAGGAGAAAACAAGATTCTATACAAAGAGAATGACATCAATGGAGCACTCACACATATACACTGAGAGGGAGGGAGAGAAAGAGATACACACCTCTGTGTTGATCCATGCCAAAATCCCCAGCTGTTGTGGTCACAAAAGTTGACTTAGTACCTGGATTGGAATGGCTACAGTGGCTGATCACATCTGATTTCCAAGGCACAAGGGCAGGTTAATATCCTCAGCATGTGCTTTGGGTGGCAACCAGGAATTTAGAATGTGTTGGCAGGACACCTCCAGTTTCTCCTCTGCCAAATTTAAGGGCATTCTGCATTCATTTGTATGAAACACGAGAGCTGCTGGAAGGTGAATGCCCACAGAGGTAAAGGGAGAAGGAAAATACTGTGAAGGACTGACAAGAGTTATAGCTGCGTGCATCTGTTTTCCCCAAGAGAGACCTTTTGCATTGAGGCTGGGACTTCCTTTAAATCCAAGGCCATTTCCGCACGAGCCTGTTATAGCGCGATGATTCCACTTTCAACCTGCTATGGAATCCTGGGGTTTGCAGTTTCGGGAGGGGCCAACCATAGCAGGTTGAAAGTGGAATCATCGCGCTATAACAGGCTCGTGCAGAAATGGCCCAAGATTTGAGATGGAAGTCAAAAGATTCAGGCACTGTTTTAGTGCTATTATTCCACTTTCAACATCCTGTGGAATCTTGGGATTTGCAGTTTAGGGAGTGGCATTTAGAATTCTCATCCAGATGCCTCTTTGGCCTCAGTAAACTACAAACCCCGGAATTCCACAGGATGGTGTAAGCCTTTGTTGTTTTTATCAACGTAATGGCAAAATGCATTTTAAAAATCTACTGGCCTTTCCACCTTATACTGCTCTTGTTCCCCTTTCAATGTTCTCGGGAATTCTGGGGTTTGTCGTTTACTGAAAGTGGAATAGTAGCACTATAACAGCCTAGTGAGGAAAGGCCCTACATTCTTCCTAGAATATGAAATACTTCAACCAGAAGGCAACACAACGGTTAATATAGCTGCTGAGGAAATAATTCTTGTTTTTGCTTCTGAAGGGTACAGGAACAACAGAAATTATTTGAGTTTCAAAAGAAACTGAGTATGTGATGAAGCCAGATCCACAGAGTCACTCACTCCAAGTTGGTTTGTTATTAGCCATCAAGTTGGCTTTTACTTGGAGTAATCTTATGAATGGGAGACTTCCAAGAGCCCTGGACAGCATTCCAAGTAGATGGTTCCTGTATCAGCAATGCTTTTCATCTAATATATAAAAGTCAAATTTTGTCTGTTTATCTGTGTCAGGCAAAGAACTCATATAATTGGCTGCCTGTGAAGATTCTATGCAATCCTGCGGTTTCCAGTTTAGGAAGGGGACTTTAGAATTCTCAGCCAGAGAGCTCTTGGGCCTGTCTTGAATAGGCCAGTTGCTATGGAGACGAGGCCTAGCAGCAAGAAGGTGGGGACAGTGTATTCCCTCAGGAATCCAACCTCTGTATGTTAATAACTCTGAATTCAGATTGGATGGAGAAATATGGGGAAAAGTTACAGGTACTGGACAAGACATTTTTGGAATTAGAGATACAAGATCTCCAATCTTTCTAACAAGCATTACCTATGAGAAAATAAAAATCTGGCCAATGCCAGTTATATGTGCTAGTTAAGTAATACCACCCTTGCACTGATATTGCCCTCGCTAAGAACATCAGGCAATACCTTAGATGCCTCTGTGGGTTCTGCACCCCGTTCTTCTCCCTTGCTTTTATGGGCCTGTGGTTTCTCCCCTTTCTATATTTTTGGTCATGGAGCCTTGCGTTTCTTTCTTTCTTTTCCTTTCTTTTTTTTTTAAGAGTACGTAATTCATCAAAAAGATAGCTCCCCTTTCGAAAAGAATATCATCTTCTGAAGATTACAACATCGCGTCGGTAATCCATTGTATTTTATGTTATATTTAACTGCCTTTTCTTTACCCGAGCTAAGCTATCATCAACCCTCCCCGGACACTCGTAGTGAAACACTTCACTGCTCATTATCTGCAACTGCAAATTACTACGGGAGAGAAGGCATTATCTTGTATATCATTATGGAAAAGGAGCTGATGGAAAGGGGCAATGAAGTCAACAAAGAAAGGTTGGGGATAAACGAGGTAGGCAGTGTTATTTTAAGGTTGCTCGCAAGACTGAAGCTGGACTCCGGTCTGCAGGCTGAGCTAAAGCAAAGGAAGGGGGCAGGAAGAAGCCACAGGTAGAGATGCTGGGAATTTGTGCTGGGTCCTTGTTTTTAAGCAACAGCACACAACTCGCACTTCTGGGACTAACACAGAGATTAGAGGAACACGGTTATGCTTTCAGTTCCACACTCCTTGGGATGTTGTGATGCATTTCTCCGCGCAGAAGTGCAATTCACCCATGCATATGCTAGTAGCATGGAAAAATAAATATTAATTTGCGTGTGCATGTGTATGTTCACTGCAGAATGGTGTAAAGACTGGAGAGAACAGACTGAAAATATGTGTAACTGACCAGGATTGGACTGATTTGCAGCTGTCCCACATAAGAAAGTTCCTTTGTTGCTGGGGATAAGTTGCTTTGCTGGGATGTTTCTTCTCAGTGAACATCCAGTGAATACAGGTATAGAGTGTTAAAACTAGTAGACTCTTCTATTTGTAGCATCTTTTGAGGACACTATAAGTTGAGAACACCCAAAAAAATTCCCCCTTCCTTTTTTTTTTTTTTGGTCCAGGAAGAAGATTCCTGGGGGAAAAAATAACATCAGAAGCATTGATGATATCTCAGAGTGCACAACCAATCTGACCTTATCCCAAACTGGATTAGGCCATTTCCACACTAGACTGCTACAGTGCTATTATTCCACTTTTGACATCCCGTGGAATTCTGGGGTTTTTAGTTTACCAAGGCCAAAGAGCTCTCTAGCTGAGAATTCTAAATGCCCCTCCCTAAACGACAAACCCCAGAATTCCATAGGATGTAGAAAGTGGAATAATAGCACTATAACAGTGTAGTGCGGAAATGGTCTTAAATTGATTTGGACCCATCTGGACCCGAGGTGTATCCACACTAGGCAATCATAGCAGTTTAATAAGTACTTTAACTTCCATAGCTTTTTGCTATGGGATTTGTGGACTCCTCTGAAGTACTGCAGAGAGATTTCTAGTGCTTGCCTTTGAATTACAGCTGCCTGTCCTAAATTTGTTGTTGTTGTTGTTGTTGTTGTTGTTGTTGTTGTTGTTGTTGTGTGTCTTCAAGTCATTTTCAACTTATGGCAACCCTAAAGTGAACCTATCACTGGATTTTCTGGGACTGAGAGTGTGTATAGAAAGGTATGAAACCTGTAACTTCCATGTTCGCTTCAGTCTCAGCAATTCAGATCATGTGTGCTGTGTCACATGCAGTGCTACAAATAAACACTGCTGTCGTCCCCTGGCTGAAGTTTGTGGATTGCAGGTTAGCCAGGGCATGACACTAGCTCAGGTCTAAGAGAAGGCTTGTTATTATGTGCTTTCAAGTTTCCAATCTGTAATGACACTGAAGCAAACTTATCATGGGGTTTTCTTGGCCACACTTGTTCAGAGGGAGCTTACCTTTGCCCTCCTCTGAGGCCGAGAGAATGTGACCTGCCCAAGGTCACCCAGTGGCTTCCAGGGCTAAGTGGGCATTTAAGTCCTGATCTCCAGAGCTGTAGTCCAAAGCTCAAACCACTACATTGGTTGGCTCTCTTAGCATATTTTAATGCAGCAGAGCTGGGATGCTGTCTGTAGATATGGCTTCCCCATAATTGGTTTGACATTCTTTAAAGGGAGAGCTAAGAGTAAAAGGATATTGCTGCAAATTTATTAGCTTTTGAAGTCCTCCCTGCAATCCCTGGAGGAGGCAGCCTTATCACATGGATCTTTACATTGCCCAAATTGCCCTGTAGACTGGAGAGAGGAGAGCTTGTTTTGAATGTTGCCCTTGAAAGAAGTTAATATTCCTGAAGGCAGGCCTAGCAAGAAATCCCTGCAGCTCTCTGGACCCAATGTCTTTCCTGCTTAAGAGGAAAGCAGAGTTGATCTATAAAATGGTTTGTAAGGAGAACTCACCAGGGTAGAACTTGATTGTGCAGCCTGGATGGACAGGGGAAGCTTTCTGTCCTGGTAAGAAGGAACCATTAAGGCCAACAATGCAGGAGACATTGGAAGGCAACTGACCTGGCCGCTCTCTTGTGCAAGCTAATTGGCTGGGAGAGGATGGGGAAGGAGAAAGAAGTCTTATAAAAACTTGCCAAAAAGTTGTCCAGGGAAGGAGAAGAAGCCAGAAGAAGCACTTAGCCTGCTTTCTTGACCAGACAGGGTAAGTACCCAACCAGCAGCCCACCCAATGACAGTGGGACCAGAAACAAGGTAAAGGTGAAGTTGAAGGTGTATGTAGAAGGATTGTAGGAACTTGAGCTACTGGAGGCCAGTGATGTCTTTTACTCTAAGTCTCTACCTTTACGTCTCAAGTCCTTGAAGGTACTCTCAAGTCAAGTCTTAAGTCAAGTCTGGGATCCAACTTTATACTCTAACCTATATTCCAGAATTGCTGGACAGAGTCCAATAAAGTCATTTTGAACAATTTAAGCAGAGTTGGCCCTCCGCATTTGCGATTTTGCCTTCTGCAGCTTTGGAAGTGGGGAATATGATCCTTCTTACTCTCTCTTCCCAAAGCTGGAGGCTTCTTACTTCCCATTTCTGAAGGCTAGAGGCTTTTTCAGAAGTGAGGAAAAGGATCCTCCTTACTCCCCATTACTGAAGCTTCAAAAGCTTTAGAAGGAAGGATCCTTTCTCATCAAGCCTGCTGCCTAACATATGCAATGTTCCCCTCTGAGAAATGCACCCTGAATTCTGGGGGTGACTCTTGTCTTCTGCTCTTAGGAAACACTTTATAAGGCTCCTCAAATATGCAGTGGGGGCCTGCCTCAAGTCCATTGCCTAATCCACACATTCTGTGGGTGGAAATGTGCCCACACTTTGGAGAGATTGTCATGTGACGAAAAAGAGATGGAAGTGTTGTTCAAAGTTGTTATGTTACTGAATCAGGGGCAGCAAGTCAGTCCCTAAAAATATACAAGTTGAGTCGAGTCGAGTCGAGTCAGTACATCATTTATGACTGAGTTGAGTCCGAGTTGAGTCACTGAAGAGACTTAAATCTGACTTGAATCTGAGTCAATCGACTCAAATCTACATCACTGCTGGAGGGGCTGTTTGTCTTGAGTTAGTAAATGAAAAAGTCTAATAGTCCTGTGCCTCTGATGGAAGGAAAGGGTTTATGTGGTCTCCAGTTGGCAATCAAACATTTCTGAATGGCATCCTACACTGAAAGGGCCTGGGATTCAAGGAGCAGGGAGTTACCATTGCTTTCTTACTCTCCTTCTGGATCTGGTCTGCCCGACTGCCTCAGAGAGAAAGAGGGAATGCTCTTCTGTATCCTTGGTCATCTCTCTCAACTTGCATGCATACAAATGGTAGGCACGGCAAGGGGGAAGGAGAGCAGGGTTTGGCTTTAAGAGACTGTGTATAGGGATGTTCCTATTTCTTCATCTTGATTCTCTTCTGCTTCTTCTGTCCATCTCTTAACAGGCTTGGGCTGGAATTTTACGAGTGATAGACAAGTATCATTAAGGGCTTTTCTCTAATCAGGGCTAACAAATGGACATAAATCCTTCTTTTGGCTCCCCTGAATGAAATGGGTGCACATTTTTGACACATTTTTCTTAATTTATTTTTACTTTATACCCAACGGACATGAACCTATGGCATATAGACAGAACATAACATTCTGATTACATTCTGGATTTCCAATGAGCATGAGAACTGTAGTCAGATATTGCTTGAGTGCCTGCTAGAATACTGTACTTCATCTGTTTGAAGTTGCCTTCCTTTCGATGAGAACACTGCATGAAGAGGTATTCTTCCACTACATCTCAAAAATGGCATATACTCCCATCATCCCAGGTTATGCAAGTGTGTGGTAGTAGGGTGATTCTAGCCTTTATATATATTTTCCCCCATTGATGAAAGCAGTGGTGGGAATTATGAGTTCTCCAAATGTGGTACTGAAACTCACAGCATTCCTCGCCATTCTCTATGTTAGCTGGGACCTGAATCCTGTTAGGTTCATCTAGAGTAGACACATTGATTCAATGGCTTTTCCTTTAGTGTTAACTCACCAATGAAGACTTGATTTAATGAGTCTACTTTAGCTGGGGCCATCCAAATGTGTTTCGTTTGAAAGTTGCTGGGAGTGGCAGGAAACCCACATGATTCTGAGTCATGGACTAAAGACCATTTCTGCATATTTTGATTCTGCACATTTTTTTGATTGTTTGAAATACAAATAACACAGATTCTATGGTACACACTGTTGTTGCTTGCCTTCAGGTCATTCCCGACTTATGGTGACCCTAAGGTGAATCTATCATGGGGTTTTCTGGGGCTGAGAGTGTGTGATGCATCCAAGGTCACCCAATGGGTTTCCATGACTGAGCAGGGAATCAAACCCTGGCCTCCAGAGTCATACTCCAACACGCAAACTACTCCACTGTGCTGGCTCTCAGCTTCTACAAAACAGAGGCCCTTACGGCATGAAGTTGTCATTCTGGCAGAGCAATGCATTGGTCCCAGTCCAGGGTCTGTGCCATCACACTACGTTGTTGCAGTCCAGCTGCTGTTGCATCACCATCTGTGGTAAACCTTTTTCATTACCAGAAAAAATCTGGCAATGGCCCCGTTTCCCACCAGAATCCCATCAGCTGCGGGTATGTGGTAAGGGCCAAAGCTCTCAATACCACTTCCTTCTGCAGTACAGTGTGGGAACCAACCAGTCATGTGCACTGGGGAGAAGAAGTCTCCACTGATGCCATACTGCAGAAGGAGGAACAGTGTGCCTGATGCTACCAATTTGCAGAACCAGACCAGATGTGGTGGAGAGCATTCAGGCCCGATCCCATTGCAGCAATGGCCATGTTGGGATCCTACTGGGATGACATCCTGTTGGGACATTGTGTGCTAAGAGCTAGCCTTTTAAATTCACAAATGAGCAAATTCCCCAGACAAAATGCACGCCTTCTTGCAATGAGTCCTGGGAGGTGCAAAAGAGGCTATGGCACTCTTACACAACCACTAATACTGAATATCAGCATAGCACAATTTATGTGGACTAATATTGAATAATCTTGGCCCCAGTGAAGGTGAGAGTACCTCCTTTCATAATCCAACTGCCCTTCCTTCGGGCTCTGAGGGAGAAGAAGGGCAGCAGCCAGCATCTGCAAGACATAATACCTCACCCACTTCCATCCCATTTTCCTTATGCATCCCTCTATTATTTACTTTGTAAGTCTGAGGGCAGGGAACTGACTGATGAATAATTTGTAAGCATTTAAAAGATAAACGAACTGAAAATTTTCTGAAAGGCTGGCAACCATTTATGGAAAAAAAAATTTAACAATAAGAAATTCAACACAGTAATAAACTGTGATTATGTTTATTAGTATTTCTTGTAATTTGAATTTAGTCAAATCTGCAAGAGTTAGAAGAAGACACTTTGTATTAATTGGTTTTTCTTTTTCATTACGGTTTGTGTGTGGGAGGGTCAGCATTCCTTTCTGTTTCAGTTAATGTAGCTAGGTTGTGTTGACAGTAAGAAATGAGTGTTATGAGTAATATGTTTCAAGATTGCATCTTAAGGCCTTTCCTCTCTACACTGTTATAGTGTTATAATTCCACTTTCAACATCCTATGGCATCCTGGGGTTTGCAGGTTTGCAGTTTAGGGAGGGGCATTTAGAATTCTCAGCCAGAGAGCTCTTGGGCCTCAGGAAGCTACGAATCCCAGAATTTCACAGGATGTTGGAAGTGGAATGATAGCACTATAGCAGTGTAGTGCAGAAAGGCCCTTAGTTTTGTTGTGTTGCTGTGTGCCTCCAAGTCCTTTCTGATTGATGGCGGGCTTAAGGCTTGGGGTTTTCTGGGGCTGAGAGTATGTGACAGACCCAAGGTCTCCCAATGTGATTCCATTGCTGAGGGGGGAATCAAACCCCGGTCTCCAGGGTCACATTTCAGTGCTCAAATCACTACCGCACATTGGTTCTCTTAGGCCCTTTCCGCACCTTACTGGTTTCTATCATAGGCCATTTCTGCACTACATTCTTATAGCGTGATGATTCCACTTTCAACCTCCTATGGAATCCTGGGGTTTGCAGTTTCGGGAGGGGCAGCCTGGCCCCTCCCGAAACTGCAAACCCCAGGATTCCATAGGAGGTTGAAAGTGGAATCATCATGCTATAAGAGTGTAGTGCGGAAATGGCCATAGTCCTATCATGATCCCAGCAGTGCCACTGCCAGGATGGGATTGGGACCTGAACGCTCCTCTCCCCATCTGGCAAGCTGCCTTCACAATGGTAGCACAAGTGATACACACCTTCCTTCCTCAGTGCCGCAGGCTACTTCCCACGCTGTCCTGGGAAAGGAAGCGCCTAGATTGTGTTTCTTCCCTTTCCACATTCCTGGTTTTTTCCCCCAGTAATAGAATATCTCATGATTGTGACATCTGGGGATGTGTGGATAATGGAACTGCAGTGAGGTCATGCAAAAGCACAACTCTCACACCAGCAGCAATGTGTCCCAATCTGGGGACAACAACATCATGCTGAAATGGCCTGAGTTTTAGTTTCTTAGTTCAGTTTAATTTAGCTTAGACTACTTCTAGCTTTAGATGTACATGTATATTGATAACATGTTTTTTTTCCTCTTTCTCCTTTTCCCCACTGTTGAGAACTTATTTGTATTAAAATTAATAAATATGAATTAAACAAACAATTTCTAAGCAGCCCTGGGAGCCTTTTTGGCTGAATATAAATATATTTAGAGTATAAATTTTCTAAATAAATAGTCCTTGAGCATGGCTGACAGCCCCTTGTGAAATTGCAGTGTGCAATGATCAACAGCAATGCAAAGATGTAAGGCATATTCAAATGCTACAACGGGCCCCTGGTATGCACTAGAGTTTGGTTCCAGGACCCCCATGGATAACAAAATTTATGTATTCTCAAGTCCCTTTATGTACAATGCTGTAGTAAAATGGCATCCCTTATATAAAATGAAAAAATCAAAGTTTGATTTTAGGGTGTTTTTTGTTTTTTGTTTTTTGCAGGGGGGATATCTTCAAGCTGTGCTTTGTTGAATATGTGGACGCAGAGTCCGTGGATAAGGAGGGCCAACTGTGTCCTTTGATACACTACCATATCCATAATGGTCCCACATACAGCACTCTCCTCACGCCACTTCCAGATGGGTATGATTCTTGTGCACTGTCCTCCCCCCAAAAAAATCACTCTATATGCACTGTGCAATTTACACCTGGGTATGTTGCTAACAAGAAGCTAACTTACAGTTGTAATAACTTTCAAATCCAGTTAAATCCTTTGCCATCCCTAGCTTTGTATACCATCAGTATCCTGCAATGTTCATTTGTTGCTCAGTACTGCTAACCCTGAATACCAGCCCAAAGGCCATTTCCACACTAGACTGTTATAGTGCTATTATTCCACTTCCAAGGCCCTATGGAATCCTGAGGTTTGCAGTTGAGGGAGAGGCCTTTAGAATTCTCAGCCAGAAAGCTCTTTGGCCTCAGGAAACTACAGACTCCAGAATTCCATAGGAGGTTGAAAGTGGAATAATAGCACTATAAGAGTGTGGGGCAGAAATGGCCAAAAACATCTTTATTTTTTCCCTTCTTTATTGAGTTTTTTTCCCCATGCATTTGTTCCAGTTTTGAGCATAGCAGAGCATGTGGGACAAGGGAAGCCAGAAAGCAATTGGAGGCATCCTAATCCATGCTGCCAGCACCTCCTGTCTCTCCCCATCATCAACAAGATTGCTTTGGAAGGGTTCTGCAGGTTAAAAAAAGGTCACTTGCTTTTAGGACAACAAAGTAATTCCCTTTCATTTAATCCTTGCAGATCCTCCCTCCCTCAGCTACCCCCACGCACTGCTTTTTAATTTGCAAGCTTTTCAGATGGGTTTTCATTTGACATATACTTTATATGTAGTTCATATTGCACTTAGAGGACCTGGATAGTCTAAAGGCACCAGATCTTCTCTGATCTTGGAAGCTAAACAGGTCAGCTTGTTGCCTCAAAAGATGGTTGACGCAGGTGTCCACCCGCAATGCCAATACTTCCGTGGACAGGTGGGAAATTATTGTCTCAAAAGGGAGACCTGCGCGAGGGGGTAACTTCTGGGATCTTCTCACCTTTTTGTATGAGTACCAATGCAGAGACACCCGTTGGAGATTAAAAGAATGTTTTATTGGGGGGAAATCACAAACACACTCAGGGCTGTCCGGCAGTGGAATCTGCTGCCTCGGAGTGTAGTGGAGTCTCCTTCCTTGGAGGTTTTTAAGCAGAGGCTTGATGGCCATCTGTCGGGATTGATTTGAGGGTGTTCCTGCATGGCAGGGGGTTGGACTGGATGGCCTGTGTGGTCTCTTCCAACTCTGAATTTCTATGATTCTATGATTCTAAGATCCAAGCAGTTTCACAACAATACAAGGCTAGCTGGAGGAAAGGATGAAAAATTGGATAGCAAGGAGTTGGGGTGAAGTGGGTGATATTTACCTATCCTGAAGAGAAGAGACAAAATGATGTGGCTCAGACTGGAGGTCCAAGTGCAGTACAAGAACAGAAACCTGATCGACAGAGGGATGGTCTATGTCCAGTGTACTATGAACTGTCTGACTTGGAGCCAGGGTGTAAATACCCATTGTATTCCCTGAAGGAGAAGTTGTTACTGGATTTCTAGCTGAGCAAACCAAAAGGTCCAGAGCTGGCTAAGAGTCAAATTAGGTGACCAAGCATTGATGGGAGTTGTGATAGCTTCTTTATGTCAGGGCAGGTGAGGAAACAAAAGGGGGAAGTTCAGCAGGAAGGAAGTTACAGGGGGTTGGCCATTGTTGCTTTGTCTGGAAGTTTCAGTGGCTGTTATCTTCTAAGTTTGGGCGATTGAGAGGACCATCTTCTCTGACTAATCCTTGGTGAACTTATGACTTGGCCATGCCTTGAGGTCCCTTCTGACCAGCTTTTGCACCTGTTCAGCCAGTCCTCTTTGCCCGCATGACTTTTCAGCCATAACTGTATGATTGAGGTCTTTTCCACACTACGTTGCTATCAGTCACGTAGGGGCGGGGGGTGATGGGAATGCTTTGCCCCCGGCAGCAACATTTTTGGCCATGCCCCTCACACGTCGTGGCCATGCCCCCCATCATGCCCCCCTCCCGCCCCCCCACACACTCCAAGCTCCGCTGCTGATTGTTATAGTGCTATTATTCCACTTTCTGAGGCCACTTTACCGAGGCCAAAGAGTTCTCTGGCTGAGAATTCTAAATGCCGCTCCCTAAACTTTAAATCCCAGGATTCCATAGGATGTTGAAAGTGGAATCGTAGCACTATAATAGTGTAGGACAGAAAGGCCTTTATATTTTCTACCAATCAAATAATGTTCATTGCCAGTCATATCATGGTGTGGGGATGTATGGTATGGTTAACAAACCCTAGTTGGAAGCGAGATCACCAAGGAATACCAAGAGTCTTCGGCTGTATTTCAGAGGAAGGAACTGGCAGAACCACCTCTGAGTATTCTTTGCCTAAGAAAATCCTACTTTACTGAAGCATTGCAGATTGCTGTTCTTTGGTGAACTTGCAAAAGCAAGGGTTAACTCTGCTTCTGTTGCTACCAGCAGAATACATCCCTTGAGCAATGATGACTTTCTGGACCCACATGTGTAGCATGACTTAACGCATGGGCATGTCCCTAACTGGATGCCTGCCAGCTGGTGTACTCAATATAGAACGAAATGGATTCATCATCTAACTCAGTGCCAGTCGGCTTCTTGTGTTTTTGGCTCACCTGCAATAATGACCGACTGTGATAGCAGAAGGTCTTCTTCTAGGTATCAGGTAAACTAGCCAGACAAGATTTATTGACCTTAGGGTCAAATTGACAGCAGATGAAGGGATGCATAGTGAGAAAAATGGAGCCAAGGAAAAGACGCTGATAGTAGGAAAAGGTTCAGCAACACTCAGACACCCACTGACTTCCCTGATTTGACATGGATAGTCCTGATTAACCCGATTTCATCTCACTTTTTCAGCTACTTTTAAAATATGTCAGTTTCTCTCTTCCCTTTCCATTTACCCCGTGTCTTCATCTCACTTCATTTGCTGCAGACAGAGGCCATTTCCACACTACAGTGTTATAGTATTATTATTCCACTTTCAACCTCCTGTGGAATCCTGGGTTTTGTTGTTCCCTGAGGCCAAAGAGCTCTCTGGCTGAGAATTCTAAAGCCCCCTCCCTAAACCGCAAACCCCAGGATTCCATAGGATGTTGGAAGTGAAATAATAGCACTATAACAGTCTAATGCGGAAATGACCTGGCATGCAAGATGCACAATTTTGCTTTCTATGATCTCAGTTTGACTGTGAGTTCTTGTTGTCGTTTGTTCATTGCCAGGTTTCATTTCAATTTTATCCCTTATCTCTGGGGGAAACCTGAACTCAAATGTAATTTGTACTCAACTCAGCACAGAAGAGGGGAGGAGAGAAGGTACAATATTACACTTCCCAGTAGGCTCAGACAAAAGCAAACAGCTGCAGTCTTTCCTACCTCGTGGTTTTCTTCCTCATTAATAACTTTTGACATCTTGGCTCCATTCTGATGTTGGCTGGCTGCACACGTCCCACTTTTCCTCTATGGAATGTTGGATGATATACTTAACACATTAGTAAAGTGTTAAGTTAATAAAGAAGTAATGAGTAGATTAACAGCACTTTTTGGTGACTTTAATTTAGTAAGTGCGTGCAGCATCCTTGAGGTCTCTTTTGATGCCCCCTTCCCCATAAAGCTGCTAAATTATTTAGGTCTGAATTTTTTAAAATTAGAGCATGTGGCATATAGCTCTATAAATATTTGATTGTTGTTTCTGGGATTCTAGCAAAGCAAGAAAATGCTTTGTTTGCTTTTAGGTTTCAAAGCTGAGTTATATGAGAGGGATGTTTGGACTCTGGTATAGACCTAATTGTTACTGCTGTTATTATTGGTATTAAATTTATTAAATGATTTGACTTCATCCTTTCATTCTCATGGATTCTAAAGTGGTGCCCATATTAATGCTTACTTTCCACTGGCAGGTGAAGACATTTTAATTCAGGCCCTGAAAACTTGAAAATGGTGCCAAAATAATGGCAAACAATTGCACCACTGAAGTGTCACATATCCATGGGGACAAGTCCATCCATGCCACGTATCTATGGGGAGGGTATTCCACAGTTGCCACCTATGACACTATCTAGTCTGAGGGCCTAGCTGCACTACACTGTTATAGTGCTATTACTCCACTTTCAACCTTCTATGGAATCCTGGTGTTTGCAGTTTAGGGAAGGGCATTTAGGATTCTCAGCCAAAGGGCTCTTTGACCTGAGGAAATGACAAACCCCAGAATTTCACAGGATGTTGAAAGTGGAATAATAGCACTATAACAGTGTAGTGTGGAAAGGTCCCAACGCTCAAATCACTCCACTGCACTGGCTCTCAATTAAAGATGTACTAAGCGACTTATCTGTTATATTTATTATATATCTATGCATAGGCTTACCAGACAATCTACGATGGAAGGATTGACCAACCTAGGAAAGCCTACAGTGGGCCTTCCTTTTGCATGACTTCGGCCCTTTCCTCACCTTACCTTCTCCCAGCGCTGGGGTGCGGGGATCGCGTGAGGAGCCTCTGGCGAGAGGCTCTTGTGTCCAGGGTCCTTTGGTTCTTCATGAGCTGCCTGCTCGCACGAGAGCCCCGTCTCTTCCTTTCGCAGTGCAGCCTGGGACCTTCCCAGGCTGCACTGGGGCAGGAAGTGTGATTGGTGCAGCTCCAGAGGCTCCGCACACCAGGTAAGTACACGTGGGACCTGGGAACAATGCGTGATCACGCACTATTTTCAGCTTCCAGCCAAAAATGAAAAGGTGCGCGATAGGTACCTGCCGGCCCCTGGAACATCGAGTGATTGTGAGTGCGTCGTGCAGATCGCTCCTCACAATTGCACGACACTCCAGGCGCCCTTTTGCATGGAAAATGCAGTGCAGAAAAGGCACACACCTGAACGTGAGGTTGTACAATACATCACACTCCATTATAGTCAAGAGACATGGTGTATGCGTGCCTGTTCTGCTGCAGGACTGTGCATGTTGCATCCACCCATTCTAATGGTACACAATGCTTTGCATTTTTGTTTTATGCAAGGGCTCCTGGTACAGAACCCCCACCTATACAGCAGGTGCATTATACTTAAGTCTGGCAAGGTTACTCTACATGAACTTTCAGACTGTACCTTTCCTTGTTGGTCAAAACCCTGATATAATCAGGCAAAGCAGGATCACATCACTGCAAAGACCTCTCAGGACCTTAGACAATGTGTTGTGGGCGATGGAGACGGAGTTTCTCCTAAAGAGAACTGTTGTCCCAGCAAATAACTGCAGGCAGCTGAGACCTTCAAATAGCTAACAAAACTGTGACATTCAGAGTCTGCAGCATGATGGATGCAGTTCTTCAAGGGCCCATGGTTTTTATTTTTCCTCTTGCCTCATGCTCTTAGGTGCCTGAAAGGCAGCAGAAGCTGTGAGAAGTCATCCCTGGAGTCTGAAGTTCAAAGAAAGGCAGTTTCCTCAGATCGATCGATCAATCAATCAATCAATCAATAAAAAAAAAAGAGAGAGAGAGAGAGATGTCAAAGTTCTTTCTGAAAGAGGGTGACCAGTGTAGCTCACCAAACTCTTTGGGGTTAATGCTGAACCTCCAAGCCTAGGAACAGGACATTGGTCAGAATGCTCTTGGTGACTTACCCCAATATAACCATAGTTCATCTAATATAACTATTTTTTCCGCAACGTCACACAAGGAGATACCCAGCATTTCTTTGTGCAACAGTTGCTCTTCCCCCTGACCCCAAAGCACAATGGTTGCCAGACAGTGCCCAGGCACGATGCTACCTCTCACACACTTGAATTGGCTGAATGCTTGGTCTGGGAGAGCTTCTTCCACCAACTGTCAACTTCTTGGATCTCTGGTGTAAATACGTTGGTGGAACTTCATGCTCCATCAGCGTCAAATAGGTTCCCATCGAGTATGTTGACTAAGGCCATATATTTTATGCATGCACATGCTAATGCCAAGCATCTCTTGCTACAGGGTGCTATCGTCTTCTGCATTTTCAGTGAAATAAGACATGCAGTGAATGGTGGAAGAGGAACAGCCTCTCTTCTCCTCTCTTGGACAGCTTGCCAGTCAGGTTGCTGACTTTGGACATTTGTGGTGGTAAATATCACCTTCAGTACCCTATACCATCCTTGTCAAATAAAAAAAATAAAAAAACCACTGGGAAGGATGTTTCAGTTGCTAGCCATCCAATTTCACGCTGAAATTAAAGTTGTCAGTCATCAGGTGGCCTGCTCAGGAGATAAGTGATATTATGTGGGTTTCATAACCCAACTTTTTCCCACTGGTCAGGTTCTGTTGGGGGGAAGAAAGTCCTTGTGGGGGCACCACTGGGGCATGAAAATATAACAGTTTCTGTGGCCTTTTTTGTGTTCAAGTTTTCAAAAAATGTTTTAAAAGGTATTACTAAGTTCAGTATCCCACTTACTCAAGGGAAAACCTCTTAACAGCTTTTCATCAGAAGCTTACAAGAGGACATCCGTACCTAGAGTTGATGTAATAAAATAGCGCTGATTGATATTTTCCTTGTTCTAACGATTGATCTCTTTCTTATCATTAAAAAATAGCATAAGTGCTCTTTAAACATCTTAATTCAGAGGTCACAGTTTTTTTGCTTTGTTTTTTTTCCCCATTTTTGCTCTGTCTGGGTTGCTTTAATTCCAGTGTATTGGATAAAGTCTTTGGAAACAAATTTGCTCCTTGTCAAAAATTATGTTCTTTTCCTTGGTTGTGTGGGAAACCCATGGGACAAATTCCAATTTACAAGTTCTTTTTTTTATTATTATTTCAGGAAGAGTATTATTACAAAGGGATGTGGAAATCTGTCAGTCTCATTCATTCTGGGCTTCTCAATTTCCCACCTGCATTCTTATTCTATCCTATTTACATACTGAATTGCAAGATGTCATTCCACCCCACCCACCCCCCGCAACCGCATTGAAATTCTGATGAATTTTGGAGCACGTTTTTCAAAAGACATGCCTTTCGATTTTGCACTTTTCTAATACATGTGCACCTGCATGCATTTTCTTTTATTGACTAAAGCCTTTGCACATGCATTTTTCAAATGTTTGTGCCTTTGTGAAATGTGACCTACTCGTGCATTACTTTCCCATAAAATGTATTGCAAGCCTTCAAAATGGGTGGATTTTGAGGGCTAGATGTTTTCTGTGGCACTGTGGGTCACACAATGTGTGGAATGAAAATTTTCAGTTGAAGTTTTGTGTCAATACTTTTATTTCTTCCTCCTTCGTAGAGATGATGGTACTTTCCTACTGGCCCCTCAACTTTTGCAAGGGTTTGAGGCACAGAACACCAAAAAACTGCAAATAACTCTTTCCCAAGCAAGTGCTCCCCCTCCCATCCCCTTGCCTTTTGCTTCATGCGCTTACCTTCCTTCTCTGCACCTATGAATTGCCCCAGTCCCACGCAGATGAAAGGAATGGAAATGGGAAAGGGGAGCCCCACACATGGAGAATGAAGGTGTGCACAACTCTTTCCCTGTTCTCCCCCTCTCATCCTCTTCCCTGGGCTTGCTTTCCTTCCTTCCGTGCTCCCAAGCAAAAGGAAAGGTAACAAGAAGAAGAGAATGGGGAGAAAGAGTCTCAACGCCTTCCTTCTCCTCTTGCCTGACTCCCCCTCCCCTTTGCTTGCCTTTGGCTTAGGAGCAGAGAAGGAAGGCATGGCACACTTGGGCAAAAGGCAAAGGAATGAGAGGGGGAAATCGGGGACGAGGTAAGTGGGCGCCTTGCAAATAATCAAATTTGTGAAGGTGAAACCCAAAAATGTGGGGAGAGGACTGTATTAAGATTCAGAAACTTGGACCTGAATAGTATTGGTAGCCCTAACTAAAGTAGTCTCTTTGAATCAGTGGGAATTACCGACATGTTTCCTCTCCAGTCAATGGCCATTTCCGCACTAGCCTGTTAGAGCGCTATGATTCCACTTGCAACATCCTATGGAATTCTGCGGTTTGCAGTTTCGGAAGAGGCCGGCCAGCCCCTCCTGAAACTGCAAACCCCAGGTTTCCATAGGATGTTGCAAGTGGAACCATAGTGCTATAACAGGCTAGTGTGGAAATGCCCAATAATTGATTCAACAAGTCTGCTCTAAAGTTGTGGCCAAGCAATAGGCTTTCACTATAGGTGTTCAATGTGCTTTGAGATCACACAGCTTCATAGCAGCTCTTGCAGTAGATTGCATGCTGAAGACAGTTTGTTGTTGTTGTTGTTGTTGTTGTTGTGTGCCTTCAAGTCATTTCGGACTTATGGTGAATCTAAGATGAACCTATCTGGGGATGAGAGTGTATGATGTGCCCAAGGTCAGCTAATGGGCTCCCATGGACAAGCAGGGATTTGAACCCTGGTCTCAGGTTTGTAGTCCAATGGTCAAACCACTATACCACACTGGGTCTCACTTAAGACAGTACCCTCTTTCGTATACCCTTTTTCATATATGCCAGTAGGGGTTAACTGATGTCCTTTTGTCAGTCATAGCCTACCAATAGCCAATGGTTTGGGACGATGGGAGTTTTAATTCAATAACATTTGAATGGCTAGAGGCTGCCCACCCCAACTGGTCCTTTCAGATGATTTAAAATCTAGTGAAATCCCTATGGCTTCTTGTGAAATAGAGAAAAAAGCTAAGAATCAACCCTGAAGCAAACTTAGTTAAAGTCATCGTCATATTTTTGAAGGAAGACCATCTCACAGCAAAGACAACAAACTCAAGAAAGAGATGGCAGCCACTCTTGGGAGAACAATCTAATATTATTCCATAGACAAGACTGCTTTAAAGGATCAGCTGACCACTAAAGTGGACTGCAGATTTTCCCTGATCAAAGCATTTCAAAACGTGTCATGAATACATTGCATCAATTGAGACAGCTGTTGTTTTCATGGGGAAGATGATGAGCTTCCAAATCAGTCAAAACATTATGACAGAAAAGTATGAACCAAAAATTATCCTGAGCCCAAATTTAATATTCAATTCACTGCTGCTTGGAATCAGGGAGGCACTCTGAGTTCCAAACCAATTGGTTTGTGGGATGAATCTTACCCATTTGTAATTTTTGAATGGCTAACAAGCCAGTGTGGTGTAGTGGTCTGAGCTTTGGAGATGAGGGTTGGATTCCCTGATCATCCAGGTGACCTTGGGTGTGATACACACTCTCAGCACCAGAAAACTCTGTGATAGGTTCTCTTTAGGGTCATCATAAGTCTGAAACCACTTGAAGGCACACAACAACAACAGGAGGTGTTTCAAATTCTAGAAAACCCCATGATAGGGTTGACTTAGGGTCACTGTAAGTCAGAAATGACTTGAAGGCACACAACAAACAAGCCTGGACTTTGACCCAGCACACTTCCAAAGTTTTGTAATTCAAACCAAGATATTCTCACCCATTCATTTATGGCCCAAAACATGCATGGGCAACTACAGAGAAGATGAGAGCCATTGCATTGCAACGTTTCTTAACAGACAGCCCTCTCAGATGCCAGGCCTGCTCAAGACTGTGTGGTCAACATGAGGCAGACCAATATAAAGCCCATTCCAAATCTCATGAGGAGAGCGCCTCTTGTGAGAGTTCCAGGTTCTCATGAGCTCTCCTGGAACCCTGGAAAATTCATGAGGATTGAGATGGCTATTCTATAGGCCTGGCTCATATGCCTCTCATCTCAGTTGCCTGGGCCTGTAAAGCTAAGAAGAAGAAAAGAAGGAATCAGGCATGCAAACAACCAACAAATGCCCACAATGTTTGGTATGAAATAGGAGGCCATTTTGCTGCATACCAAGTGATCAGAAGCCAGCTTCTTGTGAGCATAGCTAGTACAGAGCTAGTACAGAGGCATATCTAGTGTAAACAGCATCTAGAGCAAGCATGTACATTGCACTCCTACCTCTGGGGCTGTTGCCATGCCTCCTCCTCCTCCTCCTCCTCCTCCTCCTCCTCCTCCTCCTCCTCTTGTTAAATGTTCCAGCACAGCTTTTTTGCACACACACCCCAGCATTGGTGCCCAGGGCATGTGTCCTACTTGCCCCACCCTAGATACACCTCTGAACTAATACCTCTCCTTCCTACTCTCACTGGACCAAAAGACCTGGAATTTGGAGCTGCTTTACCCCCAAAGACAAAAGCATATTCAACATAGCCAGGTCTTAACTCCCTTTCCAGACCACCAAGTCACAGTAATTTGGACCAGCTTCTCCTCTTCATTGTCCTGGCCCATCCTAATGGCACGGAAAGGCTCATGTACAGCAAACATAGCTTCTACTACTGCAGCAACACTTCGGAGCACAGCTGAATCCACTTCCCACACTGAAGACGGGTGAGCTAAGTTCCTTGCCCTAATTTTTATTTAATTTTTTTCTGAACTTCCCATACTCTGTCTGAGTGATCAAAAGGCTTTGCCACCGGCTTTTCAAAATCTTTTGCTCTACCTCCTCCAACATTGGAGGACATTATTCATCTGAGCTCTGGTGCTTTGTCAACTTTTAACAGTACTAATTGCCTAATTATCTGCTCTGCTGCCATGGTAAAGAGTTCGAACATTATTATTTTTTTCTTGTAGTTCTTCCTTCCCTAAAGGAAGATCTATCCCCACCCTGAGAATGATATGTTTGATTTGTTTTGCTCTTCTGTCGCCGCTACTTCTCCTCATCTTGCTGCCCACCCTCAATTGGCTTTTCAGAAGAAGAAAGTGGAATGTGCTGCCTGGGAGTATGGTGGAGTCTCCTTTGAAGGTTTTTAAACTGTCAGGGTGCATGGCTCTGTTCATAAAGAAGCTGGGTGTCTCTTAGAATATGTAATAGAATAGCTTTTCTAGATCAACTCGGGCTGCAGTTTGCAAAAGTACTGTCATGTATAAATTGCTAATTGCTACTTGCAGCTATGTATCCAGTTGGAATTTCCAAAGTATTCCAAGGCACCAAATGGTTAATCACTGTATGGTTCAGTGTCACTTTGTATCTGGGCAAGGGAGAAGAAGACAGAAGGGGGAATGCCAAAGCAGTGGGAAGGTGCTATGAGAACAGGCAGTACAGAGATGAGGAGACAAGAATTTGTCTTCACTCCCAGGATGTAAAGTATGTAAATCTTTAATAAATGGTTCAGGAAAGTTCCTGATGTGACATTTATGACTTTCACCAATTATTGTCATGGGTGCCTAAATTTGTATGACAAGGTATAAAATATGTAACTATCCAATATGGGATAGTCTCAGCAACTTCTCAGGAATGTTGCTTGCTTTGCTCCACATAAATACTTCTGTTCTAAATCTGAATGAAGTCTGTGAACACAAGTTATCCAGGACGTGACATAAACAGAGGCTGGATGGACGTCTTTTGAAAATGATTTGAGTGTGTATTCCTCCATGACAGGGGGCTGGACTTGATGGCTCCTGTGGTCTCTTCCAGCTCTATCATTCTGTGATTCTATGAAAGGGATTCAGATGTACCAAGTGTGTAAGTACTTGCCCTGGTAGTCACTGTTCCTCATCTACATCTCAGTGGCAAACTCACATGTATTGGTTTAAACAAGGATATCTGTTGGTGAACTGCCTCAGTGCTTGCATGTTTTCCATGGATACCCAGAATGGCAAGTGCAGGTGGTAAGAGAAGGCCAACTCAGAGCAGCCTCTCTCTTCAATAGGAGTGGAAAGAATATTTGAAAATGTTCAAAAAATTGTTGAAAAACATGGTGATGACTCTGCATTTTTCCTGGTACAGGAAATTGAGATGACAATTTAGTTCACTAAGTATTGGGAAAGCCTGCTATGAATTATACTGGATTGACAAGAATCTTCACAGTGCAGGATGTGTTTTCCCCAAAATTCACACACTTTTGCTCACAGAGCAGCATTTTCTGTGCAGGAAACAGCATTTTCAGCACAGAAATGTTATTTTCTGTGCAGAAAGTGCTGTTTGCTCTGCAGGATATATCATTCCTGTACAAAACATCTATGCAAACTTTGTACAGAAGAAGTCCCAGATGACAACATTTTCTGCACACAAAAAAGCTATTTCCTGAACAGATTTTCTGCAGAGAAGCTGCTGTTTTGTATACAGAAAATGCTGTTATCTGAACAGAATCTAAACCAAACCACATGTAAAATAAATGCCAAGCTGTACTTTGCAAAGATTGTCCCATGAGAGGAAGAAAATTGTTAAAATCAATCATTGTTTCCTTTGAGAATGAAATAGTGAAGAACTGCATTCTACTCTCCACTGCCTTACTTCCTCCATGACTTCTCAATCTGCAACAATTTGTCCCCACTTCCACTGCCTGTCCCAGAATAGTTATGCCTATGTAGTGTCCTAACAGAATCCCAACCATAAAGATATAGAGTGAGCAATAAAGCAAGTTCTTCATCCATCTATGGAAGGGATGGGCAACTACAGAGGTCATGGGGGTGAAATCTTTATGGCTGCACTGTAAAGAGGAGTCAGAAGTTATTTCCATTTTTGCTTTCAGCTTATTTTTTTTTCCATTTCTTTGCTGTTCATGGGAAGGTTGAAGTGTAGTCATACACTGATTTGGGTTGCTTTCTTCCTCTTCAAAATTTGGGGTGCTTGGAGGCTTCAGGAGTTTGGCTGGATCAAGAGAGGCACACATAAGAAAAAAAAACACCACGTGGGCCGACGTTTCCGTAGCTCTGTTGGAATCACTGGGTAGTAATTATTACTTGCAGTCAACATCCCATTGCAGATGGAAAGCAATGACTGCAATTTCTGCAGAGAGATCAATTTCTGTATTATGAGATCATTACTTGGAAAAGTCCAACTGAAGAGGCGTTTGCAAGAAAATGTGGTTTATGGTTGCACTTATTTTTCTTCATTGACCCATTTTCCCTGAAAAAAAAAAAGGTGGGGAGATTGGATTTAATCCATACTAACATGATTCATTTATTATTGATGGCTAGCATATTGTTGAGCAGTTATAGATGAGTAAGGTAGACTTAACACATTCATAACTCTTTGGTTACATGTTTACAACTGTGGCACTATTGCCACAATTGCAAATGCCCCATCAAGCCTATCTTAAGAGCAAACAGCTACTTGGAGTGTTGGAGAGCTGTTCTGTTGGAAATCAGAGCACAGTAGGATGAGGTTTCCGGTCCCCTCCTGCCAGCAATCAGCAGTGTGACAATCAGAAGCAGGATCCCTTTTGTGACTCTTCACACTGGATCACTGTTGGGAGGGAGCTGGAAATGTTACCCAGCTTGTTACCATGTCATACACCCCCGCTCCATGATATGATATAATTGGCACTGAACATTATTTAATTGGCATAGAGAATATACATTATAGACTTCTATGGCTGAAAAGCCATGCTGGCAAAGAGGACTGGCTGCACATGCACAAAAGTGAGTCAGATGAGACTTCAGGGAATGGCCAGGTTGTATTGGTTGGGAAGCTCCGGTGATGATGAGCTGGAGATAATCCCCTCAGTGACTCAACTGTCAAACACAATCGCACACAAAATTGTCTCAACAGAGCAACTGACGGTCATCTGCTTCCCTCTAACCATCAAAATTCTTCTTTGTTTCCTCATCTGCCCAGACATTAAGAAGCTATCATGATTCTCATAAAGACTTTGTCACCTAATGCTAAGACCATTAGCCCATTCCAGCCCCTACTCTTCCAGAGAGCCATTATCACCTTCCTTTTCAGGGCAGAAAAAGGGTATTTAAACTCTGGTTCTGAGCTAGACAATTCATAGTACAATGGATGTAGGCCATCACTCTG